>JAOSBL010000009.1:11548352-11562984 GCA_027568915.1 Erythroxylum roraimae
ATTGAAACTTTAGTTTACACATTAACAATAACATAAGAAGAAAGCATTTTATTATAGCATATCCATAAATTTCTATAATGTGAGATAATAGGGAAATATTTTAGGTTGCATGTGATGTGAACTAATTTCAAGTATCTACCGCTCATATCAACTAACTAATGACAATAATTGGAAAGGAATTAATAGAATTATATTGTTTCTTCATCTAAACAGTTATCTAAGCATTACATGATTGAGATGTTTACTTGTAGATAAATAAATCATGCTTTAGAAACATTAAACAAAAACTTGATTAACATGAATAAACACAAATATTAAAAAAAATAAATTTGAAAAAAAGACAACAAAGTGAGTATCTTTATACTTCAGAAATCGAGAAATGAACACCTGGTAGAGAGAGAGACCCAGTATAAGGGTGGCGAGGACAACGAATACAACAGATAATACCCAGTAGAAAATACCCACACAAGTAGTAACCCAGTCAAAATATTTTGCAATCTTATCAAATATTGTAAAAGCCTACAACTATTCAAATAAACCATCAAAATATGAATGAAGTAGCACAACTAGCCAAAATGAAAAATGCTCGAGACAAATGCTGTAACAAGTCCCTAACAGCAACCAACATAGCCAATCCAAAGAGAAATTAACTTCACTCCAACCAATCAATAAAGCAACAATTGTATGAATAAAATAAAATCATATAGTCATTATTGAAAGGGAGGAAAAACTATTATGATTCATCAAATTGAACCCTATACAATTGGTAGGATTAAATTAAAAAATTATTGATGTGCTAATTACAATAAATGTGAGAATAATTTTGCTAATCAAAGCACTGAAAGTGTTATATAGAGATTAGTCTGAGACTTAGGGTCAGGAATTAGTTCACAAAATGAAAAGTTTAATCTATTAAATAAAAGACCAAGATTAGATTCTATAAGATAATTAATATTGTTCTTTCATTACAAGGGTAATGATGTCATTATAGTAAACATTATAGTAAACTATATATGTTATGTCCATAAAGAGGAGTCTGAATGTAAAAGAAAATGCATTAATTTAATCTTAGTATCTAGTAATTAACTTCATAAAGTTACTTTCCTTTTACTTTTTTATCATTTTATTTGAAAAGCTAAATGTGATATATAGTCTTAAGATTTTCAAATTAAATCTTTAAAAAGTGTAAAATGAAAAAGCAAAAAAAAACTTGTATACACATACATCGCTGCATAGTAATTTCTCTACAGAAATATATTTCCATCGAGAAATTCCCTACGAAAACATATTTCTATAGGGAAATTACCTACAGAATCACCTTCTGTAGGGAATAGCCCTATGAAAAAAATTGTTAGTAAATTTCGTACGTAATTTTTACAAGAACTATTGGCGCCTATTTTTACAACGATTTTCACTATTCTGTCGGAAAAGTTTGGTGGTAAAATTCCCTCCTCTTTTAATGATGGATTTTTGTCTGTTGCAAAATACCTTTTTTCTCAACAAATTTACCTACAGATGTTTTCCGTAGGGAATTTTCCGTTGGTAATTTGCAATTTTCTTGTAATGCCTTATAGATTCCTTCATGTCGTTCTTCATTTAAGAACATAGTCTTTACATCCATTTGATTTATGTCAAGATCCATTCCTACTATTAAGGCTAGAATCATTCAATCTGAAGTAAAACTCATAACAAATAAGAATTTCTTCTCATAATCGATCACTCTGATTGTTTACATCCTTTTTCCATTGGACATGTTTTGTATGTTTCAAAGTTGTCATCAATCTTTTATGTAATATTTAAAGAACATAATTGTTCTTGATGGCCAAACTTCTTTTCAGAAAAATATCCAAGACTTATACTCAAATCGAACTCATTAAAGTTCATTATTCTTCTATCTTTATAACTCATTTATCATTAGCAAGACTAAAGGATCCTTTTCATATTCCTCAGCTTATTATTTTCTTTTGAAACTACCACAAAGGTTATTTCTTTCCAATTCAAAATTATATGAGTAATAATCCCCTCACAATATGTGTATAATGAAAATTTGAGAAATAAATCTATCTACATTTATATTTCTCCCACTCGAATTAAATAATGGTAAAGGGCTTCCACTTGGTTGCAATTGTCATTGATCAGAAATCAATTCATCATCTCCTAAATTGCTTCCACTTGGATGAGTATCATTCAATTGGTCTTGTATTACAAGACCATTCTAAATCAATATCTCATATGTAGATAAGTTTTGAACTATCATTTCTAGCTTTGTAAAATCATTCTCTAAAATGAGATATCATATGACACAAATTTAATTACTTGTTTATTACCTTGTTCACCTTTGAGCATACACCCTTTGGAATGTTCAAAATTATCTTTCAAAGATACTTTTCTTTACTTTGGAACCTAAGTTCCTATATCTATAAGAGGGATCGTGAATATAGATAACAAACATATTCTTAAGAAATCATATATGGTTAATTAAGTCTTTTACATATCCACATCTCATATGGTGTTTTATGATATGATTTAATATGCACCATATCAAGTATATATGTGATCATCAATAACCCATTACCATAATAGGTGATAGGAAAATTTATTTGTGTAGTTATAGACCTAACTAGGAGAATAGTGTTATTTCTCTTCTCTGCACCATCATTTTATTGATGGATTCATAAGATAGTTATTAGCTATCCATTCAATTTTCATCACCCGACCTCTTAAATCTATTAAATAACTCTTCTTTATACTTTATCAGTTCTTAATTATCGACTTTATCTTATATTTCAACTAAAGTTATATACTTTTTAACAAACGAAATCTTTCAAATTTTGAGAAATCAAATAAATATAACTCTACTGAGTATAATTATTAATAAATATGATGAAATAAGTACTTTCATGTTACGTTCTCATATTCGTTTAGCCACATATATCATAATGAATTACTTGTAGTAGATTAGTAACACTTTGTCCCATGCCCTATGGTTTTTTTGTCGTTATTTTGTTAGCTATATAATGTTCACAAGTAGACTATTTTACTTTATATAGGTCTTTTAAATAAAATATGTTTGGCCAATCGATTTATTTGATTTTATCCAATATGACTAAATTTAGCTGCCACAAATTGGCATAAATATTATAAGAACTAGATGATGTTATTAAACAAGAAAAAATTATTTATATTTGTTTAATAAAGGACATCTAATACTGCAAAATAATCTAACATGAAGTCATGAATAATATAATTCCAAAAAAATTGTCCTTTCCACATTTGTGGAAATTAATATCAAATCAAAGACTAACTAAAAATTGACATAGCCAAGACTTTTTCTATGTGGGAGGTCCTTTTCCTTTCATTTTAGTTAGCCTTAGTTCTTCGTAGAATCCTAAGAATTGTGGAAGACTATCTTTCCACTTTTCATTTAGACTCAGCATAGTGTTTGCTCTTCTTAGTTTTTAACTCTTTGCGACGATAACTTAGCTATACATACCTCAACGTATAGCTCAGAAGCCTCAAGATGTTTATTGATAGGTGTCTCATGGCATCCTATATCATCTCGATATTCAGAATGTAAGATAAGTCCATTTTCATATGCTCCTAACGTGGAGGCAAGAATGTGTAACAACTTACACTAGCTCAGCATAAGATAAGATATAACTAACATCCCTCAATTTACTATGTTTGGCATTAGCTTCACATGCCTCAGCATTGAATTCCCATATTCTCATTTATAATTTATTTATTTATTTATTATGATATATATAAACACACACACACACACACACACATAAATATATATCAAACATAATAGTGAGGTCACTAAGGTGCTACTATAACAAGTTACCACCATAGACCATATGTTATTGGCATAGTCATACCTCTTGATCTTTAGTATAACATCATTATATATGTTGTATGAGCCACAAAATTTCTTCTTTTACATGAGCTACATGCCTCATATTTTACCTATATTAAGTCATAGTGTCCTTTTTAAAGATTATCATGATTTCATATAATGATACAAGAGCATTTTGCTCTTTTAATACATATTAGATTTTAATACTTTCAATTTCTAAATTATCACCATTAAAATTTTCACCTCTAGTAAATTCTATGATAAAATTTTAGAAGCGGTAGTCATTTTCCTCAAACATATATGTCCATAATAACTTATTTAATATGTAATTATTATCGATTTCAGTGAATTTGAAGCAATCTTCTAAATAGAAACATTAATTGCTTTTATTATTATCTATGGAATAAAAATCAAAAGGTTACTAAATTTTCAGTCATCATCCATATAATAGTTTATCAATAATTAATCATTCTCTTTAGGTATATTTATTTACGAATATCTCAATTATGATATGCATAACACATACATATTAAAACAATAAAAATTGAAAGAACAATATGTTTCAATAAACACACAATATTCAAAATGTAACGGTTGCTACAAACAACTAATGCTACATAAGTATCAGTAAACATCGAATAAAAAAGTGACTAAGATTTTTGGACTAAAATTATAAAGTTTGATGAATCTTATGAATATGAAATTCAACGAATTGTGCGACGAATTGAGTAAATTAGTTATTTAGATGAATCATTGAAATTTTTATTTGTCATTAGCTTTATAATATCATTTGATAGGCCAATAAAATTAAGACCTTTGTACACTTCTCTTCTCTTATACTCTTCCAAAAAAGTTTGTACCACGCATCTATATATTTGAATATGATCTGATGGTGTATTCCATACTCTAGCTAACAAATCTCTTTGTTGGAGTATGAGCGTTTTGCAAAGCGCTTCATTTTTGCTTATGGAAGTGGAAAATCCCTAATAACCAACAAAGATTAGACCTTAAATCTTCTTATTCACCAATATGACATGTAACATTAGATCTGTGTCATGTGTCATTTAATATTGATGGAATTGTGCCTTCTAAAAATTTACAAGATTTTGTTGTGCTGGAGCTTGAATTAAAATCAAGGTTCTCATAACAACCATTTCTCAAAACAAATTCTAGGAAAATTAATATTCAACACTTTTTAATAATAAGTTGAAATGTTTCCTATAATATGAACTTATCATTAAATCCAAAACGTTCGAAAGAGCATGAAAAAATGATTCCTTTTGAATCACTAAACCATTTCTAATTTACTATTATTAAACTTATGAACTTAATAATTTAGATTTAATTAGAAACTTATTTCTAATTAAGATTGAACTCATCAACTTTAAATTTATAATTCAATCATATTTTCAATATATATATAAATTATTTCTAAATAAATAAATTTATCATTTTAATCTATAAACCTTAATTTGTATTCTTATTCATCAAAATATTTTAGCCCAATCTAAAATGCATTAAAGTCCAAGTGTAACCAAATTGAACCCCATTTAACTATATTTTTATAGCCCAAAACAACATTCAAAATTTTGGCCCAGATATTATTTCGGTTCGCCCTTTAATGTTGCTTTTGCTGGTCCATTTTATATGTGCTTGTTGTGTGTAAACCCTGCATACACATTTTGAGTTTGGTCTACGGTCGTCTGTCAGTCATCATCGTGGACATTTTGTATGGGATTTATACCAATGCTGGACCCTGAAGGGCACACAGGGAAAGTATGAAAACCAACTAACTAAAACAACACCTTTGAGAAGATCATTGACTAAACAAAGTCAGATTGTAGGATACTGAGGTGTCTAATAGACTATTGTGGAACAATACAGGAACCATTGTGACTATTGGTAAGTTCCAGGTATGATGGCTGAGACAACAAAGCCCTTCTCTCCACGAGCACACTACTCTCAGCTTTCCTTTTAGGAACCTTACACCCTTCACAACTTTCTTTCCCCTTTTGAAACAATAGTTGCAACAGTACTTACACTCTTTTCCCCGTTAAACTCTAATCTCACAGCAGAATTGTTTGAAAAGCAGTCACAAATAGTCTTAGACTTTATGATACACAAGATTCTCAAAAGAGGCGAGTGTAGAGCATACTTGTCTCTGTATCAAGACAGATAGTAACATTACTCAATACTTGAAGCTTTCAGGAGAGGGAGAACTTAGAGGGGATAGAAGACACTCAAACCAAACTTCATTAAACCAATATTCAACGTAAGAAAAACCTTACTTGAGTCTGCTTACAACGAAAGAGGAGCCTTGCTTTTATAAGCGAAGCAAGGGTAGAAAAGCAAATCTCTCAAGAGACACACTCATTACAACTTTAAAAAAGAAAGTAACTTTGAAGTATAATCATCACACCTTTAACAAAGCTACTTTAAAAAAGTAAACTACTTTTCTAAAAGTAAACAGTATGATGATAAGATGAAATCTTGAATAGTGGTTTGTGGGCTATAAAGATTCTCTTTTCATCAAAAGACTCAAAAGTAAACTCCTAAAAAGAGGAGTCATATGATGAGGATTGGAACCCAGGGCATCCTGAGCTCACATATGTGAAGTTTATGCAGGAATTGATTTAACTCATCCTCATTAGGACTGTAGTTATCATTATCTGGGTTCTGAGCATCCTGAAAGACTGAGTTAAAAGGTTGAGAAGGTCTTGTAATATCTGAGACCAATTCTTTTGTGTCATACTGAGGACTATTGGAACCTGGTATATCAACTTCTGGTGCTTCTAGCTCACCAGGAATAAATTCACTAGGATATGGTCCAATAGAGGTGGAAATGACTAGTGTATTAAGGAAATGATTTATCTCTTTGAGAAAATCTCTAAGAGATTGAAGCACATTGTTTTGATGTCGAGGCCAATACAATGATGCATGATAAAATTGGACACGATGTTCGGTGTAAAGGGCATCAATATGTATTTCTCGATATGGACGTTGGAGGATGTAAAAGCAATGAGTAGATTGTCGTCTAGCAAAAGCTTTCCATAAACGATGTTGTGAGATTATCAGAGAACATTGTTGCTTCCATTGATCTAGTAGTTGAAACCACTTAAGGAATGTCCATAATAAAGAGCTTCCATTATTTATGTCACAGAGACGTTGATAGAGCTGAAGAGGAGATATAGCAATAGCACAAGTATAAAGGGCAGACAAAGCCCAGAGATACCATAATGTGCTTGCAGAAAGAGAATCGTGGAGAAAAGTCACATTAAGGTAAGTTGCTTTGAGGTTGAACATTGTGGGACTTCCAAGAGAGTTATGTTCACTAAGAAATTGATGTAAATAATAAAACAAACTCATACGAGCAAGTAAGGCAACTTCAAAAACACTAGTGGGTGTACTAGTAATAGGAGAAAAAGATTTCTTTGTGAAGGCAAAGAGAGGTTGACTAGCCATAAAAGCTTGAGAACTCACAACTTTGAAAGATGAAATAATTGTAACGATACTTGGCTGAAGAGGATATTTATAATGAAAAAAGGAAGGGAAAATATTAGCAGGCTAAGGTAAATTATGTCTATCAGAAGGCTAAGGTGGATTTTATCTTAGTAACTTGGATAAACATGAAATATGAGCTGCCACGTATGGTATGAACTTACGAATATAATTAACAATCCCGAGGAATTGTTGTATTTGTTTCACAGTGAGATGTTCATCACGAAAGTGTAACAACTTTTGTGCAATATATGGACCAGGCTGATAAAATCCATCTTTGAAATGCATACCCAGAAATTTAATTTCTTTTGTGCCAATGATGCTTTTCGAGACTGAAAGCATAATGCCATGTTGTTTAGTAAGATCCAAGAATTGTTACAATAGGGCCTAATGTTTCTTATGGATCTTTAAGAACAGGAGAATGTCAGTAAATGATTGCACTATAGAGGATAGGCTCATAGATCTTGGTCATTGTTCTTTGAAACAGTGATAGGGCAACTTTAAGCCCAAATGACATAACAGTCCATTAGTACTGTGCATTGGGAATACAAAATGCAGTCTTGTATCTCTCAGTTGGGAGAATACCCAGTTGCTAAAATCATGCTTTAAGATCAAACTTTGAGAAGATAACAACTTCTTTGAGGAATAGTCCCTAAGTACTTATCTTTGGAAGAGGAAACTTGTCATCTTGCATGAATGCATTCAGAGGCTTGTAGTCAATTACTAATCTCTTTTTTCCACATTTTTTCTTTAAACGTTTATTGACATAGAACACTTGGCAAGCCCAATATGACTTTGTGGGCTCAATAAGTCCTTGCTTCAGAAGGATTGCACACTTACCTTGTGCAAGCTTTAGATCATCATGGTTCATCCCTGGATGTGTGGCTTTCGAGGGATTTATATCCTCATTCTTCTTAAAAGGTAGACTTATGAAAAATTCAGCATTTTTCCACAGAGGATACGATTGAGAAAATTATGCATGAGATTCGGGACAATATTCCAACAATTTATCTCGTAGTGTAATATATAGTGTAGGAACTTGGATTAGTTCAAACACATTCTTTAGTTCAGTGTAGGGATTGAAAAATGATCGATACCTGAGGCCTATGGGTAGGATGTACAAAGGTGATGCTTTACTGTATACATCCATACCAATAAGAATGTCTGGGCCTGGTAGATTGCTTCCAAGAACTTTAGTCTAAACTGTATAGTATGGAAAGAATCGAATCCCGATTCTTCTTTTAATGATTAGCCCAATTTTAAAGGAGTTACGATCAGCAGTAGTAAAATATTCATCATATGAGGTCCATGCTTCAGAGGGTAAGATGTTGGGCTTTATGATCGTATAGCTAGATCTAGTATCCATAAACCCAATAGCTTTGATGGGTCTATCATATTTATCTTGTCTGAAGAGTTGGATCTGGGCATATGATCATTGAATTGGAGTACGATCTAACTTCATACATGTCTGCTATAGCATGTATAGTGAATCATCTGCTAGAGAAACAGAGGAGTCAAAAGATTCATCATCTATAGTAGTAACAGATACAACAAACTTTATGTCCTCATCATCTTGAGATTGTTCTTCAATCAGATCTTCAAAGTTATTGGAAGAATGAATAGGCAAAATTGATTGCATCTGCTTTAATAACTTGACATCCTTCTTTGTTTTATGAGGACAAGTACGTGTAAAGTGTCCTGGTTGTCCACAGACAAAACATTGATCATCTTTCTTATAATGTGAGAACTTTTTGAAGAATCGAACCATTCTTCTCTTATTGCCATTCTTGCTCACATATGTTTTTATGAAAGGCTTGTAGCCTTCCATTTGTCTGCGTAACTTTTTTCTATGACAAACTTGTTGAAGATGATCTTTCTTTTTGTTATGACAATCACAAGTCTTATGTTCTTTGAACTTGATTTGAAGATAAGGCATCTTGAAAGCTTGTTTGAGAACTGGACCACACTTAATGATGTTCTTGAATAAGGAATGTTGATCACATAACTTATCAAGAGAAGCTAAAGCAAGCTGGCAAATTTCTCCAAGAGATATATTAGCCATATCTCATTGTAAAGAAACAATAGTACTTTGTAACTTTGGTTGCAGTTGATATGGAATGGATGAGATAAAAGTACATCGAAGATTAACATCATTCCTACTATTAAAAAGATAGTATCTTTCCGTCATACATTGATAATGCTTCTGTTTATCACGCTTGTTAAGTAAACAACATTTCAATGCAAAATATTCCTGACGGATCTACTTATCAATAAGTTGAAAGTCACCAATGAATTCCTCATAAATTATTCCAAGAAGAGCTCCAGCTATAGTGACTTGGATATACTAAAGTCTTTGATAGTCATTAATACTTTGCCACCATTCTCGCAAAATACCAATGAAATAAGATGTAAACTTAGACAAATTATCCAATAAAGGATTATTTGGTCAAATCATTTATAGATCTATCCATTCACCAAATTCATGTAATTGATCTCTTCATTTCTTGAGGGTAGATCATCAAAAGTGAACCAAGCCCCTGAAGTAGGCTTGGTTTGAGCTTATGCAGCTGGCTGAGCTGGTGTTATTTGTGGTGCTAGTTCATGTCTGAAAGGTTCAGTACTTGTGGATTTTGCTTCACTTATTTCTGGTTCAACTTTAGTAGGTTCAGGCATAGTCATTAGAACTTGAGATAATTCTGATAGATTAGCTAGTTGTGCTGAGGAATCAGAATACAGTTCAGAGATCTGTCCAGATGATGACTCAGAGATTGTTGCAGAAACTTCAGATGTTGGGACTTCAGAACAAAGTTCTGTATTATCTGATTGAGCAAAGGAATCTTCTGCAGCAAGTGTAGATGCAAGAGTTGTGATGAACTCTGTCTGAGGCACTTTGTCCTTCCCAGTAGATGAAGTGGAAGGTTGAATTTTTGGTGGAGAAGTTGGAGGTGTATAGATCTGTAATGGTTTACTCCACTAATTAACTGGTTGAGATTTAGTGTATGAAGGTGAAGGCTCAGGAACCCTTGATGTCTTGGAAACTCGTTGCTCAAGAATTCAGTTAGGCTTTGACTTTCACTTTGACTTTGACCTTTTAGGTTTTTCTTGAGTTTTATGGGGATGGATATTCTGTCTAATTAAAATATAGTTGAACTTGAAGACCTTTGAATAGTCAGCTTCTTCTGGATACATCTGATACATAGGAGATGGGTAAGTTGGCTAAATATTTGGAAATAACGAAGAGGATGAGCCATTTAATATCCTTGACTGTGCAGATTGCATATCATCTTCCAATTGTTGCACAATTCCTTATATCTTCTAGATTTCTCTAAATTTTGCATTGAAGTCAGGTCCAATATAATGTGTAGTGATGTAATGTCGAAGATCAGCATTAAGTTGTTGAATATGAGCTTTGTAAGACTGATACATTTGTTGGATTTGCTTAGAGATGTCGTCAACTTTATGTTACATAGTATGAGTCTATTGACTGATTCCATCCAACTTAGAATCAATTCTTCGAAGAACTTTGTTATGTGCTATTGCATTTGATGTTTTCCCATTAAGAACTTCATTAGAAGGATTTGATACAAGTGTTCCTTGTGAAGTGATTCCTGTGGCTCAAATATAAGGGTTATGACAACCCTAGTTGTTTCATCAGTACTCCTGTATAAAGAAGGAAAGTCTTCGTCATATGGCTTAACCGTCTTGCAGGGTATAGGAGTAGGAGTCATAATATGAACTGCTGGCTTAGATTGACAGGTAGAAGATTTCAGCATCTCGCGAAGAGATCTGGGTCTGAATCTTTTTGTTTGTAGACTAATAGATTCGCTAGAATCATCTAGATCTGGATCATCCTTGTGTGGATGATACTGTTGAGAAAACATACAACGAGGTTTTGGATTTTGCTTCTTCCTTCTCCTTCTGGCATATCATTCATCATCATCATCACTATCTGACTCAGGATTGAGACGGACTTCACAGTCAAGTTCAAATGGGTCAAAATCCTATACAACATGTCCACGATGATGACTGACATAAACTGAATCTCCATTAAATTTGAAATAATGGATAGGAGGACCAGATTTACCTTCTGTATGTGCAAAAATGGGCTGGATTAGAAATATAGCCCTAGATGTAGAAGGTCTAAATGAATCTTCATAGGGCTTT
This sequence comes from Erythroxylum roraimae, assembly GCA_027568915.1. Classification (NCBI taxonomy): domain Eukaryota; kingdom Viridiplantae; phylum Streptophyta; class Magnoliopsida; order Malpighiales; family Erythroxylaceae; genus Erythroxylum; species Erythroxylum roraimae. Next base: position 11,559,874 of record JAOSBL010000009.1, read on the forward strand.
GCATAGATGGACTTCACCGTTCGATCTTTTAATGTCTTCAAAATTGGAGGAGTTGTGGTATGAAAAGAGTGTCGATGAGGCACGTGGAACACCATTTGGTAATTGGTGATCCATTTAGTAGGCATCAACTTTCCAAGCTCCTGTGTTAGTAGTTGTTTCGGGATCTGGATGATAGTAGTCTGATCATTGGAACGATTAGCAACCATGTAAAGGGCATCCGAAGTAGAATTTGGAAAGTTGAGGTCCAAAGTATGATTCTGTAGATGATAGATCATCTGGTGATATAAAGTAGCCATGATGGTTGTAGGATCTTAATCTGCTCCAGTTATCTAGATCTGAAATTGCAGACGTTCAGACAAAGTAGGATCATCGAGCCTAATGTTGAAATCAGGTGCTATCGTCAAAACGACACTTCCATTATTGAGCGTTATCAACAAGGTACCAATCAAAGCGTTATGGTACGTTGTATAGGCAATGTCTAGAAGAGATATCCTAGCTATAGCAGGTATTCCCTTTCTTCCATAAAGTGTAAGAACAAGGCGTATAACTCCAACATGAAGATGTGTGTGATTGTGCTCCCTCCATAGAGAGATCAACTCCTTAGGGATTTCAAGCTTTACATATTGCTCTACAGTTGTAGATCTAAGGCCACACTGTTCCAATCTGGAACTCTGAATGATTTCTTTTACTTTTGGACAAGATGTAGACAAAATAGTACGAATACTTTTTGTCCAAGAACGGTCACGAGAATAAATACTGTGCGGACTCAATAAAGGTAAAGAAGACTCACAAATATGATTTTCTACAAGAACATGGGTAATTTCTACTAGATTTTCTATATGATTAGATAACACACGCTTTACATTAGAAGGTAAACTAGACATAGACAAAGTTGAAGACAAATGAATAGGGCATTGGGTAGTGTTTCCATTACATATAGGCTCTCTCTCTACTCACTCTCAGCAAGAGACAATGTTGCCGCCGGGGTTGGAGAGGCGTGTCGGTCCAACAAAACATATTGTGATTTGTTATTCTGACTGACGTTGAAACTATGGTAGGTACTCAACCTTATACAAGGTCAGTGTTTTATAATTTTTGGAGCTAATCACGATATTGGGATCCTATTCTTCAACACTAAAAATCATATATAGTTTCTGTGCACCTACCTTTTGTAGAAGAACGTCAATTATAATTTTGGCTTCGGGGTCTCTCTGGAGTGCAAATTTTTTAAAATATGAAATCTGAAGCTTGCATGGATTTCCCCTTGTTAGCAATTGTCGCCTAGCCGCCACCGTCCAATTGCTAGTGAAGCTTGCTCTTCTTATTTGGCTGACATTCGTGTTTGGGTACATACCTTCTAGTGAGTTGAAAACGACCTACTATTATTAGTGCTTGTTCATTTTATGAGGAAAATCTCTGGTGACAATTTGATTTAAATAAATTAGTGAATTTCATCTACCAGAATGTCGGTAAATTTAAATTCTTGTGAAAGTTGAGAGTTAAAGTCTACCTAAAATCTAAATTGAATATAAAGTTATATTTGTTAAGAAAAAATCTCAATATAAAGTCAATTGGTTTTAGTGATTAAAAAACACATTATTACAAGTATAACTCCTTAAAAAATGGAAGGTAATTCCTAAAACCTAACGTCAACCTCGACCTCTGTAAATCTAATGGTTCCAAAGTAAAGAATTACCTGACACTTCCCAACCCCACCATTGCCTCCATTCAGAAGATAGATTGACAATGCTCAGTTCTGAACCCTTGAATTTGTTTTTGTCCTCCTTAAGATATGTGGGTACGAACCCTTTCGTCGTTTATTAATGAATCTACGACAGACTTTACGATTTTCACACAACTAACGGTAGTTCAATTCACAACTTGCTGCCAACCATATCAGCAACGTTATGTTTGTTAACCATATTAGCTTCCGTAGTGAACGCTTACTTGGATTACTTATAAAGATCCCAAAATACTCTACCAATCGGACGCAAAATGTGAAAAAGGGGCAACAACATCACACCTAGTTAACAATGTGAAGGCAACAAGTTACAATCTAACGGTTGATACTGCACCGAATAGAGTCCTCCTGATCCGTTGTTTTCAATCTCCCCGCGTCAATATAAAGTGGCACGTCCTTTGAAAAAGAAAACTAACGGGTGCGTGGGTGTCAAATACGCGCTCGAACGTGCCTTACAGTAATCAGCTGTCACTTTCCAAGCCTAACTGAGTCTCATGAATCTCACGCATCGATATGATTGGCTGTTGCATCTTGGCCCACTTGATTTCACAACCCGGCGTCTGATTACAATCGATGACGTGGCATTCCTCTATTGGCTGTCTCGACGTTAATATAATCAAAATTGTCCTAGATTTATGCCAAGTCCGTCCCCATCGAATCATCGCCATTCATTTCGAACACGGAGGGACAATTAAGACGCTGATCTATGAATTTTGGTCACGTTAATTTCAAGAAACGCCCATGATTGTCACAAAGTTTTACAATATTGCCACATATTCATCCGGTTTCTTCTTCTGTCTCCGGTCTAGACTAGTGGACCTACTTGTTCAATTATTTATTTAGGTTCCAAAATCAGCCGGCCAAAGAATAAAGAAACAACCTCGAAAAGGAAAATAATTAGTTGCCCTATGGTTGGCTTGACCAATTCACGAGCCTATTGTTGATTCTCCTAATCATAATTTTTTGATTTGAGGGGGTAATTGGTTGATGGGTTTGGGAAGGGGTTGATGGGTTTGGAATAAAAAGTGAGTGGTTGATTGTTGATTATGATTATAGAGGTGATGGCTTGATATCCCACTTTAGGGGAATCCTCCATAACTCCCATTTAGTAGAGGAATGAAACTCATTCCTTAGTAGAGACTAATTTTTTAAAAATATTTTTAATACTAATTAATTAAAATATAATTAATTAAAATAATATAATTAATTAATCAAGTACATTATAATTAATTACAATAGAATTAATTAAAATATAATTTATTCATTAATTAAAATATAGTAATTAATTAATTAAAATATAATTAATTAATTACTATAATTAGTTAAAATATAATTCATTCATTAATTAAAATACTGTAATTAATTAATTA
>JAOSBL010000009.1:11583204-11600853 GCA_027568915.1 Erythroxylum roraimae
TATTCAGTTGAGTTCTGCAACTAACTCCAACTAACTAACCGTCTGACGGTACCATTATATAAATACTCATTTATGCACATAAGTGTATATGGATTATGTACTATGCATGCTCAATGACAATTTTGGGTATGTTTCCCTTATTCACTTCACATTGTTATTCAAATATCAAAACTCACCTAAGTCTAGTTCAAGCTTAGGTTTATACCTCATCAAAACAAATTTAGTCTAAGTTCATAACTCAATTGATCATTTCAGTTTTTTAAAATGTGTTAGGAGTTTGTTGGTTCAAATTTCAAGTCATTTGGAAGTCGGGAGAAGAAGTTATAGCCAAAAGAATGAAGGATGTTTGAAAATGTCTCCTTTCAGTAAGCCTTCATTGTCACGATTGTGCAATTCTAGTCGGGTGTGCAGAGTCACGATCGTGCATGTGCACTGCGAAAAGCATCACCAGTGTCACGATCTTGCGATTGTGCATGTGCACTGCGAAAAGCATCACTAGTGTCACGATCGTGCATAAGCATGATCGTGCATTTTCCATTTTCTTCTCCAGATTCACGATCTACAATTTTTCTTCTCTTTTTCCTCTCTTTTGCTTAATCTATCATTTCTAATTTATATTCTCACTAATTCCTCTTCATTCCTACTTCCATTTCAACTCAACTTGATCACAACAAATCAAAAACTATGATTATTCATAAACATTAAAAACAAAACCTAACACTCACGCATATCCATCAGATTTTCTACACTTTTTCATCCTTTTTTTTGCATTCTTTTCCTCTCCAATCAACACGTTCACTTCATCTTAAACTTGCCATATTATTCCTCTCTGTATCATGTTTTCACCTTACACCTTTTTCCTTATCTCTATATTCATTTCAGTTCATCTCTAAAACACCCAAAGAGAGTCATGTATACAACAGCAAAACAAAGTGTGTGTGTGTATATATATATATCATTTATCCAAAAAAATTTTGCACTTTTTTTATACCCGTTTTAAATGATTTTTCTAACTTAAAAAATCATTTCAACACCATCTTATGAAATATTGATCATCAAAAATCCAAAAGCAAGACACATGGTATTCTCTAAATTTTTACTCATTCACGTTTCAGCAAAAATATGCAACCTTGTTATATAAACACTGAACTGTCAACTGACGTGATGCAGGTTTTATTCTACATATCATGAAAACCTATACGATACTTACTTGTTTAAAACTCCAAATTCTTCAAAATCAGGTGAAACCTAGCTTTCCAATAACATTCGATCATCAACAGTCAAGAGTTGTAGGGTTTGGTATTTCAGTGACAGTGAAGAAGATAACAAAATGAAATAGAAAGTGAAAAAGGAGAGTAACACTTGCGTTGTGAGGGTGATACAATTTCTGGAAGTAATAAGCTTATAGAAGATGAAGTTACGAAGAAGGAGGAGAAAACAAGGTCAAACAATGACTTGGTCTTTCAAGTTAAAAGAATTGTGAGTTTAAAGGCTTGGCTTAGCAAGTGACACTTGTCACTAGCCTCATGTCCAATTTCTATGGATTTAAGCTAGGTCTCTTATTTAACTAATCCAATCATCTCCAATTTTTACTCCAATTGTCTCCCAACATGTCCAATTTCTATGGATTTAAGCTAGGTCTCTTATTTAACTAATCCAATCATCTCCAATTGTCTCCCAATTTTCAATGACATTTGTCAATAAATCCCAAAATCATTTATAGAATTTTCCACTTTTATTTGACTCTTATTTCAGCTACCATTTATCAATCATATTGCCACTTGCTATTTTTCCTAGTCCAAAAATACCTAAAATTTTAGAAATTTCCTAAATTTTCACCAAAAATTCTAAATCAATACATATACTCTACAAATCAATGTTCAACACATATAAACCACAATTCTCAATATTATTGCATTTATAAATCAATTATACCTGGAAAATGTCAATGAATGTATGCACAATCATTTTAATGTGCAAAAATCAATATTCACGTGTATGTGTATGATATATTATGCATGAGCATGAATGCACTTTCTAAGTTCTCAATAAACTCTCATATATACTATTCTAGGGTTCTAGCCCCTAATTTGGGATAACGGGATGTTACATCTATTCCTATAGAGTCTTTTATTGTCTTCTATCTATAGTTGGAGTATGTTTTTCATATGCTCGAACAACTTTGGGTCAAAATGAATATAGTCAATCTGAGGTGGATAGACTTACTTATGAAAGAAACATTGTTAGAATTCTTCAAGTGAGAACCATAATCCATTTTTCTTTACGTTCTTAAATTTCTAAGCTAAGAATATGATATCTTTTCTTGTGTATGAACTTACTTAAAACTAATTTATTTTTTCAATTATGTATTCAGTCATATATTTATACAAAATCATTTTGTTTACGCATTAAGTTTGATATCAAAGAGATTAATTTTAAGAACCAATTCATGAATCAAAATTGAGTTTACTTAAGGAATTCGGGTTGTACAAAAATCTAAAAATTTGGTCAACTCAATCGAATATTTATAAATAATTTATAATTACTTTAATTACAGTCAAATAATTGCGTTAAACTATTAAAAAAATAATTATTAGATTTATTTATCTAATTAAATTCGTTGTTAATTATGATATTTATTTTTCGTATAGTATTGTAAAAAATAATGTTTTAAATTTATAGATATATTTTTGTTCAATAAATAATTTGGTAATTTATTTATAATTAATATAAAATTTAAAAATGTGAATTTATGGTAAGTTTAGAATTTAAATAGATGGAATTCAAAATTTAAACTTAAATGTTGAAAAGATTTAAAATATATATTAATTAAAAATGAACCCAACATAATTTGGTATGACTCGTGTAGTGTACAGAATGGAGCAAAAGGCGGTGTTAAGCATGGAAAATCACGGAGAATGTTGAGGAGGATGGACAATGGACAGGGGTTTTATGATTAAAGCGACGACAAAAAGTGCAACCAAATTGCAATTTGGACGACCTTTTTTTTCTTACAAGGAACGAGGGGTTTGGTGGTCCTCCACCCTTCTTTGAAGATGTCATAATTCTGATTAGAGCAACTCACCCGTTTCTAAGACCCTACCTACACACTTTTTTCATCTTTACTTGAAAAAAAAAATCATGAGGTTAGGTCCGTGACCGTGAGTCTTAAAACACTTCACCGGCATTTAAATTCTTACAGAAACCCATATTTTTTTCTGTAAGAAAAACACATGTCAACGCTGGTTCATGTAGCACAAAAAGGCTGCCACATTGACATCCTAAGAGGTGGGAAGAGCGATTATCCTGCATAGTATATATTTCCGTAATTTAAAAGTTAGGAGACAAACTTTATATATTTTTATTTTTTTCCAAAATTGGCAGGGAAAAAGAAATATTTTTCACGCCGCTTGTTGCAAGAATCAGACAGAGGCATTGTGGTTGACTACGTCCTTGGTTTGGCTGTCCCGAAACCCAGGGGGGCGTAAATTCGCCCGATAAACAGGGGCACTGTGGGAATCTAGTTTTTAGCCAAGATCGTTTTCGTTCGTTGCTTTAATTAATGAATTAATTAATAATAAAAGATCGGTGAAAACACTCAACACTTTTGTTAAGTAAACTTCGCAAAAACCCAATTCAAGAGCTGAAGGAAACATACAAAACTTAAACGAACAAACAAGAAAATAACAGCTAAAAGACAGAGACGAGAGACTTGAGGAGGGCTTATTCTCTTCTTCAAGAAATTTTGGGCTTGTTGAAGGGTTTAAGCATCTCTGTTTTTCAAATTTTGATCCATTTTTTGATTTTTTTTCTGGGTTATTCTTTTTCGTTCTGTCTGTGTAAATCTAGTGTGGCTTTATTCTCAAGCCAAAGAAAGTTTCAAGCTTTTTTGTTGGCTTTGCAATCCACTGATCGTTAGTCAAGGCTAGAGGAGTAGATCCAGAAGCAACCCAAGTTTCTGATCTGATTGCAACAGAAAATGGTATTTTTTTAAAAAAATTTTTGCATTTTATCTCTGTTTTGGTGTAAATAGCTGCCAATTGAAAGTTATGGTTTGTTTAATATGTATTACGTTTTGGTTTAGCGTTGATTAAAATGGTTGATGGCTGCCGTTTGACTTGGTAGTCGAGTGATCTGTGCTTGCATTGAAGCTTTAATGGCTAATGTCTGTCGGTTGCTAGTTTTCCTTTTGGGCTTTAATGACCTAATCTCGTTCACATGTATGTCCTTTGTTGTCTTCTGTTGTGCCATTTTAGTCAAGGAAGAAAATGTTTAGGTCTTCAACTCCCTGGTTTGGTCTGTCCAGGAAAGCTGTTGTAGATGACAAGCGGAACTAACATGCAGTTTTTGATCCAGGAACATGAGCATTATTCTGTCGCATCATTTGGATCAATGATTTACAAATATGAGTATTTTGTGGGTAGTGTTAATAGTTAACTTTTATCTCCTACTATCTTGATATATTCTGATAGATGCAGCTTATTACTCTCGGGAGTGAATCAGCTTCAGATTGCTTAGGTCCTAGAAGCTTGTTGGGAATAAGGCTCTGATTTTTTCCTTTTGGTTTGAATGTTTGAGTCAGCAAAATTAGAACTTCTGGTTTAGTACAACAGCAACACCTAGTATAAATTCCGCTGATACGCGGGATTTGGGGAGGTCCAATAGTACACAGCCTCACTGTCATTCTTGAGATTCTATTACCTATCAATTTATTTTTCAAACTATTTGTTTATTTTCTTTAACTGTACATGATAGAAAGTGGGAACTATTCTCTCTAGTTTATGAAGAAACTGCTGTTCATTTCAACATTTCTTTTTGAAATGCGTGTTCCATGTTATCACTCATTCTTTTGAACTCTTGTTGACCAAATCTTGTAAAGCTGCATTTGTTTCTTAAGAAATAATGGCTAGTTTTGTCCCGTTAGAGTATTTAGCAATTACCTTAACCTAATGTGATGTAGAACTAGACCTTTTGACTTGACTGATTTTTCTTTGGTATAAGATATCCAAATGCTTAAATTCTTCAAATAGTTTTTTAATAGATAATACAGATTTATGGTAGCAAACTTTATACTCTACACCTCTTATATACAGAAGAGAAAGTTTATGCTGTAATCAGGTTACTTTCAATTTCCTGCATTTAATAAAATTTTCCATCAGTGAATTGTCCTCATCCTGCAATTCCATGATATGAATATGGCAACAGAGGATCTGTTCTGTTCTCATAATTTCTAGTGTTTGTCGAGTTATAACCAGAAATTCCTATGTATTTGTTACTAACTCGACCACAGACCATTTCCACTTTCATTGAGAAGTGGATAACTACATATTTGCAATGGAATAAAATGCTCCATTTTATTAGCCTGGTAAACTGGTTACACTCTTGGCTTGACAGGCTGCTCCTGTTAGTCTAGCAATTGGTTCTCTTGTTTGGGTGGAAGACTCGGATACAGCTTGGGTTGATGGTGAAGTTGCAGAGATTAAAGGCAATGAGGTTAAGGTCCTCTGTACATCAGGGAAAACGGTAAGGGTGATGGAAGTTCTGCTATGTCCTTCATTGCATGTGTATAAGAGATATGGTTGTTCATAATTGTCAGTTGCCAAAGTGATAATCAATCTTTCATTCGTGTCTTATTGGCTAAGTTTGTGAGCAGTGAGCCAGTGATCAAACTTCAGCTGCTAATTAAATTTTTTTTTCAAAAAGTACATGCTTCTCATTTAAATATTCTCATAAGCTGGTGATAATTGTTTGTGTAATTTTGAAAAAAATGCAGGTTGTCATGAAGAGTTCTGATGTTTATCCTAGAGATGCAGAAGCACCTCCATGTGGAGTGGATGATATGACAAAACTGGCTTATTTGCATGAACCAGGAGTCCTTCAGAATTTAAGATCAAGATATGATATGAATGAAATTTATGTTAGTATTTACAAATAAACTTCATAGTCCCTTGTACACTAGATTTTGGGCCTTGATGTGTCATGGGGCTGTTAATATTCCCGTTAAAGTAGCTTTTTGTTCTTTATATGATCATATAGTGTTCTAATTGGTGTTAGTATGCTTGCTTTGTTTACATCTTCTTTTTGTTGCCTTGTTTTTGCTAATACGTTAACTGGTGCCTCCAGACTTATACAGGCAACATATTGATTGCTGTGAATCCTTTTCGAAAGTTACCGCATCTATATGATAGTCATATGATGGCACAGTACAAAGGGGCAGCATTTGGTGAGCTGAGTCCTCATCCTTTTGCTGTTGCAGATGCTTCTTATAGGTAACTTGCATTTTGTAATTGAATGCTACTTGTTACCTTCCCTCTTCGGTGTCTGACAACAGAAAATGCATATCTATTCTCAGACTTATGATGAACGAGGGAATAAGTCAGTCGATTCTTGTTAGTGGTGAGAGTGGTGCGGGTAAAACAGAAAGCACGAAATTGCTCATGCGATACCTTGCTTTTATGGGAGGTAGAGCTGCTGCTGAGGGGAGAACTGTTGAACAGCAAGTCCTGGAGGTAATCATCTGATAACTAGTGGAAGTAAAAAAAATTTAGGTCAAGGAGTTTGATGTGGAATAACTGGTCAAATGACAGACATCTTTACTTGTGCTATTATCCTTATTTGCAGTCCAATCCTGTTTTAGAAGCATTTGGTAACGCAAAGACTGTTAGAAACAATAACTCAAGGTGGGAACATCAGTCATGGGAACTTTCTTTGTCTTTTGTAAACGCCTCTTGTACTTTGTGTCTGGTTGGTTCCAGCTCTTATATATGTATCCAATTCTTGCAGTCGTTTTGGTAAATTTGTGGAGATTCAGTTTGATCAAAAGGGAAGAATTTCTGGAGCTGCAATTAGAACTTATTTATTAGAAAGATCACGAGTTTGCCAGATATCTGATCCTGAGCGAAACTATCACTGTTTCTACATGCTTTGTGCTGCACCAGCTGAGGTAGTTATTTTGAGGTTCCTTTACTGAGCGTAGATAGAAAAAACTGGCAGAAGAACAAAGATGTGTTCCATGTGCAATGTGATTTATATATTTTTATTCTCTAAAAAAATTCACTGATTAAGTAATTGTAGTCTACGGTATCATTTTGTGAATAACTTGTATGTATTACAAATTCAGTTTCAATAGTTGCAGCCCGATGTGTAAGTTTTGACGGTTATAATTTCTACTTTACTTAGTAATGACCAAACTGGACTCAGAATAGTCTGTTATCAACCTTCTACAATTATATTACTTTTGTTTAGTTATACTGTTATTTCTTTATGAACCTCAATCATGGTTAAGCCATACTTGTTTTGCAAGTATATAATAAGGTGATTGTGTTATTTGTGCACATCGGCATTATTTTTTCCTATTGTTAGGCTCCTGTTCTCAAGATCACTCGTTTTTTTCCAACTCATATTCATATAGAATATCCTGATCATTCCTCAGGATGTTCAGAAATACAAACTGGGAAATCCAAGGACGTTTCATTATCTGAACCAATCAAATTGCTATGAATTGGATGGTGTTGATGAATCTAAGGAGTACATTGCAACTAGAAGGGCAATGGAAATCGTTGGAATAACCTCAGATGAGCAGGCAATAATAATCTGCTTCAAGTGTATGCAATTACTTGAGTATAAAATGTTCCATGGATGTTCATCTTTTTATATCTTTTTTAGGATGCCATTTTCCGAGTTGTAGCTGCAATTCTTCATCTTGGAAATATTGAATTTGCGAAAGGGAAGGAAATAGATTCCTCAGTGCCGAAAGATGAAAAGTCTTGGTTCCATCTAAGAACTGCTGCAGAGCTATTCATGTAATTAAGCAAGTTTGTTGGAATACCCATGGATTAGTTTATTATATTTTAAGACTGCAATTTGTATTCATTTGGACACGAGAAAAATGCTGCTTTTTGATATTAAAATTTGTTTAGGTGTGATGTGAAGGCTTTGGAAGATTCTCTTTGTAAACGAGTTATTGTAACTCGTGATGAAACTATCACGAAGTGGTTGGATCCAGAGTCTGCGGCTCTTAGTAGAGATGCATTGGCTAAAATTGTATACTCGAGGTTGTTTGACTGGTAAGTTCTTTTCTACAACTACTACAGATTTTCAGTGTGGCTGTGTTCACGGTTGATTAATGCGTTTTCCTACTAGGAACATGCATGCTGTTGATTGACAGTATTTTGATCAGTGATTTGCTAATGATTTTCGTATCTTAACTGTGCAGGATTGTGGATAAGATTAATAGTTCTATTGGTCAAGACCCTGATTCAAAGTTCTTAATTGGTGTTCTGGATATTTATGGATTTGAGAGTTTCAAGACAAACAGGTGCTTAACTGGTATGCCTTTTGTGTTCATTATGGACAGAAATTAGTTCTTAAAGAGGACTAATGTTTCTCTGTTGATCTGTCTCAAGCTAGCATGTGCCTTTAGGAAATAAAGGTTGGGTTAATTTGGATTGTATTTCTTAGCATTCAAAGAGAATATTTTGATTTTGTGAAACTAACTATTGGGTTACTTGAAGCCTTTTGCAACTTGCTGTTACACTCTTTCTCCATTATTAATCACAACAAAATCGGGTATAAAGTTTTTCAACCATCATAATAGGGGTTATATTCAGTTGATCACGACATCAACAGAGCCAAACTTCATTCTTGTTCAAGCATATGACAGTTTCATACATCTGTAGTATATCTATGATCCACCAGCTCTGTTTGCTGGAAAACACAATTGCATAATTTAGGTGTAAAATAATTAATTGGAGTCTTGGGCAGTTCTTTGTATTGATATCCGATACCCATATAATCCCTGCAGTTTTGAGCAATTTTGTATCAATTTGACGAATGAGAAGCTTCAGCAACACTTCAACCAGGTAAAGTCGAAACATATTTTCAATTCCTATAGTATACTTGGCAGTTTTGCTCTATGTTACGTACAAAATCACTAAAATGATAATTGGGCAGCACGTTTTCAAAATGGAGCAAGAAGAATATACCAAAGAGGAAATTGACTGGAGCTATATTGAGTTTGTTGATAATCAAGACATTCTGGATCTCATTGAAAAGGTTTGTCTGTGTCTAGCTCTAAGTTCCACTGGCTAACCAGTTTGATTGGCTGCATTGCCACTCTCAGCATGATATATAAGTAAATTATTAATAGATGTTTCATTATTTAGTTCCTGTATTATTGGTTTTTAGTGACGGGCACAACAAAAAATTTGGCAAATAATGCTGCAGTAATTTTGCTGGATGCTTATCTCATGGTCATTGGATCTTGTTTCATCTCCTTCTTCCCTTTACAAATTTAACTGGTTATTTCGATGGTTCTGGTGGAATTAAACCAGATATTTTAGTGGTTATGATCATTGGATTGTCTTTATCAGTGGATCCATCCACACGCCTTTACTAGGTTTGAATAACATTTGAATTATAATTTTTCAGAAACCTGGTGGTATTATTGCTCTTCTGGATGAAGCTTGGTATGTACAATGACAATTTGCTATGGTTCTTTATGTTTTTTGGTCCGCAATATAAAAAGATGGAAAGAAAAAGACAAAAAGCAATTGTGTTTTCTTGTTTGTAAGATGATTTGATTTGCCTTTTGTAGTATGTTCCCTAGATCAACTCATGAAACATTTGCGCAAAAGTTATATCAGACATTTAAAAACCATAAACGGTTTAGCAAGCCAAAACTAGCTCGAAGTGACTTCACAATCTGCCATTACGCTGGTGATGTAAGTCGGCTCTTTTCTTATATTCTGTTTGTTTAGTGAACATGTATCATGTTTTCGAAAATGTAGAATCTTTTAATACAAAACTGAAGAAAGATTGAGTTGATTGCCAGGTCACCTATCAAACTGAGTTATTCTTGGACAAGAATAAAGATTATGTTGTTGCAGAACATCAGGCACTCTTAAGTGCTTCCAAATGTTCCTTTGTGTCTGCCTTGTTCCCAATTTTGGCTGAAGAGTCATCCAAACAATCAAAGTTCTCTTCAATAGGTTCTCGGTTTAAGGTGTGGTGCTCTTCTGCAAATTATGTGCTTTATCTGCTCTTCTCTGTGTACATTGTTGAATAATTTTTCCTATTTGATGCAGCAACAACTGCAAGCACTGCTTGAAACCCTTAGTTCCACCGAGCCTCATTATATCCGTTGTGTAAAGCCCAATAACCTTCTTAAACCCTCGATCTTTGAGAACAAAAATATTCTTCAGCAACTTCGATGTGGGGTAAGATTGTCAATCAGAAATGCATATGCTTTTTTCTTTCTTTCTGGAAATTGAGCTTACCTGAATGATTATCAGATTACTTACCTCCCTTGTTTTCCATTCCAGGGAGTCATGGAGGCAATCAGGATCAGTTGTGCTGGATATCCTACTAGAAAACCATTTGATGAATTTTTAGACCGATTTGGAATGCTTGCACCTGAAGTTCTTGATGGAAGGTATATGTAATCTTACTTCTATTATGTTTGCCTTGACAATTAAGACTCTAACTCTTGTGTAATGTAATCTTGTGTCAGTTATGATGAAATAACTGCTTGCAAGAGGCTTCTGGAGAAAGTCGGACTTGAAGGGTATCAGGTAACAATATGACATCTGAAGATGTTCTTCTTTTGCTGTTATCTGGATTGTTATCGCAGAAGCTGTTATAGAAATACATATCTTTGGGCAGTCTAATAAACTATATCCATTCTATTGTTTTAGATTGGTAAAACAAAAGTATTTCTGCGGGCTGGTCAAATGGCAGAACTGGATGCTCGTAGAAGTGAAGTGCTAGGAAGATCTGCATGTATTATTCAGAGAAAAGTTCGTTCTTATTTGGCTCGTAGAAGCTTCATCTTGCTTCGTCGGTCTGCTATACAGGTTCAAGCTGGATGCAGAGGTTTGTTATTACTCTGAAGATGTGTTCCTGTGTCTTTCTGCAATTGTCTTTCTACTTGTTCACTGAGTACTATCTGCAATTTGTGATGCTATTTTAGGACGACTGGCTCGGAATGCATATGAAAACATGCGTAGAGAGGCTGCTTCTCTGAAAATCCAAAGAGATGTGCGCATGTATCTTGCCAAAAAATCTTATCAAGAAGTGTATAGTTCTGCAGTTACCATTCAAACAAGTATGCGTGGAATGGCTGCAAGGAATGAGTTGCGCTTCAGAAGGCAGACTAGAGCAGCAATTGTAATTCAGGTATCATAAACTACAAACTCATGTCTTAGTTAGACATAATTACTTTTAGTTAATCTTTTGAGTTTCTTCTACTTCTCTGGATTCAAAGAATGCTTCTCTCTCTGATGCAGAGTCATTGCCGCAAATACTTGTGTCATTTACATTTTATGAAGCTAAAGAAAGCAGCAATCACTACACAATGTGCATGGAGAGGAAGAGTTGCACGTAAAGAACTACGGAAGCTTAAACTGGTTAGCTTCTATCTTTTCTTGTCTTATTTATTTCTCTAAATAGCTTGTTAAACAAATGGCTTCTTAAGATGGTTATCTTTTATATCTCTTCTTTAAACTATAGAAAAGTTATACTAGAACATACTAAGTTCTTACACTCCTATGAAGAACATTTTGAGCTGCTCGTTATTTTAGGAAAGTTAAGTACAGTTTTTTCGTTTGTTTAAACTACGTTCCAGAAATTATAGTACTCAATTGCACTTTCAGGTGATAGCACAATGATGCCTAAGATTATGCCTGTTTGTAATTTCAATCCATTGGGAAAGAATTTCTTCCCATATTTTCTTCTCTTCTTTTTTGTATATAAGGCTAAGAAGTTCTCCTTTATATGCTTTCTGCTTACAGGCTGCAAGGGAAACTGGAGCACTTCAAGCTGCAAAAAATAAGTTGGAAAAGCAAGTGGAAGAATTGACATGGAGACTTCAGTTGGAGAAACGCATGAGGGTATGCATGATGCAGAAATTGTCTTTCTGTGTTGTTGTTCCTGCTGGTTTAAGTACTAAAACAAAAATTTTGCATGAGCTATTGGCTCTCTGGTTTAATTTTTATTTCATTTACAGCCATGTTTTTCCTTTTTGTGTTTTTCTAGCGCTTGTCTAGGCATTTAAGAGATAGGTTTTGTATCAAAAAAATTCTAGGAAATGTATTAGATCAACAACTGGAGCTATGTGAACAAATAAATGGTGACAAGATATTGTTTTGGGGTGTGTATTATTTTATCATCTCAAATTGTTGTCTCGTGTTCTATCCACAGGCTGACATTGAAGAGGCAAAAACACAAGAAAATGCCAAACTACAGTCTGCTTTACAAGAAATTCAACTTCAATTTAAAGAAACTAAAGAGACACTGGTAAAGGAGCGTGAGGCTGCTAAAATGGCTGCAGAGAAAGTTCCTATTATACAGGAGGTTCCAGTAGTTGACGATGCAGTGCTCAAGAAACTTAATACAGAAAATGAGGAACTTAAGGTAGCAAAGTCCAGATCCAGGGGTCTCTGCCTTTGCTTGATGATATTACTGTGGCACCAGTATAACTTTAGTTGTTGACGTCTTCTTAATTTGGAAGAATATATCCCTGAAATTTGATGTACTTATAGTTTGATTTCCCATGGTGAATTTCAGGCTCTGGTATGTTCTCTGGGAAAGAAAATTGATGAAACAGAGAAGAAGCTTGAAGAGACAAGCAAAATAAGCCAAGAGAGATTGGATCAAGCTATGGACGCAGAAAAGAAAATTGTTGAACTGAAGACTACTATGCATAGGTAGGTTATTATGACTATAGCAATGATATAAACTTTTATTTATTTATTTATTTTTGGTGGAGGAGGTTGTTGATGGCAGTGCTTCTAGAAGGATAATTGTTGAAATCTAGGTAGCTTCTCGTTAATGATGGTGTGTGACTAACATGGAGGCTGTCTCTTATATGGAACATAACTTTCAATTGCAGTGGGCGCATAGCTTGGCAGTAATGTGCGTTCTTTTATCTTTTCACTTTCCAGGCTTGAAGAAAAGTACTCTGACATGGAAGCTGAATATAAAGTTCTTCAAAAACAATCCTTGTTTCACACTCCTGCTAAGAATGCAGCAGATAGACCACCAATTCCAGTAGCTCCGGTCTTGTCAAGTTTTGAAAATGGTCACCATATGAATGACGAGAATAGGACAAATGTATTTCTACTTTTCTTTATTAACCAACTAGCTGTTATACTTGTGTTGTTGCCCTCCCTTTCCTATTTAAGTGTTTCTTTGACAACGTGACATTACAGGAATCACAGAATGCAACGCCTGTAAAGGAATTTGGTGCTGAGTCGGATAGCAAGTTAAGAAGGTCGCATATTGAACGACAGCATGTATGTGCTTATGTGGATTTGATTTGCCCCATCTATTATGCTTACTTTTCTAATGAAATTGCTTTGTCTAATTCTGTCATACTATATCTTATTCTTGCTGTAGGAGAATATTGATGCTCTCATCAATTGTGTAACGAATAACATTGGCTTTAGCCAAGGAAAGCCAGTTGCGGCATTTACCATTTACAAATGTTTGCTTCACTGGAAATCTTTTGAAGCAGAGAGGACAAGTGTGTTTGATCGCCTTATTCAAATGATTGGTTCTGCAATTGAGGTAGCTGATGAGTATTGCTAGGAGAAACAAAAATTAAATTGAGTAAAATGATCAATTGAAGGGGGTAGATTGAAAGAAATAAACCATCAGTAGTAACTTTGAAAAGCAATTAAAAGCTCGTGCTTTTGTTCTTGGTTGCAGAATGAAGATAACAATGATCATATGGCTTACTGGTTATCAAATACGTCTGCTTTACTATTTTTGTTGCAAAGAAGTCTAAAAGCAGCTGGTGGTACTGGTGCAACTCCACATAAGAAACCTTCACCTGCAGCATCCTTGTTTGGGAGGATGACCATGGTATTACAATGCTTGGATTCTCTTATTGAAATTCATTTCTATGAAGTTGTTCATGGTCTATAATGGAAATGTTTCTTTCTCATTTTCAGGGTTTCCGCTCTTCTTCATCATCAAACAACCTTGCTGCCACTGCTGCACTAGTTGTAGTGCGCCAAGTTGAGGCAAAATACCCTGCCTTGCTTTTCAAACAGCAGCTTGCTGCTTATGTGGAGAAAATATATGGAATCATTCGAGACAACTTGAAAAAGGAGCTGGCATCTTTACTTTCCCTGTGCATTCAGGTGTTGTTAAGTTAAATTACCTGTCATTTGTTTTTCTGCTCTGTATTCTTTTAAAGTTTTCTGGTTGGACTGATGGACCATGAGCTTCTTGGGGTTTATTCCCATTCCTTGGAACTCCTATCCCTGGTTTACATGGGATTTGACCTCGCTCTCTGTGGAAAACTAACTATAAGACACCAGCTCATCCATGCAATTCTAATTGCTGAGAGTGATAATTTTGATGTGCGTAGGTCGTTAACATTTTAGAACTTTAAATTGAACTGAACTTTATCTTTCATAATGCATATTAGGCACCCAGAACATCCAAGGGAAGTGTGTTAAGATCTGGGCGGTCCTTTGGAAAAGATTCTTCATCAAGTCACTGGCAGAGCATTATTGATTGTCTTAACAGTCTCCTCAGTACCTTGAAGCAAAACTTTGTATGGTTTTCCTTCATACTCGTGTTGATTTTCTTAAATGGAAAGATTCTTATTTTTTCTGGGTTTGCAGGTGCCTCCTGTTCTTATCCAGAAGATCTTCACTCAGACATTTTCATACATCAACGTACAGTTGTTTAATAGGTAATTTACTCCTGCTTCTTATGAATATTGAACCCATTTAATGGTTATCTTACATAGGCTTGTCTACTATCTTCAGTCTTCTTTTGCGTCGTGAGTGTTGTACATTTAGTAATGGTGAATATGTGAAGTCTGGTTTGGCTGAGCTAGAGCTGTGGTGCTGTCAAGCAAAAGAAGAGGTAACTTTGCATTCTGGAACTTCTTACCTCATCTTAATATTTGTCTATCTTGTTGCAACTTTCTTTCATAACTATTTACTTATTTTTAATTCATTAGTCATGTGCATAACTTTCCTTGTTTTTCATGTTATAACTTCCTTTGATTGCAGTATGCGGGCTCATCATGGGATGAACTTAAGCACATAAGACAGGCTGTTGGATTTTTGGTATGTGTTGAATTTTCATTTTCACTAACTTCTAAATTAACATTAAGCTTTTTCATTTTATTGCTTAATTCTGTTATGGTCAAAACTCCACAGGTTATACATCAGAAGTACAGAATATCGTATGACGAAATCACCAATGATCTGTGCCCCGTAAGCCTCTATCTGCCTGTATATTTTTTGCATTTGTATTAGTACGTAGTTGTTTTTGCAATGCACTCTTGATGTCTGCTCTGTCTGCACATACCTGGCTTCACAAGGAAATTGAATGTAGGTATATTTGCTTTCTGCAATGGTAGTTGAAGTTGACTACACTGCCCTCTAAATATTGGGTTTATGGTATTAGACACCAGGCATCCGTTCTTATTTGGGGATTAGCCTATCTTCCCTCGTAATCCCTTTCCTGATTTTTCTTTTTAGATCCTGAGTGTCCAGCAGCTGTACAGAATTTGTACGTTATATTGGGATGACAATTATAATACAAGGAGTGTGTCTCCTCATGTAAGTTGATGTACTCTATGGTTCATTTGTTGTTGTTGCAGGCTCTTATTGTAGAGAATAATGGTTTCTATCCTTTCGTTGTCTCTTTAGGTCATCTCCAGCATGAGAGTTCTCATGACAGAAGACTCCAACAATGCTATTAGCAGTTCCTTTCTGTTAGATGACAATTCCAGGTCAGAGCTTTGTTCATTTTTCTTACAATCTGAAAATGATATTAATTGATTGAAAAGAAGCTTATTCAAACTTCCTTATTCGTTGAATTGGGTCTTGGGAGAAAATCACTACTATGAGTGGCATTTTGAACGGCTATGCTGTTAGCCAGTGTATATTCTCTATAAGTATGGGCGAACCTATTGTGTGCTAAGTTGAGGGAGGACAGAATGAACTTTCTACAATGTTCTGCCACTTTGATTTTTTATTTTTCCATTTTGTTTGCTTAAACAGCTTTAATGTGACCTCCGATAGCTCGCTGTACTTTTGGATCAAACTTCTATTCACCATTGAATTCGATTTCTTTGTACATTGTACTAAGTGTGAAGATTTCAGTGGAGTTTAAACCTTGCTTTGCTACTGAGCCTTGAGGCTTGATTATACACTCGAGTCTTGTTTAACTTGTGATTGTCTGTGATTTATTCAATTTAATTTTACCATTCAAGGCATGCTCGTTGGGAATGAGATCTGATATGAACTTCTTAATACAGTATCCCCTTCTCAGTTGATGACCTTTCCAATTCAATGCAAGAGAGAGATTTTGTGGATGTTCAACCAGCAGAAGAATTAATTGAGAATCCTGCCTTCCAATTTTTGCAAGACTAAAGGCTAAGGAAGCTCAAGGTTGCTCTTGCCCTTTTTCTATTGGTTAAAAAGTAGGCAGCAAATCAACTTTTGTTCAGTCCTATTGATGATTGTAAAGTTGATGCATCTTCTTTTGTATTTTTCCTCTATAGTTTTCTTTATATCCTTTGCCCCATTGTAAAAATATTTTATTTATTGATTGATTTTTTTTCCCCAGTTTTAAAGTTTGTAAAGCCATTGTTGTTTGGGGCCATAGCCTTGGGGGTCCAGTTCTCATTGAGTTTGTATTTGGTTCAGTCTTTTGCTTGTCTTGCCACAATTTATAGGGAGTTTAGAACACATGCCTAGTGTATTTTGTCATTTGGTGGTAGGCATCCGCCCAAAATTATAATGTATGAAGAAACACCAGAAACGTGAATACCGACATACCTACTAATGAAATATATCTGAGGAGCAATCTCAACTCAACGTATACATATGGATACTTTTACATGTTAGTGGTCTACCTTAAAATGGTAACTTGCCCCTCGCCCCCGTAGGACCTAATGTTGATGCGAACTAATCTAATATTAATATGATGTTTTGGTTTTGATCGTTGAAATTTAGTCCGTAGCCGTTTGCTGATCGATGGTAATGATCCTTCTTGGGAATATTCATGTTTCCAATTGTTTAGAGAGAATTCATCGTCTCTTTTGGTTTTTTGTTTTTCTAAAGAATGTGAAGGGGAGGGGAGGGGAGTGCTTAATTCGAATAATTATGTCAGGAGTTGCATTCTCACTCACTAGTGGACCTACGTCTTCGAGACCACGAGAACCCCTACTGGACCAGACCAAACCAGTAATATTCAATACTTATGAAAGCTAATTTCACTTCAAGTTTTGTACAAGCAGGAGCAAGAGCCGAACAGAAGTGTGAAATGAAAATGAAGTGTAAATAAATACGGGGATGTGGATGTGGATGCGGATGCGGATGCGGGTGTTCAAGTCTTACAGTCTAGTGTGTACGTGTGGGCGTTGCGCTGTGCTGTGCTGTGCTGCAAGTGTAGGGTCACGTGGGTTCACCTGAAACTCTCTTCTCTGGAAATGGTCCACTCCATCTCCATGCAATTGGATTCTAACATCTTCAAGTGTAGGGTCACGTGGGTTCACCTGAAACTCTCTTCTCTGGAAATGGTCCACTCCATGCAATCGCATTGCAATTGGATTCTAACATCTTCAAGTGTAGGGTCACGTGGGTTCACCTGAAACTCTCTTCTCTGGAAATGGTCCAC
>JAOSBL010000009.1:11709157-11720027 GCA_027568915.1 Erythroxylum roraimae
TAATAATAATAATAATAATAATAATAATAATAATAATAATAATAATAATAATAATAATAATAATAATAATAAAGGAGTTATTTTTATTAAACATTTTTTTGTAGTTATAATTAAGTCAATAAGGATCTTATTAGCTATATCTGCATATCATGATTATGAAATCTAGCAGATGGATGTCAAAATAATATTTCTCAATGGGAATTTTCCTAAAGATATGTATATGGCACAACCTGAAGTTTTTGAATATAAGAGATTCCATAATTAATCATTAAAAGTGTAGAAGTTTTTTTTATGGACTTAAGCAAGCGTCACAAAGTTAAAACATTTCTTTTGATGAGACAATCAAATAGTTTAATTTTATAAAAAAAATATGAATGAACCATGTGTCTATAAGAGTTTAGTCAGAGTGTAGTCATCTTCTTAGTTCTATATGTAGATGACATATAACTAATTGAAACAACATACCAATACTCTAATGGATAAAGATTTGGTTGTCCAAGAACTTTTATATGAAGGATATAGGAGAAATAACCCATATTATAGGAATAAAGATCTATAGACATAGATTAAAGAGGTTGTTTGGCTTATCCCAATTCAGTTATATAGATGAAGTGCTAAAGAAGTTTAGCATGGAGAATTTCGTGAGGAGGTTTTTAGCCATGCAATTTCTCTCTCATGGAATAGGTGTCTAAATATACAGGAATAAAGAGATAAATGGATTGTGTTTTATATGTTATGACCATTGGATCAATCATGTATTTAATGTTATATACTAAACTAGATGTCTTTTATGCTTGGAGCATAACAAGTAGATTTCAAGCTCCTAGTGATGGTCACTAGTTGGCTATGGAAAACATCTTAAAGTACTTGAAAAGGATTAAAGATATTTTTTTTGTTCTATAGAGAAGTTGAAATAAAGTTTAGGGGTATTAAAATGCTAGTTTCTAGTCCGATTATGATGATAACAAATCGTAGTCAGGGTAGATCTTCATTTTGAATGGTGGTATAGTAAGTTAGAAGAGTTCTAGATACTGAACTATTGTAAATTCTGTGACCGAGGTAGATTACATTTTAGTGTTAAAGGTGATATAGGAAGCAATTTGGATCAAAAAGTTCATCGTCAAACATAGAGTGACTTTTAGCATTGTTGAAATAATAATATTGTATCGGGAAAACAATGGCGCTATTGCACAGGTCAAGAAACTAAGGTCTCATCATGGTTTAAACATGTACTTATAAAGTTTCACTTCATAATAGATACAGTAGAGCGGAAAGGCATAACCTTAAAGCAAGTTTCCATTAAACAGAATCTTGTAATCCTCTCATAAGTTGTTATCTCAAAAGAAGCATGATCAACATATAAATGATTCTGATATTAGATAAATAGGCGATTGACTTCAGTGTAAGTGAGAGATTTTTAGTTTATACCCTTGTTGCCAATTGGCTAGTCGTATTTTATTTATGACATTACTATTTTAATTAATACAAACATTCTTTATCTTTGTATATTTTGCTAATTATAATTGACTTTTTCATTCTAAAGGTGATAGATGCATAATTGACCATAATTTTACCTCACATTTGATGTTTTTGCTTTATTTTATGCTTTTGTTGTATATTTAGTGTCTAATTTGGTCCAAGTGTGTTTATAGGTTATAATTGCCTTCACGAATTTGAAGGAGAAGAATTTGGACAAAAACACAACATAAAACAAAGAAACAGAGCATGAAAGTGATGCACAGCCGTGCACTTCTCACAAGTCATGCATAATCATGATTTTAATTGTTTTTGGACATACATGGTCTGATACACGACTGTGTACTAGATCGTGTAAGTCTAGAAACCCTAATTTTCAATATAAAAGATGTGTTTGGCGAGAATTGAGCGGAATACGGGAAGAGACAATTTCCATACGTGGAGTTCGTTTTCAAGGGACGATTTTGGTTCAGAGAAATTAAAAAAACCGAAGATTTCATTGAAATATCCGTCAGAATGCAAGATCAAGCCTCTACATTGCTAGAATATTCAACAGAAGACAATTAGGGAGATTTAGAATTATGAACATATCATTTTTAATTCATTTTTCTTTCAGTTTATGTTTGATTTTGTGTTCGATAACGTGTAACTAAACGTCCAATTAGTGCCTAGGTTAGATGAGCTCTATATTAACACTTTGATATGATTTGATTCTTTTATTAATGCAATTGGTTTGATTGATTATTATGATTTAATTACTTGTTTCATTTATGTTCTAATAAACATGGAAATATTATATCATAATATGATTTCATACGTAGTGATTGCGAAATCCTAGGTTTGAATATATCAATCATAATTGGAAGGAGTTGATTGCAAACCACTAGATAGGATGATATAAGTCTTCCGAATTAGGGTCAAACCTAATAAAGAGATTCACAAATTGGTAAAGCAATCCTATAAACTTTAACCTAAGTAATTTGTTTGAAAAGCTTAGGATTAGTTGTTAGTAGACTCAAGATCAACTTTTTGAACACCATATGAATCTCCATGGTCCAATAAATCAATAAAACAATTGCATAATAAGAGATCAAGTTATTAAGGTTTAAGGGAATTTGAAACCTAGACACTAATTCTCAATATCGATAATTTCCTAAGTGCTTCCTTAATCCTTTTTTCTACTTCATTGCCTATTTTATTTTAATTGCCTTAGTTTTATTTTCTTTTCATTAAAAATCTAAAATCAATCCATAGGCTAGATAATATGGGAAAGGTAATTACTAGTATTTACGGTCTTTGTGGGATCGACGAATATTTGTCAGTACTAGCTACAGCTACGCCGTATGCTTGTGGTTATTACAATATTGGCTAACTCATAAATAAGTCAATCAAGTTTTTAGCACCATTGTCGGGGACTTTGATATTAGGAAAGCCTGAATGTTATTGCTCTAGTCATTTTCATTTTATTTTGTTTTTATCTTTTTTTCTCTTTTATTTTATTTTGTTTTGTTTTGTTTATTTTATTTAATTGTATCTTACTGTATTCTTTTGTCTTGTTCATTCAATTGTTTTTTGAACTTTTCTACACTGACATTGTGTGATTGTTTATTTTAAGAATTGAGATTTAACATCATAGCCATAATGCACAATGAAAGGATGGAGTAAACAGTACTTTTATGGGAGCTAGAATATATCTTCGCAAACTAAAACATCACTATACGAGAAAGAGAGGTGTTCTCCTTTGTTTTCAGAGGTTTAACAAATATCTAGGCCTTGTTACGACATTCGTGGCTGTTATCATTGTAACCA
Organism: Erythroxylum roraimae; assembly: GCA_027568915.1. Lineage (NCBI taxonomy): Eukaryota > Viridiplantae > Streptophyta > Magnoliopsida > Malpighiales > Erythroxylaceae > Erythroxylum > Erythroxylum roraimae. The sequence goes on from JAOSBL010000009.1 coordinate 11,712,443, forward strand.
TGAATGTCGAGCACCAACCTATTTGTGGTAGCAACCAAATGTGTACAAGCAATCTCAAGGCATCATTAGTTCTAGTGACTTTAGCTTCCACCCATTTGGAAACAAATTTAACTGCAAGTAATATATAATTAAAACCAAAAGATGGAAGGAAAGGTCCCATAAAGTCAATACGCTAAACATCAAATATTTTGTAGAAAAGAATAGGAGTTTGTGGCAGTTGATCCTTATGGGACAAGTTACCTGACCGTTGGCACCTCTCATATGAGTTGAAGAAGATGCATGAATCCTTAAACAATGACAACTAGTAGAAACCACTCTCCAAAACTTTATAGGTCGTCCTCTTTACTCCAAAATGCCCTCCACGAGCATACGAATGGTAGAAGGCTAAGATCGAAGGTGTTTCACTTTCAGGTACACACCTCCTTATGAATTGATCCACACAGTGCCTCAATAGATATGAATCATCCCAAACATAATACTTCGCTTCATTCTTCAACTTATACCTCTAAGCCGTTGCCAAACCAATAGGTAATTTGTTAGTAACTAAGAAATTTACAATATCTAGTGTCAAATCGACATAAAACAGTTGTTCATCTGAATATGTCTCTTATAAAGGGATGTCATCTTCTTCTTTGATCAAGCGGTTGAGGTGATCGACAACCACATTTTCTACCCCTTCTTATCTCTTATCTCCAAGTTGAATTCGTGAAGGAAGCGAATCCATCTGATTAACCTTGGTTTTGCTTCTTTCTTTGTGAGTAAGTATCGTAATGTTGCATGATTAGAATAAATAATCACTTTAGCACCAAGAAAATACGACTGAAAATTTCTAAAGTAAAAACCCAAGGTAAAAGTTCTTTTTCGGTTGTCAAATAATTCAATTGAGCTAGATTAAGAGTCTTCGAAGCATAATAGATGGCATGTAAAGCTTTGCCCACTCTTTGTCCTAGAATTGCCCCCGTTGTATAATCACTTACATCACACATGATCTCGAATGAGAGGCTCTAATTCAAAGGTCAAATAATTGGTGGGGATGTTAAGAGCTCCTTAAGTGTGTTAAAGGCTTCCTTACACTTATCACTGAACTAAAAGGAGACATCTTGTTATTACAACTTGCATAACAGTGTAGCTATCTTTGAAAAATCCTTGATGAATCTATGATAGAAACTTGCATGACCAAGAAAAGAGTAGACTTCCCGCACATTTGAGGGGTAAAGTAAAGAGGAAATGAGATCAACTTTAGATTTATCTACCTCTATGTCCCTCGCAGATATAACATACCCTAAAACTATACCTTGATCAACAATAAAATGACAAATTTTCTAATTAAGCATAAGATTAGTTTCAATACATTGTTCCAAGATAAGAGCAAGATTCTTAAGGCATTCATCAAAGGGAGAACCATACATGCTAAAATGGTCCATGAATACCTCAATGATTTTCTCAACAGACTCGGAAAAATGCTCACCATACAGCTTTGGAACGTGGCGGGTGCATTGCATAATCCAAAAGGCATCCTTAAGTAAGCAAATGTACCGAATGGGCATATGAAGTGGTCTTTTCTTGATCTCCCAGTATGATTGATATTTGAGATAACCTGAAATACCATTTAGAAAACAATAATACTTATAACCAACCAATGTCTCAAGCATTTAATCAATAAAGGGAAGGAGAAAATGGTCTTTATGAGTTACTGAGTTTAGTTTCCTATAGTCAATACAAACTCACCACCCGGCTTGCACTCAGGTGGGAACCAACTCACCTTCTTGATTGGTCATAATTATGATTCCAAACTTCTTTGGAGCCACGTGAACAAGACTTACCCACTTACGGCAGAGATCGGGTAAATAACCCCAACATCGAGAAGCTTTAGCACTTCCTTTTCCACGACTTCCACCATCGGAGGATTCAACCTACATTGAGCGTGCCTTGTGCACTTGGCATCTTCCTCCAACAAAATACAATGCATGCATATAGAAGGGCTTATTCTTTGGATATCTGTGATCATCCATCCGATGGCCTTCTCATGCTCCCTCAATATTTGAACTAGTATGTCTTCTTGATCTAAAGTCAACTCTGTTAAAATGATAACTAGGAGAGTCTGCTTATCTGCCAAATAGGCATACTTGAGATGTGTGGGGAGTGACTTGAATTCCAATTCAGGTGCCTGCAAATCAAAAGGTAACAACTTGTAGTAAGATTCGGGTAAATGCATGGAGGTCGAATCATACAATTTTGGATAGTGCTCCAATGATTCCAAGGTAGCTGCCATTTCAAACAACTCTTCTCCCATTTCAACATCAATGTTGCCTTCTGATTCCATACGCTCAGTCAAAACTGTTTCTAATTGATCCTTGTAACTCAATTTAAACATTTCCCGCACTAGAGGATCAATCACATCAATAGAGAAAACAAAATTATCATTATGAGGATGTTTTATGGCATAAAAAATGTTAAAACGAATCACTTCCCAATCAAATTCCATTGTGAGTGTGCCCTCATGAACATCTATCTTTTTTGAGCCGTATTGAGAAACAGTCTTCCCAACAAGATAGTTATTAGATTGTACAAAGTTTCACCATTCATACCAATAACATAAAAATCTGCAAGAAATACCAACTTATTTACCTGCACCAAAACATCCTCAACTAAACCATCAGGGTAGGCATTAGTGTGGTCAGCTAATTGTATGATAACACTTGTTTCTTTCAAAGGGCCCATATTTAAGGAAGCATAAATTGAACAAGGCATAACATTAATTGAAGCTCCTAAATCTATCATAGCTCTGTTATTCACAGTGTTACTAATTTTGCAGGGAATAGTGAACATACCTGGATCCCAGCATTTTGGAAGCATCTTCTTATTAAAAACCGCAAACACATTGTCATCCATCGTCACTTTTTCATCACCTCTTAGTTTTCTTTTATGCATACACAGTTCCTTGAGGAATTTTACGTACCTCAGTACTTGCTTAATTGCATCTAGCAAATGAATTTTCACTTTAACCTTCTGAAAGGTCTCTCAGATTTGTTTATCCTTATCCTCCTTATTTAACTTTGCTAACCTATTAGGAAAAGGCAGAGGATTAGTCTTTTCAACAATTGGGAATTCAACATTTACCTTTGAGCTTGATGGCTTATCCCTTTCTTCTTCGAGCTCCCTCTCAATGTCTTCTTCATTAGCCATCCTTTGAGTAATTATTTCAGGGTCCTCAAGCTTCCTACTACTCCTTAAGGTGATTGCACTAACATTCTTCATATTTGTCTCAGGTTGTGATGGCAATTTTCCTTTTATTTGGGCCTCTATACCATTCATCCCCACTGCCATCTGACTCATCTGGTTCTCCAAATTATGAATGCTAGAATTCACCTCCTGAAATTTAGATATGGTCTCTTATTGAAATTATTACATGCCTTGTTGAAACTGTTGTACAGTCTGTTGAATTTGTTGCATACCCTATTGAAGTTGAAGATTATTAACAGTAAAAGTCTTGACAAAGTCTTTCAGAGATATGCCTAAATTGGAAGAGAAGGCTTGTGACTCTGGTTGAAATTGTTGTGATCCTTGTGGCCTATTCTGGAAGTAATTTTGTTGCCTATTCCCCCTATAATTCAAGTTAGGATGATCCTTTTAGCCTGGGTTTAGCGTCTTCTAGGATGATCCCTTTAGCCTGGGTTATACGTCTGAGAGTACGAGTTGTAATGATTAGGAAAGTTCCCTACCGCAACATTCACGTGTTCTATGATTCCTTCTTGTAATGTTGGGCATTCATTGGTTGGATGACTTGTATATGAGCATATTCTATATGCCTTTACATATGCTTGTCCGATTGCAATTTTTCTAACAAAAGATGTTAGCTCATCTAAACAATGTTCAATGAATTAAGTAATTACCTAGTTTACACGACAAACATCGTTGCTAGTGCTGAATTATTGAGTATTAGTAACAATTTGCTTAATTAAAATACGAGCCTCTATAGGAGTTTTTTTCATATAATGCTCCACTGCTCGCTGCATCGACCAAATTCCTCTCCATTGATAACAATCCCTTGTAGAAATACTAGATAAGGAGTTGATCGAGTATGTTGTGATGGGGACAACTGACACACAACTTCTTAAAGTGCTTCCAATACTCGTAAAGGGACTCTTTGTTATGTTGCTTTATGCCATAGATTTCCTTTCGTATACTTGGTATCTTCTATGCTGGAAGGCATTTTCCAAAAATAGCCACTTCATTTCTATCCAAGTATTCACACTTCCAATAAGTAGATCAAACAACCAATCTTTTGTTGCATTTTTCATTGAGAATGGAAAAACCCTCAACATGATTTGCTCGTCTGTCACCCATAGAGGTTTTATACTCAGACTCACCACATCGAGTTCCATAAGATGCTTATGTGCATCTTCACTTGGAAGACCATGAAAATTAAGTAACAAATGTATTAACCCAGACTTAAGTTCAAAAGTAACATGCTCAACAAAAATAGGAAATGTCATGCATAAAGGCCTTTGTGTTAAGTTTAGTGCAATCAACTTCTTTAGTGTTCTCGGATTTTCCATTTTTTCTTCGAATTCAAGTTCTGGTTCTACTTTCGAAGTTGTTCTTGCCTCCCTTCATAATCTTCGCGGTGTCCTCTCAATCTCCAGATCAAATTGTACAGGTTCTCTATGAGAAGATCTGGTCACTACCATATACTAACACTAACAAACTTGGTAAGATTAACAGATAAATAAAAGAAACAATTATAAACAATATGTACACACTCCTTGGTAATGACGCCAAAATTTGATAACGCGTGTCCAGTGCCCTTTAAAATTTACCTAACTCTGCACATTAAAATTTATAGTTGTGATGAGTCAGGATTGTATCTATAAGAAATTTTCGGTTAATTTTTGCAGTGAAAATAATTGATGCAGAGGAAATAAAAGGGGGGTTTTGAGTTGATGCAATTGAGAAAACAAAACAAAATTAAACTACTGCAAACAATTTATCGAAAATAGTCAAAAATGATAAAAGTGTCAAATATGTGTAAAACCTGGTTTTTAGATCAATTTTGGCCTACACATGATTAAACACATCTCATTGTTATAGTGCTTTCACACCTCTCCTAGAACCATTGATCATGGACTAACAACACGTTCTACTAATCCCGATTTTCCCTTAGGTCATGTTTAATTAAGAGAGGCTCATTAATTAAACCAAACTACCGAAGAACCTAGAACACACTCTCTAGATTTAATTGGACAACCATATTACGAAATGAAAAACAGATTAATGTAGGCAGTAACCTCACAAGCTTGGATTATCGTGCTTAAGTTACATTGTTCCTAATGATTCAAGGTCATTAGTGGTTACAAATGAATCTCAAGCACAACAATTACAAATTATATTTAAGATTCTAGCAATGGGTTCGTAATAAAACAATCTAATGAATGCATTAAGATTATCTTTACATTTCCAAATCATTCAACATTGAACAACAATAGCAATCCTTAAAGAGATATTCAGCATTAAAAAAGTGAAAATATGCGTAACTGTGACTTGGGTGTCGATTTCACCTTCAAACTAGTGTTGGAAAGCCTAGCCTTCCATCTTCTCCATAATTCTCCAAGAAGTAGCTTCTGTCGCCTCTGTTTCTTTCTCCCGAAACCCAGAAATGAAGAATAATTGAAGAAAAAACTTTTTTACGCCGTCAACATAAAATATTATAGCAAAAATTAGGTTTTCTAGTGAGTTGATAAGAAGTCACACCCGTGACTAGCCTCCAAGGAGGCTCACAGCCTTGAGCCATGGCATGTCACGCCCTTGCAATCATATGTCACGGGTGTGTAATGTGTGTCACGCCTGTTACACATCTTGCACGGCTATGAGTGATGTCTCACGGCCATGAGAAACTCGTGCATGGCTATGAGTCATCACTCACCCTCCATACTTGATGTTTGCTACATATACTCTTCCTCTTATGCATTTTCTTATCTCCTCTTGCTCTAATCCTTTTTCTTCTTATTCTATGAAGAAAAGTGAGTGTGAATATAGAGAAGATGAATCAAAAACTGTGCTGTCAACTCACTCTAGCCATTATGCTTTCAAATTGTACATAAAATCAAATATGAACTAAAGTGAGTGTGTTAAGCATTAATCACTAAGTGTTAAGGATTAAATTTATTAATAATTAAGCACATATCACAAGTCATTGACACTTTGCACATTTTGGTACAAATAAAAAATTATTTCTGAATTTTCAAACTTCATTTCCACTTAAATTACCACATCTGCCCTAATGTCCTCTGCCTACTAGATAAAGTCATCACATATAAATAACTTGTCTCATTCTCTATTTTATTACTGATCTCCAGCACATTACTGCATAATATCACAATATCATTCAAAAATACTATTTCATTATATAAAATATAGCATCAGATGATATAATAGATACTAACAAACGGTAAATAGCCACATGTGTATACACCAATATGTAGTAGACACTAAATGGATGCATGTCAAAATGAAATTTCAGCATTGGAATAGAGATACTAGATCATTTTCCGTGTTCTTCTTTTCAAACTATTCTTCTCTCCTTACTATGCTAACTTTCTCTCTAAATAAAAACTAGCCAAGTTAGATCATATTAATCACTATATTTCGTTTTAAATTTTACTAATAATTTACAATATAAGTCTTTAAAACTTGTAACTCATTTCTCATAACAACATTACTACTTCAAATTCTCATACATTTATATGCAACTCTCAAAACTATTATACCAAAATCATTACAACTAATGTATACTTCTTTCAATTTAGAAATTATAGTTATGATATATGATTAAGATAATTTTTTTTTACAATGCACCTTACTCGAATCACAATGCTCCTATTAGGAGAATATGAACAAATGGCATAGAAATAATTTCTTTATACCACATTAGCATGCTTGCTTATTAGATAACATAAAAATTGGCTTTATTATAAAACAATACTTGATAATAGATGACAATGTCAAAATGCAAAAAAAATTGGAAACTTACGTTGCAGATAAAAGTGGTAATTCCCATGTTCAAATTTAACAAAATGATAAATATGGGATATTAAGGTGAAAGGAACAAATAACCTCATTCTTCAGTAATAAATTGACAACATTTTAGATTAATTGATATATTTTTCTTTATCTTGTCAATTATTATTTTAGCCATCACCTACTACTGAGCAACATAATAATTTTATCATTTTTATTAATTTTAATCATAATTGACACTTGTAGGCCAAAGATGGCCACCACCCAAGGGCCACAAAAGGTTTTTCTTAAAATTTCCAATTTAAGAATATACTTTTAGAACTATTTGTAGATGTTTAGGAGCATATTTATAGTAAAAGTAAATTTCAAAGTATTCAACTAGTTATATCAAAACCATAATTGTTCTAAAAATAATCATCTATTGTAACATCCCGTTACCTATGTTAAGGCTAGAATTGTATATTATGAGAATTTCTGAGAAATTAGAAAATATGCACACAATGCATAATTAATTGTGACATGCACATTTTTGCACATTAATATGATTGTACATGCATTCATGACATTT
>JAOSBL010000009.1:11749466-11761492 GCA_027568915.1 Erythroxylum roraimae
TATTTGCGTTACCGGATGTCGGATTATTTGTTTCAGTTCGATTGAACAGTTTGGTTGCTTTGATTCCGAGCCAATTCAATTTCGCATTTGTTTTGGCCCATTTTCGATTCCTCATCTGTTCTTTTGTTATTCGTTTTGCTTTTGGCCTTCTTTTCGCTTTGGGCTTTGGTTTTTAGTGTTTCCGTTTTCCGTTTTTTCAGTTGGGGTCCGGTTTCAAAATCGGGTCCCAACAGAAGACGCGTCGACTTTGTAGAATGATGTAGATTTCTTGATTCTTTTGGTTCGGCTATGATGTTCTTCAATAGGACAGAATTAACGCAATTGAAAAGAAAGGGATACGCAAAGAATTCGCTCCTACTAGACCTTAGGGAAACCCGTTCCAAGCAACCTAGATGATGGGAATTAATTCCAAGAAATTGAACCAAACAAACACGCCACAATTTTGACGAAATTGATAAATGAATTATTGATTCCTAATGTAATAAGAACAAGAGGTGAAAATCCTCACTTTGTGGCCTGCGACAACACAAGAATAATCTGATCTCAAAGTTGTTTATCCCTAATCCTAAAGAGGGTATTTATACCTAGCTCAAATAATAAAAGACTTGGGCTAAATAATACATCGAAGCCTAAATAAATATAACTTAAAACAAGACCAAAATTAGAGTAATAAAAAACACGCTAGGCCTAGTCCAACGCGCTCCCAAGTCTGATCATAGTCGCGCCTCTGCTTAAGTGATGATGCGCAGCCCAATACAATGGTCTTCAAGTCCGAAGTGAGTCCAGTCCAAGGATTTGAGATAAATGAATCAAATTGGGCTGTGATTCAGATAACTCTCTTCCAATAGGCTTGGTGCACTCTATCCTCTCCACAAATTGGCCCACATGCGTATGGAGAGCCTCCTTGAGTCTCTCGGTTCTAGCCCTGGACATAGGTCCAACTGGAATGAGAAGCTCGCCCCTATCATGCACGCCATCTCCATGGTGATCCTTACTCCTACTTACATCACTATGTTTGGTTGGACGTAAGGTTTTTAATGGAATGAAATGAAATAGTTTATAATGGAATGGAATGTAAATGGATGTAAAATTAGAAAATTGTTGTTTAAAATTAGAAAATTGTAATATAGTGAAATGTTGTTTGGAAGATGGATGTAATGAAATGTTACATATGTATAATAATAATGAATGACTATTCTACCTTTGATAGAACAAAACATATGTTAATAAGGTTAAGTGTATAATTGATATTATAAAAAATTATTGAGGGTATATTAAATAGTATATATTTATCATTTTACATTCTATCCTAAACCTCCAAAATCAGAGATAACTCCTCCCAAACGATGGAATAATATTCCATTCCATTACTAAATTCCCAACCAAACATAGCCTTAGTTTCTTACCCAAATTTTCCAATGTATTAATTTTCTTCACAAATTGACAATGTCTAAATTATATTGAAATTGAACCAACTCACATAAACAATCCCAAGTTTCAAATCCAAATTTTCCAATGCACTAATTTTCTTCATAAATTGACAATGTGTAAACTATATTAAATCGAACCAACTCATACAAACAATTCTAAATTTCAAATCTAAATTTTCCAATGCATTACTTTTCTTCATAAATTTGCAATACGTAAATTATATTGAAATTGAATCAACTCACATAAATAATTGCAACTTCCAAACACTTAAAAAAATTACAACTTTTAAACCCAAATTTCCCAATTCACACAAATAATTCCAACCATCACAAAACACACGTACACGATCAAATATAATACACTTGCAATTAAGAGTAAAAAACACACCAGAAAATTTAAAAATGCAATTAAAAGTCAGGTTGGTTTGGTCCAGTTCGGGCCTAGTCAAGTTTGAATCTGGATTTGGATGTGGAAAAATAAAATTCCAAATCTGCAGATTCTGCTACACTCTACTCTCCATGTATTGGGCAGTGGAGTGGACGGTTGAATCTTAGAGGCGGTGGCTGGAGAGCAATTGGGCAGTGGGTTATGCATGTGTGAGCCGTGACTGTGAGGAAGAGATAATGGTAGAGAGTCGTCAGAGAGGAGAGTTCCCGGATAGAAGAACTCAAAGAGAGGGTGAGAGAGAAACGTGAGACGACGAGAGAATTGCAGAGTCAGGGGAGGGGTTTGTTAAGTTTTTCTTTTTTTGTAAAATGGTCCTCAGATTTGTAAAATTTATAATGTTGGTACCGACCGGTACTAATAAGACCAGTTTTGTATTATTTTTCGACCGATACCAACTAATATGATACAAAATACATTGAACTGTCCTTAAAAAAAATATATAAAAAAAGACCTCGCTGCTCGGACTACAAATTTGAAATTACCCGAATCCGACCCAATAATACTCACCCGATGCTGTGTAAACTTACGCACCCCCTAATCCTCGAGCCCACCTCAACAAATTGGAGTCTCACAATTGTCTTCTCTGTCAACCAACACTCTCTCTCTCTTTCTCTGCCTTCTTTAAACCAATCGGAGTAAGATCTAAGCTTCGCTGTGTCAGATCGAGGTCGCCGGAAGTTGCGTTGTCTACAATGGAGGAGGCGCTGGAGTTGGCGCGTGCTAAGGACACCAAGGAGCGTATGGCCGGAGTGGAGAGGCTGCACCAGCTTCTAGAAGCTTCCAGGAAGAGCTTGAGTATTTCCGAAACGACTTCGCTCGTGGACTGCTGCTTGGATCTTCTCAAAGATAACAATTTCAAGGTCTCTCAGGGTGCGCTCCAGTCTCTGGCGTCCGCAGCCGTTTTGTCCGGCGACCATTTGAAATTGCATTTTAATGCACTTGTCCCCGCCGTCGTTGAGCGGTTAGGCGATGCCAAACAGCCCGTCAGAGACGCTGCCCGGCGGCTCTTACTCACTCTTATGGAGGTCTGTATAGTGGTAGTCTGCAGAATTAGGAAAGTCAAGTTTGGAATTCGAATACAAAATTCACATTGTCTTAGCTTTTCTAAATGTTTTAAAGGCTTTATATGTGTCGGTGTGTTTGATTTAGCTTGTATTGTTAGTTACTTATTCTGTTGATTTATTGGATCTTTGATTCTTCATTGCATGTTTCAGTGTAGTTTGATTAATATCGGGTTCATAATCTATGGAATTTATGTTTTATTTTAGAAAACAAAATAAAATCATGAATTTCAACTTTTCAGTGTTAGCAATTGCATGAAGTTATGAATAAATGAATAGGAAGTCTGGGCTTGAATATGCATTTTCCAAAATTCAGGTTTCTTCTCCTACAATAATAGTTGAGAGAGCAGGCACTTTTGCTTGGACACATAGAAGCTGGAGAATCAGGGAAGAGTTTGCTCGCACGGTCACCTCGGCAATTAGTCTTTTTGCATCCACTGAACTCCCTCTTCAGCGGGCAATTCTTCCTCCTGTATGTTTAACCAACAATTGATGTTTTTTAAATTAGAATTAGAGCTTCATGGTTCAAAATTAAGGTTTAAATTTCTTTGGTTTATCAGATTTTACAGATGTTGAATGACCCAAATCCTGGTGTTAGGGAAGCAGCATTATTGTGCATTGAGGTTAGTGAGATTAGTGTCATTGTTATTATTTGATTGGTTTTCTATTGGGGTTTCATTGGTCATGTTAATTTGGGAGATGGGCATCCATTAAGGTTATCTAACCTATTTTCTTTCAGGAAATGTATTCACAATCTGGGCCTCAGTTTCGTGATGAGCTCCATCGCCATAACCTTCCTTCTTATATGGTGAATGTCTAACCAACATTGTATTTACACTGTTTCTCATAACCTGAACAGGACCTGCAATTGGAAACTACTTCTCCTTTGGTCACTGTGTCTGCCATATTCTTAAATAAGATCACTGCACAGAACGAAAACCACATCAATTGAATTTTGTCTTTACTCCATAGCAAAAGGAGGTTCCACTTCTTTTATAACTTTGTATTGGCAACTAACTGCAGATTAAAGATATCAATGCAAGGCTAGAGAAGATTGAACCACAAGTTCGCCCCACAGAAGGGCTTGTGGGTAATTTTACTACTGGAGAAATGAAGCCTATGAGTCTTAACCCGAAGAAAAGTAGCCCAAAGGGCAAGAGTTCTTCAAAGGAGATGTCTTTGTTTGGAGGTTAGCATATTTTAACGTCATATTCCATGAGACATTTGTGTTGTATTTGTAAACTTTGCTCTTGAGGTACTATACATCTCTCGTGATTCTCTAATAATTAGTTAATCATAGGAAACTGTTAAACTTTTGTTTTACCCTCATGGAATAAAGTGGCAAACTGTTCATAGGTTTTATTTGTTCCCAAATTCTTATCTGTGAAATCAAGTTTTCTCGTTGCGAAAGCTTTTCCTTATATAATTATATTGATTATGTTTTGGAAATATTTCAATCATTAAGAAAAATTGTAATTGTATTCAAATTGATATTGGATTTATTTTCCTATAAAGCAGCTGCAAATGATATAACTGAGAAACCTATTGAACCAATTCAAGTTTACTCAGAAAAGGAGCTAGTAAGGGAATTTGAGAAGATCGCTTCTACCTTAATTCCAGAAAAGGATTGGTCTGTCCGCATAGCAGCCATGCAGAGAGTTGAAGGCCTTGTTTTAGGAGGTTTGTCCCTTCACTCATCTGGTTTGTTAGTTCAATTTATATTTAATTATGCTCATCATGTCTGTGTTTTGCATGTTGACCAAGTGATTTCTAGTTTGGTCTGCGAATATCTCATGACCTTTTTAATTTTGTTTTGAAAGATTTTGTTAGAAGGGTTATCTCCTCTTCTTTTCCTATCCTATGGAACTTCTTGCTTCTGTAGATTTTTGACACTATGAAAGTGATATACTTCATAATTTAATTGTATGCATATATAAAGTCTACTTTGCTTATGTTTGTGTTTCTATTTGCATGTTGCAGTTGAATCCTTGTTGTTTAGCTTTCTGTCCTTGTATATAATATCCATCTAGAAAGGAAACTCACTCTTCCTTGTTTTCTGTTCTCTGTTTTCTTTTGCATTTTTCAGTGCAAACTTGTTATAGCTTCCAGGTTTCCCATAGTGAATGTTAGTCTTTGCAAATAAATCAGGTTTATTTCTGTAAAATTGAGAGCTTCAATGTACTGAACAATTTCAGGTGCTGTTGATTATCCATCTTTTGCGGGGCTCTTGAAGCAACTAGTTGGTCCACTAAGCACCCAGTTGTCCGATCGAAGGTCTAGCATAGTGAAACAGGTATAGTTAATTCTTTTACTAACTTTATGGAGATAAAAAATTTCTATCTTCTGATCTTAGGAGACTATGCCAAAGCCGAAATAACTTTTATTTCAGTTTTTGCTTTTCAAACAACCGTTAAGACTTTGTTTTGGGAGTGTGTGATGGTTTATGCAATCTTTCTTATGCTCTGCGTACTTTTCTGTGGTTTAATTAGCTAGTATTCTCTTTCTGTGCTTGTATACGTGAGTGAGCTAAAGTAAGGGTGGATCAGGTATTGGAAATATCAGTGGGGACAATTGATTTGATAATTTGTTAGAACTGGAGCGTGGAATTTTGTTTGCCTCAAGTAGGAATGATATATGTGTTTGCAATCTCTTATACTTGTAGCAGTAAATATTGGAACAGGATATGGAATGTTTTGGTGCTTAACAATGCAGCAAGGCCAGTAATATTGCTTTGAGAACTTTCTCCACAGTTTAAATATCTTTAGATCTGTTTAACAACAAAAGATCTTTCAAACTGTATACTCACCTGTATCTGATTCTAACTTGGTATTCCATTCTTCAAGGCTTGCCATCTGTTATGCTTTTTGTCAAAGGAGCTCTTGGGTGATTTTGAGGCATGTGCTGAGATGTTCATCCCTGTAAGTTCTCTCTTTTTCAGCTTCTATTCCGTTAACATGTGAGCTATTTATTACTATTTGTTAGGTTTGAGACTATGTCTTTATTCTGTTATCATAATCAGGTCCTTTTCAAGCTGGTTGTGATAACTGTACTTGTGATTGCAGAGTCTGCAGATAATTGCATAAAAACGGTGATCTACCTTTCTACCTTCATATGAATTTGTACATCTGTTTTTTCTGAAGATATTATTCTCATTGCATAGTTTTCTGCTTTTCCAGATGTTACGTAACTGCAAAGTTTCTCGTGTGCTTCCTCGCATAGCTGATTGTGCAAAGAATGACCGCAGTGCAGTTCTCCGTGCAAGGTACTATCAACCAAGTTGTTCTCTATGATTATTTTTTTTACTTGTTTAATATGTCACATTTGCATTTACCTGTGAACTTCAGATGTTGTGAATATGCACTGTTGATTCTCGAGCATTGGCCTGATACTCCAGAAATACTGCGGTCAGCTGATCTTTATGAAGATCTAATAAGGTGCTGTGTTGCAGATGCAATGAGTGAGGTATTTAAATTAAGGATGTTGCAACTCTTTGATATTTGTGTAGAAGGTTTCCCTGAGACCCTTGCTCAGCTGTGTGAATTGCTCTTTCATGGCTCCACAATGGAATTCTCATGATATGAGGTTAACTAAGTTTTATGTGAAAACAATAGGTCTAATGGTTCACTGAGTTGACTGAGAACAGTAATAGAGATGCCTAATTCTGATAGTTCAGTCATACATGCTTTGAAGTCACAAAGATGTCTATAATCTATGTAATCTGACAGGTACGGTCAACTGCAAGAATGTGCTATAGAATGTTTGCAAAAACTTGGCCAGAACGATCACGTCGCTTATTTTCATCCTTTGATCCTGTTATTCAACGGGTACAACTTATATTTTTCCTATGACTATATCTTGATGGCTTTCATTTCAGCTTTTCTTACAGTGGAACATTCTTTTATGCAGCTTATTAATGAAGAGGATGGGGGTTTGCATAGGCGACATGCATCTCCTTCTCTACGGGATAGAAGTTCTCAGATGTCATTTGCCTCGCAGGCGTCTGCCCCCGCAAACTTTCACGGATATGGAACTTCTGCCATAATTGCAATGGATAGAACTTCAAGTTTGTCATCTGGGAATTCACTTTCTTCAGGCCTCCTGTTGTCACAGGCAAAATCTCTTGGTAAAGGAAGTGAGCGTAGTCTGGAAAGTGTGTTGCATTCTAGCAAACAGAAAGTTACGGCAATTGAAAGCATGCTTAGAGGTTTGGAAGTATCTGACAAACAAAATCCTTCAAATCTACGGTCATCTAGCTTGGATCTAGGTACTGAATGACTATTCCATTAAAGTGCTGTATTAGTAGGACAGGAATCTGATTCTTTTTTTAAGTTAAGAGTGTTAAATGACTGGTAAACTAAATCTCGTATCATTTCTGAGCGGCTAAATTTTTTTTATTGCTCCTAGCACAGGAGTTGAACCTCCATCTTCTCGTGATCCACCATTTCCTGCAGCTGTTCCAGCATCCAGTCACCTTTTAAACTCTTCAATGGCTGAATCAACAGATTCCAACGTCAGCAAAGGTGGTAATCGTAGTGGTGGCGTGGCTTTGTCTGATATTATCACTCAAATTCAAGCTTCCAAAGAAACTGCTAAGTTATCTTACCGTAGTAGTGCAGCAACTGAATCTGTGTCAGCATTGTCATCGTTCTCAGATAAAAGGGCTTCTGAAAGACTGCAGGAAAGAGGCTTTACTGAAGAAAACCATGACATAAGGGAGGCTAGGCGTTCTGTGAACTCAAACTTTTACAGACAGTATGTGGATACACCTTACAAAGATGTAAACTTCAGGGATTCACACAATAGTTCTGTTCCCAATTTCCAAAAACCACTTCTAAGAAAAAATGTAACTGGGCGGATGTCTGCTGGAAGGAGAAGGAGTTTTGATGATAGCCAGCTCTCCCTTGGGGATGTGTCAAATTATGTGGAAGGTCCTTCATCTCTCGGTGATGCTTTGAGCGAGGGTCTCAGTCCAAGTTCAGACTGGAATGCTCGGGTGGCTGCTTTCAATTATCTTCGATCTTTACTGCAGCAGGGCACAAAAGGGATTCAAGAAGTTCTACAAAATTTTGAAAAAGTAATGAAGTTATTTTTCCAGCATTTGGATGACCCTCATCATAAAGTTGCCCAAGCAGCTCTTTCAACCCTTGCAGATATCATTCCATCATGCCGAAAGCCCTTTGAGAGTTACATGGAAAGAATATTGCCGCATGTTTTCTCACGTTTAATTGATCCCAAGGAACTGGTTAGGCAACCCTGCTCTACTACTTTGGAGATTGTAGGTAAAAGCTATGGTGTTGATACTCTGTTACCTTCCTTACTCCGATCACTGGATGAACAACGATCTCCAAAGGCCAAATTAGCTGTTATTGAATTTGCTATTAATTCCTTTAATAAGCATGCAATGAATTCCGAAGGTTCTGGTAACATGGGCATCTTGAAGCTATGGTTAGCTAAGTTGACACCATTGGCCCATGATAAGAATACCAAGCTCAAGGAAGCAGCTATTACATGCATTTTATCAGTTTATTCCCACTTTGACTCAGGAGCTGTTCTTCATTTTATTCTTAGTTTGTCAGTTGAAGAACAAAATTCTCTAAGACGAGCTCTTAAACAATACACACCTCGAATTGAGGTGGACTTGATGAACTATCTACAGAACAAGAAAGAAAGACAACGGACTAAGTCATTGTATGATCCATCTGATGTTGTTGGAACATCTTCAGAGGAAGGATATATGAGTGTATCAAAGAGAAGTCATTTATTTGGAAAGTATTCTACTGGTTCAATTGATAGTGATGGGGGCAGGAAGTGGAGCTCTAACCAAGAATCAACGCTGATTACAGGAATTATTGACCCAGTCGCTTCCGCTGAGACTCACGAGAATTTGTATCAGAATTTTGAGACTGGTACCATGGATTTGGCTTGCATGACCAATTCTACAAGTCAGAACATGGGAACCCGCTCTATTCTGGAAAATGTTGATAATAGCATGAACTGTGATGCTCTGTCTACTCCACGTTTGGCCACTAATGGGATGGTGATATCTGAAGCTATTGTGGTTGCTAAGACACCTGGACTTTACCCCGACACTGCTCCTGTGTCAGACCTTGAAGATCACAAACCTACTGCTGTAAAGATCAACCCTTTTACAGAGACAGGCCCTAGTATTCCTCAAATTCTTCACCTGGTGAGATATTTGACCTCATGATTTTCTTGGCTAATGATTGATTTGAAACCCAGTTTCATGAACACCTGCAAGTTTGCGATTCATGAATGTACATCTTTTTTATTTCTAGATTTGCAGTGGAAGTACCGAAAGCCCTACAGGAGCCAAGTGCAGTGCTCTTCAGCAGCTAATCAAAGCTTCAATGGCTAATGATCAGCCTGTTTGGTCTAAAGTATGATCAGAATCTCTTTCCTTTCACTCTTTTTGTTTGTACATTTTGTGGATTCTGGTTCTCGGTCATATGATGACCCTTTGTGATTTTGGTGCACAATTGTGTGATGCTAATAATGTAGCTTTGATTGTTTACATTATCAGTGCAGGCGATAGTTGCACATATCGTAACGATTCTGACTAAATTTCTTTTGTAATAAGAGATTTTGGCTTTTGGACGTCTTTTCCTATTATCCTGAATTTATGATAATTAAAAGGCATCATATGCTGTTGACAACATATTAGGGTTTGTCTACTTTCTGATATGCTGTTAGCAATTTCATTGCCAAGGATATGTTGTCATTTATTAGTTTTTTCAGGAGCTTCTTTCTATTTCTCTCTTTCATCGTTGTTGCCCTTGAATGAACAATTGTCCAATAACTTTTTTCCCTCTATGTTATATGCATCTAACTTAGTTTATGGCAATTCCGTAATTTGCAGTACTTCAATCAGATTTTGACTGCTGTACTTGAAGTCTTAGACGATTCTGATTCATCAATCAGGGAACTCGCTCTTTCACTAATAATTGAAATGCTCAAAAACCAGGTATTGGTCTTGCTTGTTATTGGTTGTGAACTGCTTTCCTTCTTTATCAATAATCATTCAAAATTTCTTTTATTCCTGCCATGTTTCCAGAAAGATGCCATGGAGGACTCTGTTGAAATTGTGATAGAGAAGCTGCTTCATGTTACAAAAGATATAACTTCAAAAGTAATCGCACTCTCCTTTTCTCATCTTAGTTTTCATTCTCTTTTTATTTTACCTTATTCTCTAATGTCTTATTTTTTCCATCCATATTAAGGTTTCAAATGAAGCTGAACACTGTTTGACAATTGTGTTGTCTCAATATGATCCCTTCAGATGTTTAAGTGTATCTCTCTCTCTCTCTCTCCTCCTCCTCTATCTTCACTCTTTCACACACACATATTAGAGGGGTACCTCAAAGTTTTCCTTTCTCTTTTGATAAAAACAAACATCTGTGTTGGTTCCTTTTTTTACCTTTTAATTTTGTCTATAACTGAAACTGCAGGTTGTTGTCCCTCTTTTGGTTACTGAAGATGAAAAAACTCTTGTCAATTGTATAAATTGTTTGACTAAGGTATTTCCCCTTGGCAGAGAAGTTCAGGGATTATTGTAGCAGATACTCTTGTGAATTTGTGGTTTCATTTGATATTCTATGAAGGTTAGTAATTATTTGATCTTCTTTCAGCTTGTTGGCCGGCTTTCTCAAGAGGAACTTATGGCCCAGTTATCATCATTTTTACCTGCTCTTTTTGAAGCCTTTGGAAACCAGAGTGCTGATGTTCGCAAGGTAATGGGATTTATTTATTTGGTTATTGCATTTTATTATGCTACATATAGGAAAATAGCCGCAACCCACTGTGAGACATATTATATTAAGTCAGTCAAGCACAGGCAATATTTCTCGAAGGCAATGAATCCTTGGATATACACTCTCTTTTTAAAATTTTGTTTTTGGTTTCTTCGGAAAGCATTTTCAAAATCTGCTTTTATAGTCTTATTTTCTTATATTTTGTTGTGCGATTGTGTTTGGTGCAGACTGTTGTTTTCTGTCTGGTGGATATTTATATAATGCTTGGAAGAGCATTTTTGCCTTACCTGGAGGGTCTTAACAGTACGCAGTTGCGATTGGTGACTATCTATGCTAACCGTATATCACAGGCGAGAACAGGTACAACCATTGATGCATAGCCATTAGCCATGATTAATTTGGTTTGTTTAGGATGCAATTGTGAGTTTTGGGTTGGTCTTATTCATTACTTGTGTATCTTGTATATCGTTCTTTTGTGAATGCGTTGTGGGAGTGGGTTCTTTCTATCGCCCTCGTATTTCCTTTGGGTATCTTAAACGGAACATCGGTTTCACCCTCTTTCTTGTTTGTCTTAGCCCACTCGTGTTTGTTTGGTTTGAGAGTGCTTGGCACTTTGCAGCAGTATTATTTTGCAAATATTGTAATCAACAATCTATGTAACTCGTTATTGATATACATAAAAGCAGTTTGTTCTTATGTGGCACTTAACTCACGTTTTTGAACAACATAAAGCAAGAAAAGCAAGCAGTTGTATTTTTTTTCTTTTCCTCCCCATCCAAACTGCTCTTCTTGCTTTATCTGGAGATCTCAACGTTAAAACTCTCTTGTTTATGGAACTGCATCGACTTATCAATCAACTTGAGTCTTCAGTAGGAGGGGATTGGGTTAAGAGTGGATGATGGTTCGGCAGATATTAATTAAAGCATTTCCAGTACAATGCTCGAGGGTAAATACATCACCATTGGAAATACGTCAAATTCTCGGTTCTAATTATTCATATTGAACTATATTTTTATTAAATCTTATTCATATATTTAATTGCAGTATGCAGTATTGAAAAATATATAAAAGTTCTAAAATTATAATTTTGTAAACTTAAAAGTCTTATAGGACATGAATATGGATAAAAATATGTTAAGATATTTCATGGATATTAAGTTTTTCTCAAACTTTTTATGTTCTTTACTATTTTGCAAGTCTAAAATCAAATTCACTTTTCTGTGATATATATGTGAAGTGAAGAATGGTTATTATAACATCATCTTATATATATATATATATATATATATATATATATAGAATGAACTTTCTTATATAA
>JAOSBL010000009.1:11862173-11872567 GCA_027568915.1 Erythroxylum roraimae
TGTTGTTGTTGTTGTTGTTGTTGTTGTTGTTATTATTATTATTATTATTATTATTATTATTATTATTATTATTATTAACTATATATTAGTGTTACAATCGTGCATATCAAACAGATAGAAAAACACATTTTGTCTCTTCTCTGTGCACCCCTCTGTCTAGTTTCGGCTCGTGCAATGTTTCTTTAATAGATTTTGCTGACCCTCTTCCAAGTTTCCACCAAATCTTGTAAGTTTGCTTAGATTTTTCGTCAAAATCTTCACTTTTGTGCAGATTAATGTTGTTTTTGTTTTTGTTTTTCCCTTCTTCCCTCCATTTTCACAGGTTTCTGTCTCTAAAGGTTGTATGTGTTCTTTCCTCAAACTTATCATGTTTGTTTTGGTAAGTTTTGCAGGTTTTCATGCTATTATGCCTCCAAGAAGGAAGAAAGTTGTCGAAACTATTGAAGCTAAGGTGGGAGACCAAATTGCTGTAGACATTGCAGCCGACTATGATGCTCCTTTTCCCATTTACTCCAAAAAAGAAGGCGACAAGTATGCCCTTCTAAAAACTAGATCCATTCTTGCACAACGATATTTCAATTTTGATGTGTTAGAAGAAATTGGGTTGAAGAATAAATTGATGAAATTATGTAATAAAGGCGGTTGGGGATGATTTGTGCATACAGATTACCCCGTTTTTCATGAACTAACACTTGAGTTTTTTACTTCATTGAGGTTTGAATCAAGTAAACCTAATAAATTTTGGTTAGACTGCAAGGTTAGCCTCGTAGCTTGGATGAGAAGTTGTTACAAGAACTTGTTGAGTTTTCTGAGCCACAGGTAGAAGATTCCCATCAAGACTTCTCGTCTACAATTTATTAGAAGTATTTAACTGACTTGTCTAATTTCAATGCTCACAATGCATCGAACGCTCACATTCTTGGTCCTAAATAGTTACTGTTGCACAAATTCATGTGTTATGCTGTGTTTGCTAAAACTCAAAGCAACAAATGCTCCACTAGGAAATTGTTGTTATTATGGTGTATAGATGAAAAGATTAAACCTAACATGTTCTCTTATTTTTCTCAATCTTTGACCCAATTTGTGGCAAAGAAGGGAACATCGCTAGGAATGGGTTATTTAGCCATTGCTTTGGCCTGGCATTTTCATATTGATCTTACTGGACTAACAATTGTTCCTTATGAGCATTTTGATGCACCGTACTTAAGACGTACGGAGTTACTATCGCACCACAACATGGAGCTCCGAGATCCTCAGACACGCACTGCAGTAAAGCACAGGTTTTCAGGTGGAGCTTTTAGTTCCAGAGTTTCTGTGGACTCATTTGAATCAAGTGAGGAACTAGAGGGGCCAACGGGTTGGGAGAGAGTATACACACTCTTGGCTATCAGCAAGAGAAAGACACATCAGCAACTAGACCAAATGAATGAACAAATGCTACTGATAGTCTACCAACAACCATACCTCGAAAAGAAAATCCACAAGTCTTGGGAGATGCAAGGACTCCACGTGCCATCTCCAACCCCATCGCCTCCACCCTCTCCATAAGCTTTCTAAACTCCTTTTGTTGTTTATTTTTTGTATTTGTTTGTTTGTTGTTTCTAATTCTTTTGTGACTATACGTTGGTACTTGTTTTGTGTTGTGATTTTTGGCTTTAGTAATTGTGTTCTTTGTTTGTAGTATATTAGGTTAGTAGTTCTAGGTTTATCATTCTCCTTGTATTTGAATCTTCGAGATAGGAGTTGTTGCCTAGAAATTCTATCATAGTAGTCGGAATAGTATTGAGTCACATGTTTGAAGATTGAATTAGGCCATTTTGATAGAAGGTGAACCGTGCGGATTGGCCGAAGTAGTTGGTTACATAGGCTTACTCAGAAATTGATATTTGAGTGATTAGGTGATGTGTAGAAATATGATGGATTTTCATTTGAACCTAAGTGAGGAGTTAAGCCTATATGACTCTATTCCATATTCATATCATTTCTTTGATTGTATGATACTCCCATAGATAGTACACGCAGAACTTGCCCTGAAACAATTTGAATCTATCCGATGCATGCTAAATAGAAATGATTAAGGCCCTTGTTCTTTAGCCCTTGACTTAAAGAACAACCTATATCATTGTCCTTTGCAAACCCTTTGATCATTTGATCTTTTTGTTTGTAGAAAACACCTCATTTTAAACTTTAAACCCCATTAGCCTACCCTATCATAAGTTTAATAGAGTGCTAAGTTGCATTAGTTTGGGATTCTTGACTAAAATCTTTTTTTTCTGAGACACTCTGAGTAGCTTTCTTTGTACCTCAACTTTTACAGCACATTACATGTAGATGTTAATATTAGTTTGTGTTTCTTGATTTTTGTGGAAAAAAAAGCCAAAAAAAGCCAAAAAGGAAAAAAGGAAAAGGAAAAGAATAACATATAGTAGCAACAAGAAGTGGGGAATAGTTAGTTATATCCATTTGCATGTCTAAAAAATCATTTTGTGTCCCTTTGCATACTTAGTATTTTATGAATGTTTCTGATGAGCCCTCAATTCTTTTTGACATACCTTAAACCCTAGCCCCATTACAACCCTCAGCAGAGTCCTTTTGATCTATTTTTGCATGTAATCACTATGGAGGAGAATTGGTATATTTGCAAGCCTAGAGTAGTGTACTTTCCTATAGGGAG
The DNA here is from genome assembly GCA_027568915.1 of Erythroxylum roraimae. Taxonomy (NCBI): domain Eukaryota; kingdom Viridiplantae; phylum Streptophyta; class Magnoliopsida; order Malpighiales; family Erythroxylaceae; genus Erythroxylum; species Erythroxylum roraimae. The sequence continues at coordinate 11,864,848 of JAOSBL010000009.1, forward strand.
TCTTGAGCAAAACACTAACCTTAAACACTTGAGTGAAATGAGTGAATTCGGTGAGAAAGATCCATTTTGAGTCTATGCTTGCCTTTGATTGATAGTGTCAGAAGTTGAGTTTGATTGTGTATGCCGATGAGAACTAGTCATGATGTGTGTAGTAATTGGACATTCAAGTGGCCAAAGTTTGAAAGATTGCATGCTCTTAATCCTTGGGATGATGAATTGATAGAATGGATTGATTGTTTCGTTTGTTTTAAGTGCTTCTTTGTGTGTTTTAGTTCTAGTTTGTTTGATCTTTAGCATCTTCTGCATCTTTTCTTGATCTTTGAAGTATTTAGTTGTTTCTTTACATTATCTAGTGTTTGATGGTAGTTTTGGAGCCTATTTGTAGGATGGATTAATGCACCTCATGATGAATTATGCAGGTATCAGATTTGCAGCTGTGGATGCGGTATAGATGATTTAATGGCACCACTAGACAGACTTAGAGAATTTAGATCAAAATCAAATCTGGTGGAGAGGAAGGACAATGTGTGAAGAGCTTGCAAAAAGAATGAAGAGTGCAGAAAACTATGGATTTTGTCAGATTATTCATGATTATGAGCAGTTAAATACTTTGTAGGAGTTATTCTTGAATTATTTGTGGAACTTTTATTGTTTTAGATGCAACGAAAGATGCTTTGTGATATTTACTGTGCTTAAACCACTAAATAAATAATTAGAAATTATTAATAATGTTAATAATTAATAATAACGTGTAGGTTCAGTATATACCGAAGAATAGTAAATAATTAATAATAATAAAAGTTAGATGTTAATAATTAAGAATTAATTAATCAATTAATAATATTTTAATAAACTATTAATTAATTATATTTGAATTAACTGATAATTAAGTATATTTTAAGTATATTTAATTTACAAATTGAATAAATAAATTTGTCACAACCATTAATAATGACATAAAAATAATCAATTGCTAATAAGTAATAATTAATTTATAAATTTATTATATTTTAATAAATCAAGTAATTAATTATATTCTAATTATTATTAATTTAATTTTAATCAATTAATTAGCTATATTTGAAGTATATTTAATTAAAAAATGAAGAAATAAGAATGAAGAGTATAGAAAACTATTGACAAAAATTAGCATAATCATGCTTGTGCACATGGTGCAAGGACCATACGGCTTCATCTCTGTCATGATGCACTTGCACAATCGTGTAACTACATATGGTCAGCTCTACAAGCACGATCGTGCAATTACCAGGCTTTACCTTTTTGTCACCCTCGTGCTCGGAACTCGTCATGTTCAAGTTAAAGATGGGTTTTTAAAGCAGTTTGACCCTCCCTTTGCCATATATTGTCATGCATCTTGAAAGCTCGTCACTAATATATATATGCCTAGCATTAATATATACTGTTAATATATAGTAACTAATAATATAATAATTTGTCATAACTGCGAGTTGGTATATATATCAAGACATTAACATATAAAACTTAACAAAAATTAACAATTAATAATATAGGGTTATGATAAAGATTTAAATTTAATATTAGCATATAAAAAATGACAACAATGGACAATTAATTTAAAATAATTACATAGTCAATAAAAAATTATATATGTACCTAGCATTAATATATAATATTAATATATAGTAACTAATAATATAATAATTTGCCACAACTGTGAATAGGTATATATATCAAGACATTAATATATAAAACTTAACAAAAATTAACAATTAATAATACAGGGTTATGATTAAGATTTAAATTTAATATTAGCATATAAAAAATAACAAAAATGAACAATTAATTTAAAATAATTAGACAGTCAATAAAAAAATATTTTGTGTATTTATGTAACTGTTATAACTAAGTCTATATATTAAAGAGTCCACGTTTTAATATTAACTTATTATTATTAATTATTAATTATTATTAGCTCTTCACGACCGTGGCTAATAAGTCACAATTGTCAATTGTATATTAATTATTATATTATTATTATTAAGTACTATATATTAATATTAAGTATATTAATTAATTATAATTATACATGCATGGTTGTGACGTGTCTGAGCGTCAGTCACGCCCGTGCTGAGCATCAGTCACACCCATGACAATTTAGGTTACAGGCGTGATAAGAGTATAATGCGTAAAAATCAGAGTCGTTCATGAAACAGACAATAAGATGGAAATGTGGTCGCCAAACATCGCTGCTTTCAAACAAAAACACAAAACATAAGAACAGAAGAAAAAAAAAGGGATGACATGAGTCACGGCTGTGACTAAATAAGTCACAGGCGTGACAGTGAGAGGTAAGGCGAAAAGAAAGCTTGTAACCTATATATATATACCTAGCATTAATATATAATATTAACATATAGAAACTGTGAATAGGTATATACATTAAGACATTAATATGTAAAACTTAAAAAATTAACAATTAATAATACAGGCTTATGATTAAGATTTAAATTTAATATTAGTATATAAAAATAACAACAATGAAAAATTAATTTAAAATAAATATACAGTGAATAAAAAATATTTTTTGTGTATTTATGTAACTGTTATGACTAAGTCTATATATTAAAGAGTCATAGGCAGGCATTTTAATATTAACTTATTATTATTGATTATTAATTATTATTAAGTATTATATACTAATATTAAGTATATAATTTAATTTTAATAAAATCAAATATCTCGTATTTGATTCCCAAAGTTTCTCAAACTTTACAAATAAGTCCAACTTAATTAAATTGATTTTTGTTTCACAAATTACTCTTTGATGTGTGACCCATTAGGTTCCTAATAAATTGGCTATGATTATAAATTATAATTATAATTCACAATTACAATCACATAAATTAAAAAAAATTTTAATTTATCTATAATTCTCCAATTAAATAATTCATAATCATGATTGACGTCTAGCAACATGTCATGATTACCCAAATATCAAGAATGTAAGTGATTGACTTAACCTGTATATGCATGACTATAATGTATAATTTAATCCTTTCGTCATTTAATATTACACTTGGACAGAGTATGGATACAGTGTCTACTCTTATCATCCAATCATGTTCGTTCTTGCTAATTAGTAATCGATTTATAATTTAAATTTAAAAAATCCTTTTCAAATATCAATTGACTTTGGCTAGAGAATTCCATAAATCATTACCAATCAAAAACATCATAATATTCTCTCTAATTACTTGATAGTGATGAATCCTATATTGACTTACTCAACTATCTACATATGGTTCATACTGTATCCAATTACTACCGACTGAATTATCCTAGAACGATTCATAAGTAGCATCAAGACACGGTAATTCCCATGCTAGATACCTTGGTAATCTCATTTTGATGATCAATTATACAACCATCGTTATGAGATAATCCATAGACACATAAGTAATATTCCATTTGGAATTCTCATAATCGGGTCAGTTCAGTGACTTATTCTCTAATAATCACTCACATATTAGTTTAAGTATCTTTATACTTTAATTTATGAGATCAATTACTTTCTTCATAAGAAAGAAACATAATGTATGTTAGTTTTACCGTTTTAACAATATCCAGTCTTGATGAAACTACAACTAGGAATGTTTAGGAATAATACATAAGTGTAAATTAAATCTCATAATTATGATCTCATCATAATTTCAATTACATAGTAATTATTCCAAAGATTTTATCTTTAGTATTAAAACATAAAAAAATTAATTAAATTAATACATAAAGATAAATAAAGCCTTTTCATTAATTCAAAATAATATTATACATTAATTTGCATCCAATTGATTGACTATAAGGACATAAACTAACATTTTTCACTTCTTCAACACTCATGTCCCATAGAACAACAATTAGAACAAAGTATCGTGAGTGAATTTCAGAGAGAAAGGATCCAAGAACGTTCTGATTTAATTGGATTCCATTTTATTAGGAAAAGCGATATATCACATCCAATAATTTGCTTCTTCTTTTTTAAAACTATGAGATGTTTTGATACACCCGAATTATCGGTACATAACCTTTCCTTTGTATTTTTACAAAGAGGTTATTTCTATGACTTAAACTGTGACTTTATGGTCACAAAAGAACAACTTTACCAGTTGCTCTAGGGCTCACTTTATATATATTTTTCAATTTACATATATCTTTTAAAGTAAATTAGTCTTTGATATTTAATACCGGCTTTAACAAATTAATGAAAAAAAATCTATATACTACACTTTCATCCATGTGCTTGAGGGGTAAAAAAGTCTACTTAAATTTGTTTGTTTGTTTATAGAATGAGGTTGGTGGAATGTGGGAGCATAGCATATGTAATGTTCACTGATTAGACTCCATTTGCTCCAATTGATATTTGGGCATGGGCCGAGCAATTATATTCTCATATGCGGATCACAGCAATTGCTAATCGTCATTAGAAGGAAGCAATAAACAATTACAAGCTCGATTATATTAGAGATTTTTTTATTTTATGGAAAAAAAAAGTGAAAAAGAACACTAATCATCTTACAGTCCAATTACAAGCAAAGGGTACTTCTTATAGTAGTTTAGTTTCGTTTTTTTTTTTTTGAGAAATGTAAGACTAACTTAAGAATATGAGCCTTGGTACAACTATTTACGATATTAAATAATATCGTAAATAGTTGATATGATACACTATATTTATCATTATGTTAATTCCTATAAAGGAAAATTTTTTATTGCTTAAATTTTAATAAAATATAATAAAAATTATTTGATAATTAAATAATACCGTAAATGGTTAATATGATATACTTCATTTATCTAGTTGGTTGATAAAATGATATTTAATTATTTCCACACTTGTAGAATAGGATAATATTTGGCTTGACAAACTTAGAATATAATTTACTATATTTTCTCTTAAGTATGTTAATTTTTTGTATTTTTAAAAATTAATTTCTTGTATTAAGTCACTTATGTATGGATATTAAATTTTATTAATTAAAATGTACTTTTAAATTTACATATTTGTACGTTGTCATGTATCAATGCCTCTTTTTTTCCTTCGACCAAGGGCCTATAAAATATTAGAAACGATCGTGAGTCAACCATTGATGTCCAGCAATGTATTCAAAGCGTGGAAATAAGTTAACTTCCAATCTAAAGGTTGTGTCAAGCCGATGAAAAGAACAATAGAGAGGTGGACGATGTTTAAGTTCAGGTTACCAAAGGAGCTCTTAACCAGGAATGGATCCTCTGTTTTATAAATCAATTTTTACCCTGTTTTATTAAATCTTATCCACACATTTATGTGATACTCACATAAATGTATGGATAAAATTAAATAGCACAGGATTAGAACATTTTAATGGACACAGAGGATCTCGTTTCCTCTTAACCGTCTTCAACAATCCCTTCTCATTTTCAAATATGACCTATGTGGATGAAATTAAATAGCACAAAATTGGAACATCCTAATAAGCACAGAAAATCTCGTTTCCTCTTAACTGTCTTCAATAGTCCCTTCACATTTTCAAGTATTGAATTTATTCAAGATGCTAATTTTGTTGTTATCTTGGGTAAGTTGATAATGATGCAGTTCTACCATGTTCACTAAATTGTATATATAATCGTTTCAGCCTGACACATTGTTCCTTGGGCAGAGAATGTTGTTTCACCCTTCACCATTTTCAGGCCCTATACTATCTACATCTCGCCTGTCTCTGCATCCCAAGCTCTTTGTCTATCTCTCGGCCGTCTCTAAATTCCGAACTTTTCGTCATTATTACACCCTTTGTTCTTTCAGGTTTGCAAGAGTTTTCTCCTATTTTTAATTACTGTGCAAACCTAACTTAGGTGTTGCTTTTTATCGTTTAATTACGTTTCCAATTCATTATTTGCATATTAGTCTTGCTTCATCAAACTATCTTGTTTCCAGACTTCCAGTTCCTGCTTTTTAAAACTGGTTTTCAACACATTTGCTTCATTCTCGTCATGCTTAAATCCACCAATTTTGACTGCTTTCAATCACTTTACTCTGATTCACTTTTCATGTTTGATTTATTTATTTATTTGTCATTTTTTAATTTGTGTATTTATTTCCTTATTCTAACTTTTATTTTTATTTTTTCTTTACCATGTTCTATATTTATTGTATACTTTATTTTATTACTTATTTTTATTTTTTTATTTTTATTTTTTTATTTTATTACTGTTATTATCTTTTATTTTTATTTTTATTTCAATTTTATTTTAAATTAGCATTATTTTATTATTTTAATATGTATATTTTTTTCTTTTTTATTTTATGTGGGTCTATTGAAAATAATCTATTTACTAGTTAGAAATAAAACTGCGTACTATTGGATCTTTCCGAACCTTGCGCATAAGCAAGATTTTTTCTAAGTTACTGTTGTTATTGTTGTAATAAATAATTATATGACAAATTTAAAAATAATTTTATAATTATTGCAATAATAGTAAAGAAGACAAAAATTATTTATAATGGTTAGATTAAAGAATTTTTATTATACATTCACTTCTGAAATTTTACTTGACAATTCATTATTTTCGTCATTCAATAGTTGAATATGAATCATCAGTACAACTTTTTTGTTATGGGTGGAGAGAGCGACATCTGATCTCGTGATAAGGAAATAAATTTTTTTTTTCTTTTTTCGAAAGCCAAAGCCCCTTTAATTCTATAACAAGATTAGCATATAAAACATAATAAAGTATGAATCTTAATTCATATTTTATTCCAAAGCTCGATCTCTTTTCTTGTTATTTTTCTTTAATCATTTTTGAAATCGACTCATACCATACAAGTGTCTAATCTCTAACAGTATCTATGAAACATATTGAGAAAACTCTATAACTATTACAGAAACAGTTAGGCAAGAAGTGTTAGCTCTCTTGGAGCTTAAGTTCATTTATAATAGGCTTTGGGTATTTTAGTAATTTAATTAGCATTACAATTAATTTAATTAAATATCAATTATGTCTAAATAAGATTCAATATCTCATATTGATCTTTATTATTAAATATCTCATATTTAATCATAAAATTTTTCAAACCTTATAATGAAGCCCAATTTGATTAAAATATCTTTTCTCTCTTCAACATATTCTTTTTATGTAATTCATTAGGTTCTCACATATATTGGCGATGAATATAAATTATAACCCTAAATTATATTTAAGATTAGATAAATTACACTCTTTTAATTTATCTTTAATTTTCTAGTTAAACAATTTATATTCATATATAAAGATTGACATCTAATATCGTATTATGACTATCCAAATATTTATAAATGTCAAAATGGTTTTAACTAACCTTTCTATGCATGATTTTTTGGTATAATTTAATCATTTCATCATACAATATTTCAATTAGACAAAGCAATTTATTCAATTAATGACATTTATAAATTATTTTACAAAGTGTCATTTAATCTTGGCCAAGAATTTTCTAAATCAATACTAACTTCACAACGTCTATTCTAAGCAACTTTTTTTCAGGGACCTCCATTGCTTTAATTTAGCTATGCTTTGTAAACAGGCTTGGCGCTTCATTGCTTATCCTGACTCGCTTCCGAGTCAAATTTTTAGAGCGCAATACTTCCCTTCTAGTAACTTTATGGAGGCTAAGGATCGGGCAAACGGCAGCTTTATTTGGAAAAGTATTTATGCTGCTAAGGACATTTTG
>JAOSBL010000009.1:11874176-11885334 GCA_027568915.1 Erythroxylum roraimae
GTTGCTTCCGCTGCAAAATGATTTCTTAAAAGTTTTGAAATCTACCGTTTCTCCAAATAAGGCATGCTTTCTTTTTCTGATCCAACAAGAATGTCTCTCCAGCAACTGCCCGTTGCATCAGTCAAACCTTACACATTCAAAAGACAAACAATCTGGGCAAGTATTTAGGGGTCCCGCTGATTCATGAGCGTACAACGCGCAATACTTATTAGTACATTATTGAGAGAGCTCAAAAAAAACTTGTAGGCTGGCATGCAAAGACGTTGTTCCTTGCGGGGCATGTTACGCTCACCAATCAGTAATTTTGTCCCTCCCCATCTACACGATGCAAACAGTGAGGCTTCCGAGGCAACTTTGTGATGATTTGGAGCGAATCATGAGAGACTTTATATGGGGGTCAATGGATGCCTAGAGGAAAATGCATCTGGTTAATTGGGAAACCATGTGTCAGCCCAAAAAACCAGGGTACTAGGACTCAAACACATTCGCTCGTCCAATGATGCCTTATTAACCAAGCTAGGTTGGGCTTTGATAACTCAGCCCTCAGCTTTATAGGTTCGACTCCTAAGGGCTAAATATCGAGTTAGCCCAAATTCTATACCCTCAAACATAGAATGGTAAGGGGCTTCAATCATTTAGAGGGATATTTCTGCCACTTGGCAGTATGTACGCCAAGGCACAAAATGAAAACTGACAATGGGAGACAAATTCACTTCTGGCTGAATAACTGGGCAAAGGATTGGGGGCTGCTATTTTTAGTGGCAACCACCCCTCTCCCCGATAGTATAAGGTGCGCCACAGTGGCGAATTTTACAAATGAAGTCGGTCAATGGCGTTGGAATCTGTTCCAGCAATATCTCCCTTCCTCGGTCTGTATGGAGCTTGTAGAGATCCAGACGAATGTTGATGGCATGGGGGAGGATAGCATGATATAGGGAAAAACTAATCATGGGCGGTTCACAGTGGCATCAGCTTATGAATTAATTGAAGGCAACATCACGGATGAGCATAATAGTCTGCGAGAGATAATCTAGAAATGGGCAGGGCCCCAACATTCACGCTTTCCTGTGGCTTTTGACTAAAGGAAAACTGCTGACCAACCAACAGAGAGTGGCTCGCCGGCTAACAACCGATAGCAGTTGTCATTTTTGTGGCCAAGAAGAATCAAATTTGCACGACATCTGAGACTGTCCGAGAGCAAAAGGTTTCTGGTCTAACTTTTCCTTGGGAGTATTGGATCCGAACTTCTTCCACCAGGATCTCGAACGATGGGTGGCTCACAACCTCAGGATGCCAATACAGGTGAACCAGGGGGCCTGGGTTACAATTTATGGCATAGCCTACTGGATGCTCTATGAGTGGAGAAATCGAAGCCTTTTTGAAGCGGATTTTGTCTGGCCAAACTCAGGCCCTCGCGTGGTTATGAAGTATGTGGACTAGATAGGTAGAGCAAGGACAGTGGAAAGCTGTGTCCTGCAGACATAGGGATTACCTATAGGTACCTTAGTTGGTTGGACAAAACCGCCAGAGACCGGGGTCAAAATTAATTCGGATGGTGCAGTCAAACAAGGTTTGAACCTTGCCACAACGGGTGGTTTAATTAGGGATTGTCAAGGGCGGTGGTGCAGTGGGTTCGTTCACCACATTGGCAGGGGATCTCCTTTAACTACAGAATTATGGGGCATTTACTCGGGCCTTCACCTGGCATGGATGCTTGGGTATCGCCACGTGGTCGTTGAAGTGGACTCTTTAGAGGTTATTAATATTCTTTCCTCTTCCACTATAGTATTAACGGAAGATAACTTTTTGGTGGCAAGTACCTGTGGCCTACTACACCGAGCCTGGGAGGTGTAGTTGCAGCATGTGGGTCGAGAAGGGAACCGGTGTGCCGATCAACTGTCCTCTCTCACAGTGTTGTCCAGTCCAGGTCTGCATATGCTTCAAGATCCTCCGATGATCATCATGGAATTACTACACCGAGACAAGCAAGGCGCTATGTACTGCAGAACCCTACGTTAAATAAGGTGTCTTTTGATTGTTTTTATTTTTCTTTCCCTTGTAAGCAAAAAAAAAAAAGACACTGAGCTGCAGAGATTAAAGAAGAAAGAATCATTGACGCATTGGGATTAGCATCCTTTTACCGACAGATGTAGTTGTCATTATGACGCATCGTAATTAGTGGAAACTATATTAGTTGTTGGCTCCAAGAAGTTTTAGCACTAGAGAAATAATAGCACATAGATATTGCGCAAATGTGCAGTTCATTTAATTTAATTTTACGATAATTTATTTTAAATATGTTATATTATTATATTATTTAATGTATAAATAATTATTAGGTAATTTAAAAAATTGTAATAAAATTATAAATATTTAAATTTTGAAATGTATATTTTTAAAAAAAGGTTAAAATTTGTTATATTTAAAATCTATAAGTTAGAATATTAGAAATGAATAAGTATAATTAGTTAGTAAAAATTTGGTATGAAAAATTTAAAATTTAAGAAAATTTATAGCATAATGTATTTGTTAAAATGGATAAAATATATAAACTAAATTAAAAAATATTATAATATGTAACTAAAAAGTAAAAAACATATATGGTGGGTGTGACTCAAACAAAATAAGTTAAAAATAAATAAATTTTGTGTAATTAAAAATTTGTGATAAAAGTATAAATATTTAAATTTTGAAATTTATAATAAGAAAAGAATTATGATAAAAATATTAAAAATATAACTTAGAATATTAAAAATGGATTAGTCAAAATTTGGAATGAAACATATAAAAATTAGGAAATGTAATATCATCAGTCAGTTAATTAAGATAATGAAAAAGTCCTAACATGTCATATTATTTAATGTATAAATAAATATTGTGTAATTTAAAAATTTGTGATGTAATATCATCAGTCAGTTAATTAAGATAATGAAAAAGTCCTAACATGTCATATTATTTAATGTATAAATAAATATTGTGTAATTTAAAAATTTGTGATCAAATTTTAAATGTATATTAAGAAAGGAATTATTAAAAATATATAAGTTAGAATATTAAAAATGAATTACTAAAATTAGTTTGTAAAATTTTGGAATGAAAAAATTAAAAAATTATGAAATATATAGTGTATTGTATTTCTTATAAATGGATAAAATATAGAAAGTAAATACAAATATTATAAAATGTAATTAAAAAGTAAAAAAAATATCATCATTCACTTATTAATTTTGTAATCAATTGAATAATTTAGTTATGATTAAAAAGGTAAATATTTGGAATGAAAAAATAAAATAATTTAGGAAATTAATATTGTGATGTATTTTTTTATAAATGGATAAAATATATAAAGCAAATACGACAATTATAAAGCAAATACAACTATTATAATATCTAACTAAAAATGTACACCTCAGTCACGAGTGTGAGTGTGACTTATTAAGTCACGAGTGACTGAAAAACTAATTAAAAAATATTTTAATTAATTAAAATAAGCAAAGAAAAAGGACACCTCGGTCACGGTGTGACTTATTAAGTAACGCCCGTAACTGAAAAAATTATTAATTAAAGTAAGAAAAAAATCTTATTGGGTGTGACTTAAAGTCACACTCGTGATCTATTTTATAGTCTTTAACCTAATTCTCAAATCACGCCTATTCCAACCTATGTCCATTCTGTCACCTTCTTCTTCGAATCTCTGTGGGACTTTAGATCTTGAGTTGGGTCGTTGCCGTCCTCTTTGTCTGTTTGGTATTGCTATCTGTGGCTATCGCCGTCTTGCCTTGTTTCACTGCCTCCGTTGAAAGCTGCTTATAATTATAGGTAATCTTTTATATCGTTAAACATATTTCGAAACCTTTAGTAAAATGTATTAAGTTAATATCTTGTTTTTATATGGGTCGGTGCTTGTTCTTCATTTACATTCTTTTTATAATGTTAACTACTACATTTTTTATGGCTTTAATTTGATATAAGATATAATAGATTTTAAGTTTATCGTGCGACTTGGTTGATTTTTTTCTTGGTTTTTATACTCGGTTAAGAATTGTATTACGTTAAGAATTTACTTTGATTTGGCCATTTGCTATCGCTTTGTTTTCTATTAAATAATTGTTAAATTTTAAGGATTGTGTTTAATTGTTTGGCGTTAATGAAATTGTAATAGATGTGCTATTAATTTTGTTAATAGATTTTACTAAATAAATAGAAAGAAATAAAAATAAGAATGATAAAAATTGCATCAAATTTGAAATTTTGTATGTCCTGTGAAAAAAAAAAGGATTGGGAACATGTAAACGAGTTATTAATGAGATAGAAATGACAATTATGGTATGAGAATGAATAAAAAAAGCAAGTATAATGGTTTTGAAAATCAAAAACTTTGATTTTAGAATATAGTAAACTTCAGTTTTCAATGAATTGTTGATTCATTATTAAATAATTCAAGTTTTATATTATATAAAACATTCTGATATAGTATACAACTGATAACATAAAATATTATTTAATCTTTTTTGTTTTAATCTTTTACTTTATTATTATTTATTAAAGGATGTATATTTAAGCCGAATGTTTGTTCATCCTAAGACGATGCCGGATTCATATTACTCTAGGATTTCATGTGACTTGTTAAGTCACAATCGTGCATATGTACATACGTGCATAATATATTATAATTAACCAGAAAATATATTTGTTTATTAAATAATTATAACTTGACAATTTAGAACCTGATTAATAATAACAGTAATAATAATAATAATAATAATAATAATAATAATAATAATAATAATAATAATAATAATAATATCAATTAATTTTAAAAAATTATTTAATTCATTAATTAAATGATAATTAATTGATTGGTTAATTATATAATATAGTATGTGCATATGCACGGCTGTGATGACTAACATATATACTAAATATTAACATGTAATACTTAGTCAATTAATTATATTTTAATACATCAATTGATTAATTATATATTAATTATTATTAATTATAACTGAATAAACTTAATAGTTAATGGTTAATAATTAATTTATAAATAAATTATATTGAAATTAGTTAATTAATTAATTATATTTTATATGTGTTAGATATATTATAATTAATTAATCAATTAACTATGTTATAATTAATCAACTAATTAATAATATTTTAATTAATTAATCATTTATTTAATAAAAATGTTATAACATTATATAGGTGTTAATTACCTGCTAACAAGAAAAATCAATTAACATACACGACTATAAGTTAACAAGTCACAGCCATGCGGCAGTCACACCTATGACTATTAAGTCACAGGTGTGACAACTTAACATTTGAAGAGCTATCTATATACTGAATATTAATATATAATAATTAACAATTAATAATGCAAGGGCATGACTAACATATATACTAAATATTAATATTTACTACTTAATCAATTAATTATATTTTAATACATCAATTAATTAATTATATATTAATTATTATTAATTATAACTGAATAAACTGTAATGATTAATAATTAATTTATAAATAGGTTATATTTTAATAAATCAATTAATTTATTATATTTTAATTATTATAAATTATATCAAAATTAATTAATTAACTATACTTTAAGTATATTTAATTAAGAAATAAAAAAATATCTTTTTCACAGTGACATTTAATTCACACCTGTGAATCTATACTTAATTAACTTAACAATAATAAGTAATCAATTTGTTAATTATATTTTAATTTGTAAATTAATTGTATATAAATTATATATAATTATATTTAATCAAGTTTTGTTTATCTAGAAATAACTTTATTAGTTCAGAATTTCACATGATGTTGTATTTACAAGAATCTACTTTACAAACATCTCATAAAAATGAAAATGCAAGACAAAACAAGGCATGTTGAAAAAAGAGCAAATAAACATAAAGTTTAAAAAACGGTTTCTTTTAATATGTTGAGATGTCAATGAATTTTGAATAATTAGTTTATGAATTTGCATGAGTTTAATAAAGACAATTGTTATATGCCACAAGTAATTAACGCTTATGATCCAAGTAATAAAATGTTATTGACGGTTGTGATTTAACAACAAAAAACCATCATGCGGATATCCAGAATTCTGAAGTTTAAGAAAACAAGAAATTAAAGCAGAAAAGGTACACAAGTTACATGATTATTTTGCTCTAAGACAAAGAGCCTATAACAATTTGGGTTTTTTGTTACTGCGATCAACATCTGCATCTGACTGTGGTGTGGGTTCATTGTCGCTGAATCTTTTATGAAGACATTGTCTGACTGTTGAAGAAGATTCAACAATATCTTCTAAAAATATATTAAAAAAAACAAAGTATATTAGCTACAGAAAATGCTAGATAGATAAATAACATATGATAATATAATTAACGTAAAGAAGAAGTTTATATATTTTGATAAAGATAAAAATGTAAAAATTGAATGAATAAATAATGACAAATACCAAATTGAATGAATAAATAATGACGAATACTTGAAATAGGTGGAGGTGTAATGTCAGAAGTGTTATTTTGATCATCAGTTGAAATCTGATCATCTTTTCCAAGGGAAGCTGAAGCCTCTTCTAATTCATCATCATCAATTTCACGGTAATACATAACAGTGAATTATTCTCTTCCATCTGGTGAGTGAACATATATAGGTTTGATATGAAGAAGAAATGTCTTGCTTTTCAATTCTACGTTCACCTTTTCTAGAGGAAGTTCCATACTCTTATTATGAGAAGGCAAAAATGTTAATTTTCAACCATATAATAAAGATATCATAATTGTTGTTATACTAAATCAAAAAAATATAATTTGGTGGTAATATTGCATAGCTTCAATTGCAACAAACTTCAAAAGCTTTTCACCGAGTTCACAAAAAATAGAAGATGTGATAGTTCCTATTTCTTCATGGGTGTGACTTATAAGTCACACCTGTGAAGAAGGTGTCATGGGTGTGAGTTACAAGTCACACCCATCAAGAACGTGTCATGGTTGTGACTTACAAGTCACACTCGTGAAGAAGGCATCACGGGTGTGATTTAGCATGTCACACCCATGACATCCTAGTACAAAACGTTAGAAAAAAATTCCGCACATATAGAGTGCATGAGAAGAAAAAGGCCATAAATTGAAAAGAGAAAAGAGAAAAGAGAAAAAGGAAATCCTGGGTTCAACAGGAAGTTTTTCTCTGCAAGAATTACAAGTGAATGAAACTCCATAAGTAGCAGCTGTGGAATGAAAGCATTTCTTACATGCCATATACCAGTACTTTTGCAAGATGTGTTCGAAGGAAATATTAGCTTTAATCCATGTTGTCTGCAAATATATAATAAGAGTTTTGTTAAAAAAATTAATATCAAATAAGTAATGTTTATGAGAATATAAAATGTATTTGCCTTACTAGTAGAATTTAAGAAGATGATTTTGGTAATTTTATGATGTGATTCGAAAGCTATATCAGGATTATATCTCAGATAAGCTTGTTCGTTAATAAGGTTTTTAAGTTCTTTATTATTTAATCTTGCCCTGGAACATAATAATTATAAATATAAAAGCATCAAAATATTATAAAATTTCTATATAATTTTATTGGTTGTTGTACTAAAGATAAGGCAGTACCAATTTTTAAGATCCGCAACTTCTTCTATTGGTGGATCAACAAGAATCGCCGAGTCAAACCAAGTGGATAATGCAACATCTAAAATTTTTCAATTGTAAGGTAAAAATAAAATAAAAGGATAACTAATAAAATGTAATTGCATGATGAAGAAAAAACAAAAATACCGTTATAGAAGTTCACTTTTAGTCTGCGACACACACTTATCAGATAAGAACGTAACGATTTGGTAATCTGTTAGCCTTCGTTAGTAACAAAAGAATTCCATATTGACAGTATAAGTGTTTGTTGCCTAATAAAAAAAGAAATGTCAGAAAAAAGAAAGAGAAATTACCTCAGTTTTTGTGAACTATAATGAATAACAGAGAATTTAAATTACTGTTTGTTGGCAAGAACAAATTTTTTCACAGTTGAATGTTTACCATCTTTGTTGATTTCTTTCTGATCCAAGACTTGAAGAACCAGGGCCAAAATATCTATCACATGTTAAATATAAATGTCATCAGATATAATAGAAAAAAATAGTCAACATTGTATAAAGAAACAGATAAAGGGTTTAACTAACTGATTTTTCCTTGTTGTTTATACAGTTGATAAGATCGGTGAAAGGTGTATAGTTAAATTTCACGGGGATGATGCTGTCATCATCTGGTACAAGTTCAATGACAATGTAACTTGTAATTATCCATTGTACTTTTAAGTCTTCAGTTTGATACTGAGGCGGAATTGGCTTGACAATGGCATTACAAATAATATATTTTTTACATGGTTGCAAAATATGGCTCATTCTTGGATATCATTGTTGAATATAATACCTTCAACTTGTGATCCCTATTAATAATAAAGAAATTGTTAATAATTAAGTCAAAAAATGAACATTTTGAATGAAGAAAGTGTAATTGTTATACCTCAGAATCAAAAAAGATAAACTTTTGTCTCTTCGATGGTGTGCCGGGTGATGTGACAACATGTTGTTTTTCTTGGACAATAATTTCACATGACCACCATTGAGTACCAGGTAAAATATCCTTCATCAATAAACATTTTTCCATCCTGAAAAATTGTTTAATAAATTAATCTGGGGACAATAATTTTTTTATATGAAATGAAATTATATCAACTTGAATAAAACAATTAATATACCTTCTGACAAGTTTATACTTTATAATTTGACTAATTGAAATATTTCATGGAACACAATATTTCTTGTCTTTTGATCAAACTTTGAAGATTCAAAAGATCCTGGCATAATTAGAACTTTAACTGATTCAGGAGTTCGAGCACTTGACAGAGCCACATATAGTTGTCTATGTGAGAATACAGGCTGACGGAGGTAAATTCCTACATAATCAAGTGTTTCACCTTGGGATTTGTTTATGGTCATTACAAAACACAAACGAATAGGGAATTGTGTTCTGACAAAAGGTATTCCATTTTTTTCATTTTCTGAAGATTGTAAGTGAATTTTAGGTATAAAAACCAATTTTCCTTTGTGAGATCCAAAAACAATTTCTGCAGAAATTGTATGGTCTTTTAATTGTCTGCATATCAACCTTGTCCCATTGCATAGTCCCTCAGTTGGATTCAAATTTCTTAAGAGCATAATTGGGGAGCCTTCTTTGAGTAAGAGTTGGTTCGAAGGTAGGCCTTTAGGATTTATAGATTTGAGAAAATCTTCATAATCTGCTTGATGTCTTGGGTCAACAGTTTTATCAAAACTCATTTATGAATGCATATTTCCTAATAATTTGTTAATCATCATGTCATTAATTTCGTCAACACAGTTGTTTGTTGGACACAAAACACATCTATTTATCATCAGATATGGATTAGATGAATACAAGCTTAGGTCAGGGAAGACATTTTCAAGTAACCTGGGGAAGGCGACGGTGCATTAGAAAGATGTAATTGTAATTCTTAAAAAAAAGGATAGTAAAATATATAATGAAAATTTTGTTAACCTGTTAAAAGACTCATCCTTGCTATGATAAGGAATAACCAGTTGTTTTGGCAAGGATATTTGATCTTGCTCATCAATTGGTTCAGTGCCTTCTCCTACACGTAATAAAAATTCACAAAAAGTTGAATTTGATATAGCTTATCTATTTATCGTCAAAGGGAATTTACGCATCTATCGCCAGAGATGTGAATTTAGAAGACTCGAATCAATTAGTTGTTTTTTTATAGCTTGGTCAATAACTGGCAAGGTTTGACAAAAATTGCCACCAAATACAACAATTTTTCCTCCAAAAGGTTGATTAGAGTCTATGATATCTTGAAGTAAATCATGAAATGCTTCAATAACTTCTCGTTTTGCCATGGAAGCCTCATCCCATAAGATAAGACTATATTCAAATATCAATTTTTCAATACTGCTTTGCTTACTTAATTGACACACTTTTTTCTTTGATAAATCAAGCGAGATTTTAAATCTTGAGTGAGTTGTCCTACCCCCAGGAAGGACTGATGCTGCAACACCTGATGTAGCAACAACAATTGCAATATGTCCCTGTGACCGTAAATTTGCAAGGAGAGCTCGATATAAGAAAGTCTTCTCAGTTCCACCAGGACCATCAATAAAAAAACTTCCACCACTCGAAGCAAAAACTGAATCCAAAATCAAATCAAATATGTATTTTTGTTCGTTATTCTACCTTGACTGTAATAATAAGTCTTCTGATCAACCTGTATATTCTTCTTACTTTGTATTCCTTTACTTTGATTTTGATGATAATCAACATGAAATTGATGATCAGCAAAATGATAATCAGTTAAGCTTTTCCCTATTTGCTCAAGAGATTTATTATGTTGGACCCCAAACTTTTTCTCAGAAGTTAGAACTTTTGTATGTGAAAATGTTGGAAGTTAAAAGTTGAAAAATGTAGTTGAACATGTGCATTGAGTATGCTTCGGTGTTTTAGCCATAACTTTTGCTCTAGTTATCCAAATGAGATGATTTTTGATGTAGATTAAACTAGAGAGACAAGGCTACAAATTGTTTGATGAAATTGAGTTCTAATTCAGTCTCTAAGAGTATCAATTTTCGGATGGAAGTCAAGCACAGGATAATGTTTTAGTATAAGAATAGTCTGAAAATGTTTAGTGTATAACTTTTAGACCATGGAACCAAATTGAATGATTTTGATGTCATTAGAAAATTAAGACAATGAGGAACATTTTTCTAAAAGGAAGTGCTTATCAAATTCCTTCAATTATATGATTATAAAAAAAGTCTTGATTTTTGGAAGGAATTAAGCATGACTTAAATAAATTTTGAGGCCTTGATAGATTAATTATTTTATTTTATGGAGTCAATTAGCATGTTAATGTGAGTAAGATTTATATGACATAAGTTGATTGAATTATAGTATTAAGGTGGTAAGATTACATGAGGGGCAAAATTGGCAAGCCACTTAAGCTTTTAAGTTACAAGGCTTATTAGTAAAGGTAAAATGGACTTTGTTCAATCAATAAGGGTATAAAAGAGAAGAGAAAAAGGTTGTCTTTCATTTTGAAGAAGCAA
>JAOSBL010000009.1:11964434-11975529 GCA_027568915.1 Erythroxylum roraimae
CACCACCAATGCCTCCACCACCACCACCAATGCCTCCACCATCACCACCACCGTAGCCTCCACCAGCCCCGCCACCACCAAGCCCACCTACACCACCAACTCCTCCAATTCCGCCCAAATGGCCACCATATCCAAGGAAGCCACCCACACCACCATATGCAATGAAGTTCTTTTTGTCGTCGAGGCCAGCTCCCGCTTTAGGTTTAGGAGAGTCGGCTTTAATTTTAGTTTGAGGCACTTCCCTAGCAGTTGCATGAGCAACTGCTAAAACAATAAACAGCAACACGTAATACCACCTTATTGCCATCTCAGTTTCACTCTGGATCTCGAGCTAGAATTGGCTGCTATTCTCTTACGATCCGAAGAAAGGTATTTGCTGCTGCATCTCTGCCATGCACTGCATCGTCTTTTAAAGGCAGTCTCGGTTGTGGGGGACGGTGTCCTGTATTTAATGTATTGAATGAATCCACGTGGTTGTTAGTCTCTCTCGCTAGCTAGTACTACATGGACACAAGTTTTACACCATCCCCATGAATTTGGAGTGAACTGATCTCAACTCAAGCGCCTTCTAAAATAAAGGATAAGTTTAAACTCAATTGCTGAATCATTCGTGCGTGCTTACGAGCAATTATTTTAATGTAATTTGGATATTCTCTATGATCAATTCTATAGTAAGATGATTAAATGGTACAGTTGTTTCTCACCGATAACTCCCAACACCATTTAGAGTTTGAGACTCATTAAGTGTTGTACAGAACTAAGTACAGAGAACCTATCTTGATGACGTCATACCTACAATTGTCTCTTTATGAACTGAGAGTAAAAAAGGGGTTTCTTGATATTTAAGGATTTAGAAAAAAATTAAGGACACGTCATTCGGTACCACAAAAATAACTTTTGGCAATTTTTTTTTTTTTTTGGGAACGATCTCAAAATCATAGCTAAATGTTAATTTTTGGCGACAATTTTTAGAATCGTTGCAAAAAGATCCGCCTTGAAAATTGTCACCAAATCATTGAATCGTCATTAAATAGAAAGCTTTTAGCAACGATTAAAAAAAAAAGTTATCTATAATTTTCAGCTACTACAAAAGTTTGGCGATTTTTTTTGTGACGAATATAAATCGTTATTAACAATTATTAGCGACGAATTTAGATCTTTAGCTACGATTTTTTTCATAGCCAAAAGACCTTTTGTTGTATTGATTTTAATTATGTTAATAGTTATTATTACTTAAATTACTCTTATATATATATATATATATATATATTATAAACTATTTGTTAATATAAAAGAGTAATTTAGGTAATATTAGTTATAACAAACATGAAAACTATCAAAATGTTCAAAATGTTGTTGGCTTCTTGCCAATTAACTCGCAATTACAGAATTATATTCCTGTAAATCAATTGCTATAACATTTTAGGGTTTGTTTGTTTTAATTTATATTTTAAGTTTCAAATTTCATTAAAATACATTTTTGTTCGAGTTTTTACTTTTTACTTTTTGATTTTGGTTTCTTTTAGCTTTTAAAATTTATGAAAACTACAAAAAGTGATTCTTTATTTTTAATCTAATTTACTATCAACTAAATAAGTATTATTTAATATATTAATTATTAATAAGAATTATGAATAATTTAATTTAATATCATATATTCATTTAATTAAAATTAAGTGTTAATAAAAAGTATGAGTAATCTAATTTTATTTAATAATTTATCTAATTTTGTAATTAAATTAATTCAAAAATTATTAATGAATATAATTAAATTTAAAACATCTTCAAAATATATAAATTTCAAATAAAAATTTATTTAATAATTATAATATATTTAAAATAAATATTAATCTATAAAATAAAATTTAAAATTATTTATTTTAATAAAATAAAATACTTTTTATTAATAAATATT
This sequence comes from Erythroxylum roraimae, assembly GCA_027568915.1. Classification (NCBI taxonomy): domain Eukaryota; kingdom Viridiplantae; phylum Streptophyta; class Magnoliopsida; order Malpighiales; family Erythroxylaceae; genus Erythroxylum; species Erythroxylum roraimae. Next base: position 11,966,350 of record JAOSBL010000009.1, read on the forward strand.
ACATAAGAGCTTAAAATAAATTTAATTAATTAAAAATAATTTATTTTTAAATTTTATTTAATATGTTATTATCATCAGTAATAAAAATATAATTAATAACTGAATAAGTTTTTGTTTTTACTTAGACAAAAAAATAAAAGTTAAAAATCTTAACAAATATAAAAACTATAATAAAAAATAGAACCCAATCAAACCTAGAATAATAATATCATTAAATTCACATTAAATTTCTTACATAATCACGTCTTAAGTAGACATGGGCTCGGCCTGAAGCTACTTGAGTTTTTATTTTTTTTAAAAAAAATCACAAACGATGTCGTTTGTTCTTTTCCGGTCTGGCCTTGGGCTGAGCTTGATCTGTCCCATTGAATTCATGCTGGGTCGGGTCGGGCCCGGCCCAACTGGCAAGCCTATGTCGTTATCTCACCCCAAGCACTACTGTTGCCAAAAGTATTTAATAATGTGACAACTAGGACTGTAAAAGTTGGGGAGTACATCGCAATGGGGAAATCACTAAATAATATCGGGACTGTCAAGGAAGCATCAAGTTAGTACTATGTCCTCTCGAGTTTTAATTAAGAGCAATGTTGTGAATACCGTATCGAATTTGGTATCGGATTAGGTTATGGTACGGCACTGTATTGGGTACCGTTTCGGATAATATTTTAAATTTATGAAATAGTCCCTGAATTTGTTGAGAAATTGCAGAATAGTTCATTGTCATATTGTACTATTGTACTGCATACTTTATAAGTTTACATAAACCTTGTTTCCAAAAATCATAATAATAAATAATAACCAAAATTAATATGAAATAACAATAATTTTTAGATATTTCACATATAAATAATAACCACAATTAATATAAAAAAGACAATTATCATCATACAAATATAAAATTAAGAATAATACAAAGTATTTAAAATATTACAATTTCATCATATAATAAATAATAATTACATCAAAATATCCAATAAAAAGAATAATAAATATCCTTAACTCTCAAACTATTACAATTTATGACAAGAGTTCGTGATGAAGAACTAACCAACTAGAAGTGAAAGATGTAACAAAAACATTTACAATTAGATTACATATATACATCAAATATAAGTAAAATTTAAAGAAGAGGAAAAACAAAATGTAGAACTTCATTCAATCGTCTACGGGAGGATACCCACTATAACTATACTAGCCCCAATTATCATTTGGTACAAAATTCTGACCATCATCATCATTCAATTTCAATGTACCAAATGACATGTCAATGCTTTCCCAACCAAGATTATCTTCCAAGTCATTCACATCTATCAAATCTGGTTCCTCAGAAACTCAATCCCCCAAAAGATCAATATTATCAATAAAAATTGGATCTGTTGAACTACTTGTGTTATTAAGACTCCTAGTAAACAATAAAATTTAATTATTAGAAAATTATAAGAAATTATATCTAAATTAATAATGATAATAACATACCTTTCCCGAAGCTTTAAATTATAACGAACGAATACTAATTCATTCAATCTCTTCTGCTCCAATATATTCCTTTTCTTGGAATGGGTGAATTCAAATATGCTTCAGTTCCGTTCACAACCTGTTGTACTCATACATTGAATTAAAATCTGAATTGCAAACCTTTGCAATTATAGAACACCACTTCCTAATTGATCCCACCAAGAAACTCTAAATTGTAAAATAACAAAAATTGCATTACAAACAAAATAAAGTGATAATTAATTTTCAACAAATAAGAAAAAGGAAACAACTAATACCTAGAGAAAGTTTTGCCCTTTTTCGAATAGCAATCAACAACCCGAAATCCTGAGAAGACAGCTTATAAAGCTCATTTGTGAGCTTAAAAGATCTTGCATCATTTCATGGCCAATAATTTGTTGTAATAATGAATAGCATTCCTCTACTAACTTCAACTTTGATTGTAAAATCTGGTCTGAAATATACACTAGGATTCAAAAACGCCCTAGCTGTAAACAACGGAGAAGAAAGTTTTCTTTCCCATCTCTCATTGATGATTGCAAGATACGATGTGTACAAAGAAGGCCTATGTTTTAGATTGGCCTTGATTGCTTCCTTGGCCCTTGTTGTGTATATGGCTCATATACTAGTAAAAGGGTAGGTGTTGGAGTGGAGCAGTTCATCATCAAGGTACGACAAGATAGGCTGGGGTACGGGGGTGGTACAGGATTGATGGTCTTAGGAGTTATCCGCATGATGTCATACGGATGTATGGATAACGTGGCAACGTGGTGACGTGCCTGTTGTAACTGTACAACAATTTTAGGATTTTATACAAAACCTAATGTACTCTATTTTACACAAGTTGAATAATATGAAAAGTAGTCGCTTCACTCCCAAGGACGTAGGAAACACACCGTTTTCAAACCTCGTTAAATTCTACGTTCTTCTTCTTTCTTTAATCTCTTTTACTGTTTTGATTTCTCAACAACTGGTATCAAAGCGTGCGGGTGAGATGGCAATGAATCCTATTGTGAAGTTTTACGTGATAAAGTTTGATGGAACTGGAAACTTCGAGTTATGGTAATGGCAGGTAAAGGATTTGTTGGCACAGTAAGGGATTTTGAAGGCACTGCGTGACAGAAAACTAGAGTCTATAGATGATTTGGACTGGAAAGAACTACAGGCAAGAGCGGCAGGTACTGTTCGTTTGTGTTTGGCAAATGAGGTTATATATCATGTGATGAGCGTATCATCTCCAATAGAGGTTTGGAAGAAACTAGAATCTCCTTACATGTCGAAATCACTCACTAATAAGTTGTATTTGAAGTAGAGGCTGTATGGGCTAAATATGCAGGAAGGAGCAAACCTTGTACATCATATCAACGTCTTCAATCATGTAGTTTCAGACCTATTGAGGTTATAGGTAAAAGATTGAAGATGAAGACCAAACCATTATACTACTATGCTCGTTGTCTCCCTCATATGAACATATGGTGACTACACTCACATACGGGAAGGAAACAATTTGCATCGAGGAGATCACTACTGCATTGTTGGCTCAAAATCAACGGAAATAGAACAGTGGTGAGAGTTCTCAAAGCGAATGATTGTATGTGAAGGGTAATCAGGATCGTGGGAGGAAGGAGAACAAAAATGGCTTAAGACAATGGCATTCAAGGTCTAAATCTAGATGAAAGAAAGGCTTGCGGTGTCACTCATGCAAACAAATAGGCCATTTTAAGAGAGATTGTCCAAGCAGGGAACAGCTGAATGACGGGAAAAAGGGAAAAGGCAAAGATGTAAGAAATTCTGTTAACATAGTGCAGAGGGATGACTCAAGATGCAGCGATGGAGACATGCTCTCAGTATCATCAAGTTAGTTCACGAATTAGTGGATTCTAGATACGAGATGTCCATATCACATAATGCCCAATAGAGATTGGTTTGAATCATACAAGTCGTGAAATTTTGGTTTTGTTTACTTGGGAGATAACAAGGCGTGTGCAGTTGTCGGAGTAGGACAAATCAAAATCAAGATGTATGATGGAGTTGTGAGGATATTGTGTGATGTTATACATGTGCCAGAATTTAAGAAGAAGTTGATTTCCTTGGGGACATTACACACAAATGGTTTAGAGTACAAATCTGGGATTGGCGAAAGCATCAAGGTTATTAAGGGTGCATTGACTATGATGAAGGGGATGAAGACTGCTAAAAACATCTACAATCTGATAGGAAACAAAGTTGTAGGTGGAGTTAACGTTGTGTAGTCAGAAGACAACACTACATTATGGCACATGAGGTTGGGTCATCTCAGCGAGCGTGGGATGATAGAATTGCATAATCGGGGTTTATTGCAGGGAGTCAACAACTGCAAGTTAGACTTATGCACGTTCTGTGTGCTTGGAAAGCAGTCTAAAGTGAGTTTTAAGATTGGTAAGCACAAGACAAAAGGTATATTAGATTATATACATTCTGATGTATGGGGACCTACCAAGGAAGTATCATTAGGTGGATCTCGCTATTTTGTCACATTTATTGACGATTTTTCTAGGAAGGTCTAGGTGTACTTCATGAAATAGAAGTTAGAAGTCTTTGCCAAGTTCAAAAGGTGGATAGCTGAGGTAGAGAATTAGACAAGAAGAAAAATCAAGTACTTGAGGTCAGACAATGGTATGGAGTATATTGATTCACAGTTTTAAAAGTTTTATAAGGAACATGGCATTTAGAGGCACTTTACAGTGAGAAAGAAACCACAGTAAAATGGAGTTTCGGAAAGGATGAATAGATCCATCATGGAAAGAGCTAGGTGTTTGAGGCTAAATGCGGGGCTTCCCAAAGGCTTCTGGGTGGAAGCTGTGAGTATGGTGCGTTTCTCATCAATAATCACCACGAGTTTTACTGGAAAGGAAAACTACAGAAGAGGTATGGGCAGGAAATGTTGTTGATTATTATATTTCGAGAATTTTCAGTTGTCCTGCATATGTGCATGTTCCCAGTGATGAGGGATCAAAACTTTACCCGAAGTCAAGAAAGTATATTTTCTTGGGTTATGTAAAAGAAATAAAAGGGTACAAGTTCTAGGATCTAGAGGCTAGAAAGGTGGTAAGTAGCAGAGATGTTGTGTTTGATGAGAGTCCATGGTATAAAAGAATCAAGAAGAAATTAGTCCAGAAACAGGAGAAAGCAACACTAGTTCAAGGCTAGTGGAGGAGGAGATAGAACGAAACATATCAAATGGTGATATGGTAGAGAGTTCTAGTACGAAGGCTGATGGTTCCAGTACACCTACAAGATAGCAGTACACTATAGCCAGTAGTCAACCTAAATGCACCATCAGACCTCTTGTGAGGTATGGCTTTGAAGATTTGGTTTCATATGCATTCACCATTAATAGTGGAGAACCAGTTTCTTTTCAGGAGGCTGTAAACAGTCAAGAGAAAAATGGTTGGATGAGTGCTATGGCGGAGGAGGTGGAGTCACTCCATAAGAACCAAAATTAGGAGTTGGCTGAGCTTCCTGAAGGGAAGAGAGCTATAGGGTGTAAGTGGTTTTACAAGAAGAAGCCTGCAGTATCAGAAAAAAGGGGGGAAGAGATTCAAGGTTTAGTTGGTAGCAAAGGGGTACTCGTAGTTGAAAGGGATAGATTATGACGAGATATTTTCTCCAGTGGTTAAACATACATCTATCAAGGCAGTATTGGCACTAGTAGCCAATTGGGATATGCACTTAGAACAAATGGATGTGAAGACAGCGTTTCTTCTCGGTAATCTGGAGGAAGAAATCTACATGGTACAACCTGATGGGTTCAGTCAACTTGGACAGGAACACTTGGTTTGTAGATTAAACAAATCGTTATATGGGTGAAACAGTCTCCATGAAAATGGTATAAGTGATTTGACTCATACATGATCAAGATTGGATATAAGCGATATGAGTATGATTGTTGTGTGTACGTCAAGAGCCTTGGTAGTCGTTCGTTTATTTTTATGCTACTGTATGTGGATGATATGTTAATTGCTGCGAAGGATATTCATGATGTAATGGACTTGAAGGCTTTGTTGGGGCAAGAGTTTGATATAAAGGACTTAGGTTTAGCTAAGAAGATTCTTGGAATGGAGATTTGCAGGGATAGAGACTTTAGAAAGTTGTGGTTGTCTCAACGTAGTTATGTTGAGAAGGTGTTGGATAGATTCAGGATGAATTGTTGCAAGCCTGTAAGTACTCCATTGGCGAATCACTTTATATTGTCTCAAGAGCAGTGTCCTAAAGCAGATGGCGAGGTTGATGACATGTTGAGAGTTCCCTATGCAAGTGTCATAGGATGCTTGATGTATGAGATGGTTTACACACGACCAAATTTGGTACAGGTTGTGAGTCAGGTTAGCAAGTTCATGGCGAAGCCTAGCAGACAGCAATGGGAAGCAGTCAAGTGAGGCATATATTTGCCAAGGTGGAGATTGTTGTGTATGTGGCTCATATACTGGCAAAGGGGCAGGTGCTAGAGTAGTGCTCAGTACGCTACAAGATTGACAGACTTAGGAGCTATCCATACGATGTCATATAGACGTACCGATGACGTGGCAACGTGGTGATGTGTCTTGTTGTAACTGTATAGCAGTTTTAGGGTTTTATACAAAACCTAATGTACCCTATTTTACACAAGTTGAATAATACGAAAAGTAGCCGCTTCACTCCCGAGGACATAAGAAACATACCATTTCTGAACCTCATTAAATTTTGTGTTCTTCTTCTTTCTTTAATCTCTTTTACTGTTTAGATTTCTTAACAACCCTTTCTATGACATTATAAAAATATCCCATTATTGCCTTTGATTCACTATCAGCGAAGCGAAGCACCCTCACCAAAGGCGCACAAACATGGATAACAAATTGGCATTGAGACCAAAATTCTCTATCTTCCAGTATAATTCCACTCTTGCATTAGACCTAGCATACTGAGATGTAACCTACTTATCACTTGTAAACATTTGTCTGAACTCTTTCTTCATCATAACAAAAGATTAAAGTGATAAGAAATTTGTTACAAATCTCGTCACAATAGAACGACATAAATTCCTGCCATTGGTAAATTTCTTTCTCATCAAATTCAACACCCATGCATGATTATAGATGAACTTAGTCACCTTTTTAGCTTTCTGCATAGTCTCATCAATAATAAGAAAATACCTAGGATCTCCTATATTCTCCAGCATTAGGTCCATGCAATTTGCAACACAAGGAGTCCAAAAAAAAAGAATTATACTTATTCTATAACCTTCTTCCTACCGCTTTATAAGCGACATCATTGTCAGTAATGAACTAAATAGTGTTTTCTGGCCCTACTTCATTAACAACTTCATCAAATATCTCAAACTGAGTATCAGTATTTCTAATCAGGCCGGATGCATCAATAAACTTCAAAAACATTGAGCCATTTGTAGAATAAACTAAATAATAATAATAAGCTCTTGTCTCCAATTTGTCCAACCATCACAAATGATTGAACACCCAAAAGTAGTCCAATTCACTCTTCCTTTTGCCAAATAACTTCTAATTTCAAAAACTAAACAACTCAAAAGTTTACCTCTTAAGTCATCAATCAAAGGAGCTTTGTATCCCAAACCGTAAGAGGTTATTGCATCCACCATAGGTTGATAATAATAAAACTGAAAAGCATTAAATGATGAATCTGTGTCATATCACCATCTAGCTACTACCATATCGACATTGTGAGTTGCATCTCTTGGATACATTGCACTATGAATTGAAGGTTAGGTTTTAGGTGTTGTTCGTGGTGCAAAAAAACTAGTCATCTGCCTTCTTCTTTTCCTCACATCATGTCCACATGTAACATTCACTTCTTTCTGAGCCTGGGATGGAACACTACCACTACCACCTTCAACCTTTTCATAATCACCACGAAAACTAGTAAACGAACTTCTAATACCAATTTCAAAATTCAACCTTTCCCTTCTATCTTTCTCATGTTAATATTCTTCAAGTAATGTTTTCATTTACTACTTCACATCATGACTTACTTTTTACAGGATTCTACATCTCCTTTAACCCTAGCTAAATGCTTCTTCAATCGGGTGATTCCTCTACCTTTCAAATGCTTATTACAAAACAAGCAAATTATATGATTCTTCATACTTGGGACCAATGCAGCATGAGCCCAAGTTGGATCATTATATCTTCCTGAAGCAGTTTGATCAGGAGTACTTGAACTTCCTTCCATTTATCTGTAACAATAAATCAAGATATTAGTTTTGTAAGAAATTAATCCTTTAGTAGTTTCATCAATAAAATTAGCAATGTTATGTCATTCACGAGACAATGCAGCATAAATAATGTCTTTAACTCTTTATATTAAGCCTAAAGAAGTAAAGATTCATAAAACTAGAGTAAATTTTAGAAATACATAGACTTTTCTATTGGAGAGTAGTAAATTCATGCTGAATTTAAAATCGAAGTATAGTGTTATGCTTTGTAGTCTTGAAGTTTCAAAGATTTAAGATGATAGCTCAACGAATCCAAAAATTCAAGTAATGACTTAAGCATCCTTAACTTCACTTAGCATGTTCATCTTTATTCTTGTTTTCTCAGGAATATGATTATTGCCATTGACATATCTTCATAAATCCTTGCCTTTAATAAATATCTTGAAATGGAATGCACAAGCTGAGTAATTTTTTTTATTAAGATGAGCTAAGAAACTTTCACACTTATCCGAAGATATAATGCCAAGGTATTATAATTGAGATAAAAATGGAATAATAAGAAAATAAGATTCTAAATATGCGAAGACTATGGGATGGACTAATTTTGGGATAAATAAAGGTGAATATGCAAGAGACTTGATGAGATGGACTAATTTTGGGACAAAGATTAAAGACAACTTAGAGATATAGTTTTTACCTTTTTTGTTAACTTTTTATAAAATAATTACAATTACAAAACCTCCTTTTTGGCTCTTTCACAAGACCACAACTAAATTATTATTATACTCAATTAATTATTTACCCAATATTCAAATACCATTTCAATAATTTTAAGAATATTTCAATTAATTATTTACTTTAAATTCTCAATTTTAAGGTTTTAATTTAATTTCAAACTTTCTAACTTTTAAATTAAGCATGTTGTTCATTTCAAAATTTCAATTATCAAAAAATTTATGATAAATAAACTAAACCACAACAATGAACCAAACTCATTTCATTCAACTCCAATCCATTATCCTCCAATGCAAATCACAAATCCATTCACAATTTCATTCCAACTTCCAACCCATTCACAATCACAAATGCAATTAAGCAAAAAAAATCGATTGAAAAGTGAAAACATATTATTCTAGATCTAGCAGCTCTGGATGTGTGGAGGATAGGAGGAGAGCATCCGATGACAGAGGCATGGAGAAGGTTCAGTGGTGGTGTGGTGCAGTGGTGGTCATTGTGGAGGAGGGTTGAAGCCTGATGGAGGTCCAGATGAGGCTCGATGGTGGCGGGTTCGTGTGGTGGAGGAAGATGACAGTCATGTGGTGCAGTGGTTCATGGTTGTCTTATCGCTGGAGAGGAGAAGCACCACCAGAGATGGAGAGGAGAATGAGTGTTGGATCTTGAACTTTTCTAAATTTTCGTAATTGCTTAAATAGTTATTTATGTTTGTTTGTTAGTTTAAATTTTTTTCTTTATTTTAGAAA
>JAOSBL010000009.1:11982615-11992737 GCA_027568915.1 Erythroxylum roraimae
CAAAACCCATCAATTTCTTTTCTCATCAATTTCCTTAAGGCACAAAAACATCTATAATACAATTCATATACAAAAACTCTCTTGTAAATTCATTTTAATATTTCTAATTTTCACTAAAGGTTCGGGGTCCAGCATTTGTCTCAAGAAACGGATCCTTTTAAGCTATAAAAGAAGCTAGAAGGTCTATTTGAAAGGAAGACTGCTCATAACAAGGCCTCTCTGATTAAAAGGCTTGTGAATTTGAAGTTGAAGGCTGGGAAAATAGTGTTGGAGCATCTAAATGATTTCTACGACATAATGAACAAACTTACCACAATGAAGGTTATTCTTGATGATGAACTTCACGCCTTGAATTTGTTACTAGATAATTCAGAAACATTAGTGGTGACGATTAGCAACTCAGCTCCTTAAGGTGTACTCTCTTTGACATAATCAAAGAGAGTATGTTTATTGAAGAAATTAAAATAAAGGAGATTGGAGTTGACACCATGCAGTCTTTCATGATAGAAAGTAGGGGAAGGAAGAAGAATAGGGGTCCTAAAGGTTGTGGCAAGTATAAGAACCATTCAAAGTCCAGAGGTGAAAAAGAAGTAAAAACATGCCACTATTGTGATAAGTCAGGACATTTTAAGAGGTTCTTCTATAAGTAGAAGAGGGATAAAAAAAAGCAAGATCATCAAAATGATGGTGAAGATAAGAGTATAGTTGCAACTGGTTCAAGCACAGATGATGAGGTATCCCTAGTTTATACAATTAGTAAATGTTTCCATGTCAACAATTGGTAGTTTTGAATAGTTGATTGATACGGGAGCATCTTATCATTGTGTTCCAAAGATGGAGTACTTCTCAAGCTATAAGAGCAAAGATTTTGGGAGTATAAAGATGAGAAACCAAAGTTCTGCCAAGATAGTCGATGTGGGTAATATCTAAGTTCAAACAAACATTAGATGCTTGCTGAGCTTAAGAGATGTACGACACATTCCCGATCTAAGGTTAAATCTATTATTGACGAATGTGTTAGATCAAGAAGGTTTTTAGCACACTTTTGAGGAAAGGAAGTGGAAACTGTCCAAAGGTACAATGACGGTTACCTAAGGAGAGTTATGTTGCTCATTGTATAAGACATATTTAAAGGTATGTAGTGGTGGAGAAGTATACACAACTAAAAAAGAATGTTCACCAAATTTGTGGCATCGATAATTGAGACACATGAGTGAGAAGGGACAAAAGTTGATGACTGAAAAATCCATTATCATAATTAAAAATCACAATCGTTTAATGCTTGCGATCATTGTTTGGCTGGAAATTATCATAGAGTCTCTTTCAAGAGAAGATCTACAAGGATGTCAAAATTATTAGAGATGGTGCATTCAAATGTTTTTGGTCCTATTGAGGAGTCATTAGGAGGTAAAAGACATTTTGTTACGACCATTGATGATGCTTTGAGAATGACTTGGGTGTAGATGTTGAACTCTAAGAGTTAAGTGTTTGAAACTTTCAAGAATTTTCATATTATGGCAGAAAGGGAAGTTGAGAGGAAGCTAAAGTGCCTGTGAACAGAAAATGAAAGGGAGTATACTTCTAAGGTGTTTGAAGAATACTATACATTGCATGACATCAGGCATGAGAAAACTAAGCCGTAGACTCTACAACATAATTTGGTTATTGAAAGGAAGAACAAAACCAATGTGCAGAAGATTCATTACATGCTTAAAACAACCAATGTGCAGAAGATTCATTGCATGCTTAGAATATCTATGTTGCCAAAGACATTTTAGGGTAAAGCAGTCCAAATAGTGGTCTACCTGATAAATCGACCTACCTTAGTTCCGTTAGATTATGAGATACCTGAGAGAGTATGAATTGGCAAGGATCCCACATATCATCATGTAAGAGTTTTTTGTTGTAAGGTATTTAGATACATACCCAAGGATCAGAGAAAGTAGCTTGAGTCAAAGTTTATACCTTGCAACTTTGTTGGATATGGTGATAATCAGTTTGGCTTTAGACTTTATGACCTAGAGAAGCAAAAGTTGATCAGGAGTTGGGATGAGGTGCTCTAAGAGTACGAGATAGCTGTTAATACTTTGAGTGGAGATAAATTATCATACTGTAACTCATCAGACAGTATAGTTAGCTCTTCGCCAATTCCTTCAACTATTGACTAGTGTATAGGTGAAGAAGATGAAGTGTGTAATCAAACACACATTGGTGGTGATCAAATATAAGCTAATATTGATGAGTTACAAGAACCACTTCTAGTCATATAGTAGATGAATCCATTGAGGATAATGAGTAGGGGGAGCAATTGGATCCAATAGTTGATAAAACACAACTTCGAATGACGACAAGGGAGAAATGATAGTTCATAAGGTATCCAAGTTCTGAATACCTATCACTTACTACTGAGGGGGAGCCTAAGAATATGCAAGAAGTTGCATCTTGTGAACACAAAGATCTTTGGCTCACAACTGTGAAGGAAGAGATAGATTCTTTGAATAAGAATAACATATACGAGCTTGTAAAGCTTCCAAAAGGAAAAAAGGCATTGAAGAGAAGTGGGTGTTTAAGATAAAGAGAAATCGTAACAAGCTGGTAAAGCACAAGGCAAGGTTGGTAATGTTGGATCCCGCTTGATTCCGGAATCCAATTGGTATTAGAGCAAGAGATTGGGTTCCGAAAATGGGATCCAACATTGGTGGTATCAGAGTAAGAGGTTGGGTTCTGAAAATGGGATCCAACATTTGTGGTATCAGAGCAAGAGTTGGATTCCAGAATCAAGCGGGATCCAACAGGTAATGAAAGGATTCAGTCAAAAGAAGGGTATTGACTTTGATGAAATCTTTTCATTAGTAGTCAAAATGACCTTAATCTGAACAATTTTGGATCTAACTACCTATTTAGACCTTGAACTCGAACAACTAGATGTTAAAATAGCCTTCTTACATGGAGATTTGAAAAAGGAGATATACATGAAACAACCAAAAGGTTTTTAAAGTTAAAGATAAAGAAATTTTGGCTGCAAGTGGAAAAAATGTCTATATGGCTTAAAACAAGGTCCAAGGCAGTGGTATTAGAAGTTCGATTCCTTTATTACAAATCATGGTCTCAAGCGAACTTATGCTAATGCTTGTTTGTATTTTAAGAATTTCTTAGGTGAGAACTTTACCATTCTTTTTCTTTATGTTGATTATGGGTCAAGACATTGATAGAATCTAAAAGTTGTAGGAGGACTTCTCCAAGTCTTTTGATACATGCAAAGCAAATTTTGGGCATGGAGATAACTTCGGACAAAAAAAACATGAGATTGTAGTTGTCTCAAGATAGATATATTGAACGAATGCTAGAAAGGTTCAAGATGTAGCATGTCAAGCCAGTAAGCATATCGTTGACATCACAATTCAAGCTATGTAAGTGTGCATGTCCCTCAACAGAAAAGGAAAAATATGGTATGTCCTCTATTCCATACTTATTTGTAATAGGCCTTTGATGTATGCAAGGTGTGCACAAGGCTAGATAATTTTTTATTGTTAAATCAGAAGAATAAATTAATAAACTAGAATATGTACATAGCGTTCAATACAAGTGCCGCACAAGGCTAGATATTGCTTAAACTTTTGGAAAGGTAAGCAGATTCTTGTCAAATCTAGGGAAGATTCACTAAGAAGCAGTGAAATGGATTCTGAAATACTTAAGAGGCACATTGAAGTGGAATTTGTGCTTTGATAATGGTGAGCTAACTTTAGAAGGTTTTACAGAAGCAGATATGGTTGGAGATCCTGATGGAAGAAAATCCACTTTAAATTTTCCGCTCAAGTTTGTAAAGGGTAGCCATCTCATGGCAATCCAAGCTACAAAAGTGAGTGGATTTATCTACATCTGAAGTAGAATATGTAGCTGCAGTGGAAGTTTGTAAGGAGATACTTTAGTTGAAAAGGTTCCTTCAAGAGCTAGATGTGAAACAAGAAGACTATGTAGTATTTTGTGGTAGTCAAAGTGTTATTGACTTGAGCAAAAAAACTATGTATCATTCCTATACAAAGCATATAAATGTCAGATATCATTGGTTGAAATTTGTGATAAAAGAACAACAATTAAGGTTGAAAAAGATTCATACGAATTTGAATGGTGCTGATAATGCTGACTAAAGTAGTTCCCGAAAACAAACATGAGCTTTTTTATAAGCTTGTCGGGATGTATCTCAAGTAGATGATGGAGAATAATGTGTCTTCCCCATATTTAGGTTGGAGGGGGAGATTGTTTAGTGTTCAAACCTATTTTTGAGACTTTCAGTGATCGTAGACTGCTTTATGGATCATGTCTTAACTTATATGACTGTGTAGATCAATCGTATAAGTCTCTGTAAACATATGAAGATACACGACTGTGTATGGAGACCGTGTAACTCTCTGTAATTGTGTATATTTGCAAATGAGGTGGTACTGGAAAGATACACAGTTACTTAATTACACGGTCTTGTAAGTGACTATGTAAGTGGTAGAAAATTTTATGTCATGATATAAAAGAGAAAAAGACAAGCTTTTGGAGAGAGCTCAGCCATGACTTCCAAAAGTGGGGAAAAACAAAAAGAGATCAAAGAGTATTGTATTTTCATCCTTGTCTGATTGTTTTAGGGATTAGTTTGAGTGATTGTTGATTGTGGCATTAACTTTGGTTTCAATTCTGAACTTTGTAAAACAACTTGTTATTTTGGGGGTGAGAGATTAACTTTTCTTGTAAATCTTTATTGAGTTTGGTGGATTTATTTGTCGGTTTATCTCGTAGTTTTTTTCTTCACACCGGAGAGTTTTTCATATTAAATTGTGGTATTTATTTCATTTAGTTTCTTATTATCATATTTTTCAACCTCAGCAACTTGAAGAGTTCTTTTGTATCGTTAATATTTGGTTGATCTTTTAAAGAGTTGTCTATTTGTATTCTAACAGAAATTAGATTAGATTTTAACCACTGAGATGAGCATGAAGCAATACAGATAAAAAATTAAGGTGTCTGGGACGCATTCTATTTGGTTTGTGTGGCAATCAAATGGCAATCACGTAATGAACTCCAACATTTCTCAATCGTTAATTGAGATTAAAATGCTATTGGTTCAGGCTACCTCAAAACAGCAGTACTTTAAATACAGAGTATAGCTATATGTTCTCTTGATAGGAAAAAAGAAACAAAAGAAAGAAAAAGAAGAGGAATAAATAAAAACAGATAGAGATTGTGATGAGTAGGAGGGGCAGTGACAGCTTGGTTTACTGGACCAAGTATGAGAGGTTGCTGTGAATGAGTTAAATGCAGTGACAGAGCGTTCGCTGAGAGTTAGTTACTCATTTCCTCCCCATTCCTGTTATTAATTCTTAACTTTACCTACCTCTCTTCACTTGTATCTCCTCAACTGTATTCATCTACCTTGTTACAGGAGCTAAACACAAGGAGCAAGGCATTTTCAGGGTTGGGTCCTATCGTTTCATTTGGTGTTAACGATTCAGATTTTCGAGCGTAACGTGACAGGGCCAGCAAGTTGCAATAGTTAAATGTGCCTGCTTGGTTATACCAATTCCAGACCCCATGTCTATTGGCCATCACAATCAAAACTTTCCTGCCAGTACCAGATTTTGTTACAACCTATAAGGAAAGGCTTAGACTTAAAAAACCAGATATGGGTCTAATTTGACAACTAATTTCATGTTGTAAGAAGCGTCGGGGACTGAAGCCTATAATTAAAGCACACAAAAGATAGCTTAAAGACCTGATTTAAGGGTAAATTTGCCCTAATGAAGGAGAAAGTACAGTGAGTTTGAGGGTAATAAGTCAACATAAAAACAAAAGCAAAAAAGCACATTTATTGACTTCAACGACCATGAAGCTCATGAGTGATGGAGACCTTGTGTGCAATAACTGTAAGCGATCGAGTCCAAAAAGCAAGCCAGACCGAGTAGACCGTGCAAATTATGGAAGCTTATTTTATGGCAAAAATGTGGGAAGATTGTGCATTGTGTACAATTCCTTTTTCACTGTATAAAAGAAAATAAGTTGGAGGATTTCTCTTTTAGGTTGGTGAAAATGACAAATCGACAAAGATGACCGAGACAGCATCATTTACTTGCAAAGAGTTGGTGGTTATCACATGGCACTATTTACTCATATGGTGTTGTCTTTCAATGACGTAAACTTCACGCAACCTAGATAGAGCAAAGCGCCCCAGCGAGAGTCCCGCTCGGCGCCTCAAGACTCTGACTGGACGTTTTATAGGCTTGGGCCTAGTTTAACATTCGTCATATGCCTAAAGAGGCTGGCTGTAAGATTTTGGTTGACCCGACAAATCATAATTTTAAGAATTTAGCCGGGTACTGATCCAAATACTAAACTTGAAGCTTGGCCTAATAATTTTCCACTTCAGTAGGCATAGTTCAAAGCACAGTTAACCATCACTTATCATAGCCTCTTCCGTAATTAATATTCCAATATCCTTCAATTTGACAAAGAACATTGCATCATAATTTTCTACCTACCTTTACTTGTAAATCGGCTAGCCATAACACGTAAAGTAATTTAAGAGACTTGCTAATTGCTGGTATAGTTGACTTACTTCTAATTCTTTATCTTCTTTAAAGATTAGAAGACTATCCTTCTTTAAAGATTAGAAGACTATCCATCAACTATTCTCCACTCGTTATATCTCTTGTGTCCTCTGAAAGAATTAAATGTTGAACAATTTTGTCCTTTCTCATAAAGTTGGACACTATTAATTGCATTTTTTTGTTTTTTTAATAACTTATCCCTTAAGTTACGTAATTTGATCCAGATAAAGATAATAAAGTCGCTCAATAAATGATCTAAATTATTGAGTCGAAGTTTGTGTGAAAAATAAATCTCAATCAGTGTAGACCGGACCCATATCGGCCTTCTAATGGAGAAGCCCAATATGGATGCTATATATAAAGGTTAAGGTCTCTTACAGTTGCTCATATCAATTGTAAGCATAAGGATTCTCTAACCCGTTAAGAGAGCTTACGTTTTGAGAAAACTATAGAAAGACCTTACTTGTGTCCCAGAGAGCAATTCTCGTGAAGATGGCGGCGGATTAGCGCTTATTTCAGCTTCGGAAAGCTCGTTTGAAGTTATGGAGACCGAAATCAGGTATTTTTCACATTTCTTCATTTATTACCCTTTTACGTTCGATTTGGGATACGCAACTAAGGTACCGTTACGTATTACACGTGGTATCAGAGTATAGACGTGATCGGGTAGTTAAAAACAAATATTTTTCAGTTTTCTCTCCATAAGGTTTTCAGAGATTTAACTTTTGTTCCTCAGTTTTTTCTTACTTTTTATTGCATGAAAGAAGTATACATGTGCTTAGTCTTGCGAAACGGGGTGAAAACGAGCCCGGGAGTGTGAAAAATTGACCCGACTTGACGGTGCACAATATTGCCCCAAGGGGTAGTACGCCTAGCGCCTGCGACGCACGAGCCAGACACGAGTCAACATGTGGGTGGACCGTGTTGCGCTAGGCATCGGATAAGCACACATGGGCACGCGCAGCACACGCAGTGCACTGTTGAGGAGCGTCGTTGGGCGGCGTGCGTGATACACGCACCACACATCTCCACTCTTAGCTCACGCCATGCCAACATTAGCGGATGACGTCAGCGCTACTGGGCGCTGACGCACTGCTGATGTCAGCAGCTACAATATTTTTAGAAAAACACACAAAAATTTTAGATTTTTTGTAAAGGTGCCCCGGAGTGTTTTGGTCAATTTCTGGGTCTGGGAAATTTATAAAATGAGTTTTTCCATTTTTCTAGATTTATTACATTAGTAATAAATTAAAGTTTAACTCTAGAAAAGGAATTAAAGTATTCTGAATCCAATTTCAAGTGAATTTTCGTGCTTCAGATATCACATAAAGGAGATACTTCAAGTTTTTATGTCTCAGATCTAATGCTCAGTGTTTGGGATTGTATGATAGTCACTCGGAAAAGGAATTAAAAATTTCGAAGCCATTTTTGAGTGAATTTTCATCCAACGAACTTGCCATAAGGGAGGAACATGAGGTTCTCATATCTCTGATGGTCGATTCAGTGTCCGGTGACAATGAGACTGTGCATTCGGATTTTTGTATTTATTGATATTACATTGTCATATACCATACGTCCATAAAGAATGTAATAATAACATAAAGATGCATCCCTTATATTTGTGGACTTTTGAGTATTGATGAGGATGTAGTTACCACAGTGCCCTTTTGAGTCAGTATTTTGAATTGTTCTGCTTACACGTTAGGGGATGTCTCTACTCTCATGTTTGGTTACTCTGCCCACAGGTGTGTATAAAGGCATTGGATAAAAGAAAGTCGTTGTTTGAATGATCTATTCGTACACAGGTGGTAGTGTCATGAGAGTTGATAGTTTCTACTCTAATCGCTTTTATGAGGAGGTCTAGTTGCATATATTATGTATTCAGCCCACAGGTGTTTCATAATATGTGTGATAGGATTTTCAAAAAAGATATTATTTAATGGCTTTGAGTATCATTGTTGTCCTACATTTGTGCTGATTTAAACATTATCATTTTATGGTAACCTTTTTGTTCAATAAAATTAGTGTCACCATTGAAACCCTGACTGGCTTCAATATGAAGAAGTGGATAGAGGATGTATTGAATGCTATGGAAATAGTTAAGGCTGATATGGTCATACGGACGGATAGGCTATCTCGACCTACATCCATAAGCTCAAGAGTTCATAAAGAAGCTTATGAAGCCTGGGATCGGTCTAACAGATTATATCTGATGACCATTAAGAGATCCATACCTGACCATCTGCTAAGTAGACTTCCGAATATAGACATAGCGAAAGAGTTTCTTGTAATGTCTCCAAGAGGTACACTGTAGCACCCCACTCCCGCAAGACACGTACCCGACATCCTGAGTGATATTCGAGACCGTGCCCCACGAGGGTGGCATGCTAGAGCACTCAAATAGTCAAAACTTAGTAAAAAAAATTTTGAAACAACAAACATATACACATTTTGCGAAAAATTAATAAACAAATCGGGTCCACTTTATTCATAAACATTCTTAATCATCGCAAAACAATCATCGGAATTTCAATTGCCATTTGGGTCCATTTCGAAAACAAAACATTTTTAGTCATAATGACTTTACATTACAATATAATTACCTTGGTATACACATTGTACAAGAATTTTGGAATACATTATTTTACAAACATCGCGGAATACAAATGTATACAAAAACAGGAAAACACTAATGTAGACATGAACTGATCCTGATCTCTATCTTTCCCTTGCATGCAGTAAGTATATCTTTCCCTAAACTGTCCCATATAGGGCTCATTGATAACTGTCCCTTATCCGCTTGGGGGATACAGGGCTCATTAAACGTTGAGTCTGAGGCTCTGAATCACTTTTGAGTTCGACGCTCATTTTCACTCGTTGAGCTTTAAGCTCTGTTCGGTGGCTATTATGGTCATAATAGCCATTATGTTTCATGCATTCATGAAATGAAATGCATTAGTCACATTTACATGATCCACCTTCACTCACATTCACATGTCATTGGATCGTAGTTCGGTATTCAACATTAGAGTTGAGTATTCACACTTTCATTCATATGCAAATGCACTTTCAGAACATATTTAATAATCAAATTATGTACACTTAGTTCATCCAATTCACATTCAATGAGCACTTCAATATTTCATTCATACAACACATTCATCGGACCTTCTGTCCGAAAACCAACACAGTTAACCACATTCACATAATCATTCAGAAATTAATAAATACCAAAAAGTCTAACAAAACAAACAATAGAATGAGACCATCTAGGTCTACTCACAGTACGCTCCAGGTTAGCATTAGCTTTTATGATCCGGAAACATCTGGATGTGAACATTCTATCTTGTATCATCAACATGCAAAACACATTTTGCACACACATTATTAATTGCACAATCACATAAGCATTCAGTTTTTCACACATGTATATGTGTAACGTATAATGCATGCTCAATGACAATTCTCGGGTATATTTTCCAATTTCACATCTTATGCTCATTCTCATTTCATGATTCATATTTATCTAATT
>JAOSBL010000009.1:11992837-12007642 GCA_027568915.1 Erythroxylum roraimae
TAAGCCGTCAGATTAAATGGACAAATGGACGAACAGGATGAATTGCGTGGTCACAACATTCTAGCCGTCAGATTAAACGGACGAGTGGGATGGATTGCGTGGTCGTCCATCCCAACTCGTCCTTAGTATATATACTTAAAGAACGAGGAGCAACTGATGACTTATAAGAGTAGAACCACGAAGACTCAAATTGATTATTTCCTTGTAAGGCGGAGCAATCTAACTAGTTGTAAGGATTGTAAGGTGATTCCGAAGGCATGGTTAACAACTCAACCTAGACTGTTAGTTTTGAATTTTAAAATTAAGGGATGGAGGAAGAAGAGAAATATTAGGAGGTATACTAATGTTAGATGGCGGAATCTAAAAGGGGGCATGGTGGAACAATTTAAGGATAGAATAAGAAATGGAGTAAAATGGAAATTGGAAGAAGATGCTAATCAAATGTGGGAGGGTGTAGCAACTATGTTAAGGAATACTATTAAAGAGCTCTTGGGAGTTTTTAAAGGGTCAAGGGGCGATAAGATGAAATCTTGATGGTGGACTGAGGATGTACAAGAAAGGTGATGGCTAAATAGGGAGCATATAAAGCTCTATTGGAAAATACCACAGAGGAAGAGAGAGAAGCTAATAGAGAAAGGCACAAACTGGAAAAGAAAGAGGCAAAGAAGTTAGTCTCAGTAGCTAATGGTGTAGCTTACGAGAATTTGTACAGGATATTGGATACTAAAAAGGGAGAAAAAGAAATTTTTAAGTTAGCAACAGTTAGGGAACAGAAATGAGAGCCTTAGACCAAGTTCGATGTATAAGAGACGAAGTAGGACAGATGCCTATGGAGGAAGATGACATCAAGAGTAGATGGCAGAGGTACTTCTATGGCCTTGTTAATGAAGGCATAGAGGCCAACATATCTTTAGGTGATCTCAACAAGTCTGAGAGATTTCATAACTTGTTTCGATGTAAACAAATTACAAGGGAAGAAATTAAAAAAGTTTTTAGGGAGATGAAGAGTGGAAGGGTAGTAGGGCCGGATGAGATATCCATTGAGGTTTGGAAGAGCTTCTACGTCGAATGTTTTAATTGGCTAGTCAAGCTTTTTAATGAGATTCTCGTGTCTACCAGAATACCAAATGAATGGAGACAAAATATGTTAATTCCTTTATACAAATACAAAGGGGACATCTAAAATTATAATAATTATAGAGGCATCAAACTACTTAGTTAGACCATAAAGTTGTGGGAGAAGGTAGTTAATAAGAGAGTAAGAAATGTGGCTTCTATATCGGAAAACCAATTTGGATTTATGTTAGGAAGGTCTACGACAAAAGTTTTACACCTTCTTAGAAGATTAATGGAATATTAAAGGGAAAGATAGAGAACTTAGCACATGGTTTTTATTGATTTAGAGAAGGCATATGATAGGGTTCATAGGAAAATCATGTTGAGGTATTTGGAGGCTAAGAGAGTTCCTATAACCTATATATGGGTGATTAGCGATATGTATGAAGGAGCAATGACTAGAGTAAAGATGATAAGAGGAGATACTAAGAATTTTTCTATTGGTATTGGGCTACACAAGGGTTCCACATCAAGCCTGTTCCTGTTTGTAGTAGTGATGGATGAGCTTACTAAGAATATTCAAGGAGATATGCCTTATGTATGTTATTTGCTGACAATATTGTCTTAATAGATGAGACAAAAGAGGGGGTGAATGTCAAGCTAGAATGTTGGAGAGAAACGTTAAAGTCGAACGGTTTTAAAGTGAGCAAGACTAAGACTAAATACTTAGAATGCAACTTTTTGAGCCATTAGGTGGATACCGGTGTGGAGGTAAAGATTGGATGAAAAGTTATACCACAAAAGGAGTGCTTTAAGTGCCTAGGGTTTATCATTAAAAGAAATGAAGAGATCGATGAAGATATAGCCCATCGTATTAGATCAGGGTGGCTCAAATGAAGAAGTGCATCAGGAGGTTTAAGTGACAAGAAGATACCACTCAAGCTCAAAGTTAAATTTTATCACTTAGCTATTAGGCTAACCATGTTATATGGGGCAGAGTGTTGACCATTAAATAAATACAAGATAATAAGCTTTTGGTGATGGAGATAAGGATGATTCGATGGATGTATAACCTTATCAGAAGAGATAGGGTCAAGAATCTAATAGTAAGAGACAAATTAAAGGTGGTTGATATTAATGGCAAGTTGAGAGAGACAAAGCTTAGGTAGTTCAGATACGTTAAAATAAGACACCCTGAAGTTCTAGTGAGAAGATGCTAAAAAATAATGCTTAGAGGCTGTAAGAGGAAAAAAAGGAAGGCCTAGAAAGAATTGGGGGAGTGAACAAGAATGATATAGCGAGGTTGGATCTTATCGAGGATTTAGCCCATAATAGGAAATTTTGGTGTATTAGAATACGAGTGAAGGATCTCTTTTGAAGAGGGCATTCATATTCTTATAGGTTATATTAAACTCTATTTGTTGCATTTACTTCGTAGCACTTACCTCCTAGTTAGTTTCCTACATAGCATAATTAATTTAGCGACAAGCCTAGTATGGGTTTTTGCTGGTATGTTTTTAGTATGCATTTTTTATCTTACCATTTATTATCAATCATTGACATGTTCTGTGCATACTTTATTTTGTATTGCCTTACCTTTTAATTTTTAATTTTATTTTATTTTATTTTGTGTTGTTTCTCTTTATTTTTTATTTTTTTCATTCCTTTTTTATTTTTATTTTTTGACACTTTTGTATTTAATTATTTTTTACCATTTTATCACCTTTTATGTTTATTTGATTTAATTATTTAATTATTTTATTTTTTTGTACATATATGCACATCTATTTATAATTTTGTAATATCGTCATGACGCAATGCGTGTGAGTCTATTGGAAACTATATTTAGTTATAAATTCAAACTCATGGTCCAAAATTTGGCCCGTATCTTTTGTTCGTTTTGTTTCCTACAATAGCCCAAAGCCACAAAAAGAAAATGCAATTGGGTTCTTAAATGTGTTTAAATGAAGTGCAAATACTAGCCCATGTGTTTGTTCTTTACCCATTACAATAGGCCTTAAGTTCAACCCATCAGCCATAAGCAGGAGGTATCACACAAGAACGCGATTCTGCAATCAATGACTTCCAAGAAATTTTAACTTGTCACCCAATGTCAACAATGCTCCATTGGATTTTTACGCCTTCGTTTGTTCTTGACATCATGTAAAATAGGATCTGTTCGACTAGTCTAGGCATGCGATTTTTCGTAGAAAGGCTTCAAAATCTCTTTACTTATGATGAAGACTTTTAACTATTTAGCAAGTTTTATAGCCTTTTTGTTCAACCTTGAATGATTTTTGATATTTGGATGGGTATCTATTCTAGTGTCACGACCAACCATAGCATTGAGCGTAACAGTGGCATGCATTGACCTAGTAGAAATTCAGGGGGCCGGGGCTGAATAAAGCAATTCCCTAGCTAAAAGAAATCACTTCTTAGGCATGCAATAGCTTTTGTGACCTCGGCCTCGGCATGCAATAAGATGATCATACACAAAAGTCCTGTGTCAATGCTTTCTTGTTATTATATATGTTTTGTACTCTTAAACCATTTTACTTTTATTGATTATTTTAACTGTTCCAGTTGTCGTTTTGCCGAAATGAATACAAATTCGGAGCCTAAAGAGAATCCATTCTAAACAAGATTATTTTAAAGTTGGATTCTAATTATATTGTAATCGAGGGATATTGCAAAATAATGCTGAAAAAATCCTGTCGTAATTATAGCAAATTATAATATCAGACTTTCAAACTTCAAAATCTACAATTTCAACTCAACTTGTGCTAATAATATAGATTGGACTTTCAGCTCCGTGGACTATGTTATTATGCTCTTCTAGAGCAATCCAGTGAAGTCAACTGCGTAAGTTCCCACCAATTAACTTCGACAAAAGCATTCTAAACTATTGTTATAAAATTTTGAGCGGCAGACAGCTGAGTTGAGACACAGAGCCTGACATCAAGGAGGCAGGCAGTGGATCACATTCGTCATGTGGGTTCTGTTTGAAGTCACCAAAGATGACAATTTTCAGAATCCACTTTTGGTTATTACACAATATATATTTATTAAACATTGCTTCTTTGTTAGAACTGGAGCCCTCAAGTCCATGTAATTTCTTTGCTAGTGGGATTAAAAAAGAAATGAGTTTTATATATTTGGCAATATTTTGAAAATTAGATCCCGATAAAATAAGAAGTTTAAGGTTTAAAAAGTTCAACTGATATTAATCAGTCATAAAACTGATTAAAGATTGAATAAAATTATAAAATTAGAAATATAAATGCAAGAGATTATCCTTACTCATTAAAATTTTGAA
Organism: Erythroxylum roraimae; assembly: GCA_027568915.1. Lineage (NCBI taxonomy): Eukaryota > Viridiplantae > Streptophyta > Magnoliopsida > Malpighiales > Erythroxylaceae > Erythroxylum > Erythroxylum roraimae. Next base: position 11,997,210 of record JAOSBL010000009.1, read on the forward strand.
GTTTAATTAAAAAAGACTGTCAAGTGAAAACTAATTGATTTATTTTAGTTTATAAGTACTTATTAATTTATAAAAATTGACCGATTAATTAATAAGTTAATCAATTTTTAATAATAAAAATTATTAAAGTAAATCAAATTATAAAGTTAAAAATCAAACCAGAAAATTCATATGTTTAAAATTTTTACAATTAAACCAGCTGAACCGATTAGGTTTTTTAATCATTGAAATTTGTTTTTTTTTTAAGAATAATCACAAGGATAAAGAAGTTCCTAGAAAATGGGAGCTCTCTTCCTAGGTATGTTATGTTTAACTGAGTAAATGAGACTATCACTATATTACTAAAGGGCAAAGCTTATGACTTGATAGTTCCTAGCTAATTCTATCCTCGACAGATAAGTATTATGTAACACTCACATATTAGTACTAAAACCGTGTGCTAAATTCATGGATGTGTATCACTGATGTATAGGTCAATATTGTATGATGCATCAAAACAACTTACTTTTAAAATTATGGAATAGATTGAAAAAATTACTTGAACAAAAGGAAAAATGTCTCATTAGAAGTATGAATTCCTATGTTAAAAGGTTATTAAACCAAAAAAGGAAAAATGTCTCACTAAAAGTAAGAATTCCTACGTTAAAAGGTTAGGAGTAACCAAAATACTCCCTTATCACTTGATCTTTAATCATTCAAAATTATTTTATTCATAAAAGAATAAATCAAGTTTGAACAAAAAAGTTAAGTATTTATAATTGTCAAGTATTTTATTAAAAACATAATGAACAGCTTTAGCCTTTAAATAAGAAACAATAAAAAATAAAGTTCATTTAATTACTAAATAGTAGTAATTTATTTCTTGGCAAAATGAGGCAAGTGTTTTATCAAATGAAAGGAGAGATCCTCCAATACACATGGCCAATCATTCACTATGACTATGTTGCAATTTAGAGTAAGATTTGATGTATGTTTTGAATTTTGATAGAAATAGAATTTTATTTATTTTAGGCATCTATAAAAATAGAAGTTTATTTATATTAAGTATATGTGAAAATAGAAGTTCGCTAGCGTTAAATTTTTCTAGAAATTAAATTTTACTATATTTAGATTTTTCTACATATAATCATAATTTATAAATATCCTGTTAAGAATTATGTATGTAGTTGTTGTCGTTATATTTTACTTTGTAACTTTTTTCTAATAATGATTAAAAAAATTATCTTCTTGTCCATAAAAATAGGTCAAATATTAGTTGAATCACGTACATTTAGTATTTTTATTTCATTAGTTTTATTATAATGTTTTTCTATTTACACTATAATTAGTATTAGATCAATTAATATCTTGACATTTAGTAGAAGAAAAAATGTTTTACTATTGAGAAAGAAACGAGCGTGTATATGTTTAGCTTTTCTCGAGGATAATGATAGGGATAAAGAAGCACCTAGTGTTAGACTCTTACGTCCAAACTAGGAATTGTGTAAGTGTTAATGAGTCTTAGCCAATGATTGGTACTTGAGTTAATAAAACAAAGCAAAGATATGTAAGTAGGCAATGCAAAATGGGCATTATCAACAAAAGCTTGAGAGTAGGTAAACGTTGGCATTCAATGATGTACAATGGTGAAAATTTTCAACAAGATGCAGAATTTATATATGAGACTAAAATATGAAAGGTTCAACTAAGTCCAACTAAGTCTGAGGAAGGCATTTAACTTCAAAAAGGAGGGGAAAATGTATGTAAACATGCGAGATTTATTATAAAATGATTGAGATTGTTTCTAACTTAGGTTATGAAGCAATGTAGTTGAACCGTAGTTGTACTTAGATGGACCACGCACAAAGATGGCTTGAGATGGCTAAATGAAAAGTTCATCAAGGAACTTGAATTCAAGACGTGATGACGTGATGACACATGACTAGAACCTGAAATTAGTGGCATAAGAAAGTGGAAGAACTGACTAAAAAAATGGGTCACTTCTTTAAGTATTAGGAAAGTGGTTTAGATGACGTGGCAATAGATAGGTATCTTTCAAACACTTATCACATATGCACAAGAGGAGTTAGGGTCCTAAAGTGGATAAGTCACCACTAACTTGGTGAAGTTAGCGAAAAAAGTGGCATCTCCCCACTAATTTAGTAGGTTACTCTAGAAAGGTGGTGGTTTGGCTTAAATGGTCCCTAAGTTCTTGTAGGCTTATACATCCTTTATAGTTCATTAGCAAGGAAGAGGTAGAACTTGGTACATTCAATCATCTGTAAGAGAGTTGATAGTATTGAGAGAAATTTCTTTGTGAGAGCTTTGAGTAGGGAGTTCTTTTGATTGGTATTTTTGTAGAGTTCTTCAAGTAGGAAGAAACTCGAGTTCCTTTACGTTGTATCTTTGTGATTTGATTAATATAAGGTTGGCTTTACTATATTTCTCTTATTTATCCATTTGATTGTCTATTAAATACACTTGTGTGATTGAGGGTGTGAGTAAAACGCTTAAACACGAATGGTGTGAGGCATTAAAAAACAAAAAAAATCATTGTTTGATAATTATGAAGGGAGGTTGAGTTGAGCTTTGCGATTTAAACTTGACTACTAAATAAGAACGTTAACAAATTACTTCAATTTCGCTACATCCAAAAAAATTCAATGGTACCAAAGCACCAAAGAGGACAACTAGTATCACAGTTTAGTGACAAGTTCTTTCGTTATTGATCTACAATAGCCAATGGAAGCAATTTGCTAGATATAGTGGCTCAATTAAAGGCAATCATTGTTCCTCTAGCCTCAATGAATGGGTGGTTCCTATCTTAGAATGATTTGTGGTTGAACTTTAAGGGATAAGGAGAGTTCTTAAGTAGCAATTAAAGGCTCATGAAGAGATGAGCTACGACTTATTGTTGCTCAAACATGCTATGTCTAAGCACAAATTGGGAGTCAAATGAGAGAGCACTTTAGTGAAGGTATATGAGCCCCAAGTTTTTTATGGCAAGTGGAGTGCTAAAGAGCTCAAATTTTTATTATAGGATATGGAATAATACTTTGCATTGGAAAAGGTGTCCAATATAGAAAATGTGTCGATCACGATAATGAATACGGGTAGACTTCCTATTGACACTTTAGCAAAAATGAATAATGAGTTAATGGACCAATTCCTCTTTAATAACACTTTATAACTTTGGTTGGATTGTCGAAGCTCTCAAAATTAATTTTGATTCACTAACTTCTTGCAGTAGTCGTGAAACCAAGTCGAATCCTAAGAGAACTAAAAACTACTTTCTTAATTTCAATTGGCAAAACAAGGGTGGGGTTTATGATTAATTAACTAATAAACTAAATTTAACAAGGAATCAAAATAAATTAACTAAGTATAAAAGTGATAAATTCAAAGATACTTAACTTCAATTCAAGGGAAATATCTCATCCAATTGTAAGTTTGATCATTGGTTTCAAAAGAATATTTTTCAAAATTCAAGTAGTTAGTTAGAATTTTGAAAAATATTAGGATATCCACAATAAGTCTTAAATTTTCTTAAATTAATTAGTTCAAACCTAAAAATCAACCAAAACTTACTATCAATTGATTGGGTATGATAGCATTATATATCACTTAAATGATAGCAGCAAACTTAGTTAAAAATACTAGACCCCAAACTAAAAAATTGAGATAGGTATACTTATTTAATTTAGTTTTCTTGTTTCTCATAAGTTAAACATGCAAATTCATAAATAACTTATTTTCTACTTATACTAATCCTTCATGACAATCACAAATCACTGAATTCATGGATAGTAATAGAATAATCAACACCAAATTAATTTATCAAATCAATCAATATTAAATATTTAGGAAATATATTAACATAGAATAAGAAATGTTTGAATTAAAACATGAATCTAAGTTTAGCAAAATCTCACGAGGTTACAACTAAAGTTTTGAATCTCGTTAAATCAGAATATTTAGTTAAGGTAATTATGAAGTGGAAACTGCCTAGAAATATATCAAAGATAAGGAGTTTTCTACGACTTGCTGGGTGCTATCAGAGATTTGTAGAAGGATTTTCAATAATATTAGCCCTTTAACCAAACTGTTGAAGAAAGGAGTTCAGTTTGAGTGGATCGATCAGTGTCAAGAGTTTTAGGGAATTTAATCGGAGATTAAATTCCAACCCAATTTTGGTGTTACCATCAGGTGGTAGAGGTTTTGAGGTATATATTGATGCTTCGAGGATAGATTTGGGGAGTGTATTGATGCAGCATAGAAAGGTGATAGCTTATGCCTCTCGTTAGTTAAGATTGTATGAGATAAATTATCCCATCCATGATTTGGAGTTAGCAGCAATTTTTCATGTTATTAAGATTTGTATTTTTATGGAGAGACATTATAAATCCTTACAGATCATAAGAGCCTCAAGTATATTTTAACTCAGAGGGAGTTAAACTTAAGGCAGAGAAGATAGATCGAGTTGTTAAAGGATTATGATTGAACTATTGATTACCATCCAGTGAAGGCTAATGTAATGGCGGATGCTTTGAATAGGAAAAGCTCAAGGATAATGGCTAATATGAGTGGACACAATATGACACCATTGGTGGAGTTGAGGAAATTGGACATTAAATTGGAGATTAATTATGTGTGTGGTTTATTGGCGACATTACAGGTCCAACCAGATTTGGATGATAGTGATCAAAGACACTCAAGCTCGAGATTCTTATTTGATGCGGATGAGAGAGAGTGCAACAAAGTAGGGGGACTAACTTTTCAGTAAGAGTAGACAAAGCATTAGTGATTGGGAGGCGATTTTATGTGTCGGATGTAGATGTTATGCATCTTAGTACTACAAAAAATGTATCGAAATCCGAGACCTTATTATTGGTGGCCAACAATGAAGAAAGATGTAGCAGAGTTTGGGTCGAGGTATTTGACTTGCCAGTAGGTCAGGGTAGAGCATTAGGCACTAGTAGGAAAATTAAGAATCTTAGTCATTTCGTCGTGGAAGTGGGAGAAAATTTCAAAGGATTTCGTGGTAGTGTTACTGAGGACCAGACGTAGACATAATTCAATTTAGGTGATTGTGGATAGGTTGACTAAATTAGCTCATTTCTTACCTGTACAACAAACAGATTCCTTTTATAAGCTTGCCAAGTTGTATGTTGATGAAATTATGAGGTTACACAGGGTTCTATTGTCTATTGTATCAGATCGAGATCCATGGTTTTCTTCACAATTTTGGAAGAGTTTACAGACAACTTTGAGGATTAGGTAGAATTGGAGTACTGCATTTCACCCTCAGTTGGATTCACAGTCGGAGCATACAATTCAGACATTGGAGGATATGATGAGAGCTTATGCTGAACTTTGAGGGTAATTGGGATAGGTATCTACCTTTGATGGAGTTTGCCTATAATAATAGTTACCACTCTAGCATCGATATGGCACCATTTGAGGCATTATATGGTAGGTGATTTAGAGATCCGATATGTTGGGATATAGAGTGGGTCAGATTATTAGAGAGACCAGAGTTAGTTCAAAAGATGATGGAGAAAATAGTGGTTGTACGGCAATGCTTGAAGACAACTTAAGATTAGTAAAATAAATATGTTGATCAACATCCTCAGAAGATGGAGTACAATGTTAGAGATATGATATTTCTTGAGTATCACCTTAGAGGAGAATTCTGAGTATGGCCCCAGATGATATTTCTTGAGTATGGCCCCAGATATGATATTTCTTGGGAGGTAGAGGATGAAGTTCAACGTTAGTATCCTCATTTGTTTGGATCATCAGGGTAATTTAATTTCGAGGATGAAATTCTTTTACGAATGGAAGAACTGTAAAGCCCATTCAAAAAATAAAACAAACCCAACAGCCGAGCCCATCCCATAACTATTAAGCTGTATAAAAAACAACATCTGGAAATGCATTAAACACCATAAAAATTCTTCATCTTCTTCATCTTTTCTCTAAACTTTTACAGCTAGTATGTGTCTTAATGTGCCATTTTTTTCCAGCATGTAACACTTCCGTCATAGGTTCCCTCATTGTGTTTTTATTGCAGAAAATTGGGAGGAAGTTGTGGAGGCTAACAACCCTAAAACCCCTTACACTTAGGTAAAAATTCTACCAACTATATTATGTCATTTTTTGTGATTTTGATCATCCTACACTAGTTTATAGTTGGATTGCATGTGTGGGTTTTTGGGACAATAATTGAAATCATGGAAAGGGATAAAAATGAAGAAAATGATAAAAGAAGAGGAGATAAGAGAAGAGGAGAGGGTGAAGAAGATGTCATATTTTTTAAATTTTAAGTTACATGTAGGGGAAAAAATAGGAAATGCAAACAGTGAAGGTATATCTAGAATTTACTTCCAAAAAGGGCATTTTGGTATTAATTGAAATGGATAAGAGTAAAATAGGATTTTTAATTAGTTAAGAGTATTTTGGTAATTATGGTAGTTAGGTTAGTAAGGATATTAGTTTTTATGATTAAGAATAAATTAGAAAAGAGAATACTGTTGGATTATTAAGTGTAATTGGGTCAAAAAATTTTCATAAATTAGTCTAATAGAATTTTGTAAATTCTAAGACTGAAAGTCCAATTTAAGAGTAATTTGGATTATCAATTAATTGAGTCTAAAATCGAGGTAAGGATAACTTTAGAGTTTACTCTTAAAATAGAGTATCGTTTTGTTATTAATAAATTATATTTTGAATTAGTCATTAATTAAATTAATGATGAATGGTTTCATACATGAATTACAAGGTTTTTTGTGATTATATTTTGTTATGTATATTAAGGTTATTGATTGTTAATTCAGAGAAAATTTGTTATTAAATAGAGACAAATTGATAATATGTTGTGAATAATTGGTGAGAATCGAGAATTAGTAGCTTGCCTAGGATAGGCTACATTCAATGATCATCGATTAATAGGTTGTTTAGAGATTAGCGAGCATGGCTAGGTATTTGTCCTGGAGATGTCCTGTGCTGTTGGCTAGGTATTGGAGTCGTATTGGGATATCATGAGTCTTGGGGATATCTTGTGTCGATAGCTAGGTGTTGGAGTAATACCAGGACACCAAGAGAGATTGAGAAATTGAGGTACCATGTGCCGATATTTATACATTTAATTATGATTTCACTTGGTGAGAGATTATTGGTGAGTAGAGATGAGCCGGCAGACTATTGGATGTAAGCCTACCAGGTTAAGCAGACCCTGGAAATTCAATTAATTATGAGATTTATGTATTAATATTTATGTTATAATTGTTTTGTAAAATTTTGAGATGTATGTTAATTGTTCATATTAGAATGAGTAATGATGTTTGTCTTTGTATTATATGAATGTTTTAATTACTTGACTAAGTTTTATAAAAGTTTTATAATTATTAATTGAGTTATTTGATTTTAAGGGTACAATCGGTTATCCTTACTGAGTAGACAGCTTACTTCTTGTCATTATTATTATTATTATTATTTTGGTAAAAAAAGGTGAGCTAAGCTCACAACAAAACAAACTAACGCAAGTACATAACACCAACTAAATCATGGTTAAGCCAAGAATTCATTCCATAAGGAATACTCGGAAGAGAATGAAATCCAGGAGCATGAGCATGAGCCAAATGATCAAGTAATTGCCGAATTGACAGAGTGAAGATTAAGTGAGGCTCACAGATTAATTGAGTAAAATTATTTGATTGTATATATTTCTTAATGTGACAATTTAGGTAGTTATGTTGTATAGAATATTTTTATATTTGACAAACAATCCTTTCTTTTAGAACTAATGATGAATTGATGATTAATAGTATCTTTGGAAACTATTTAAAAATTTGTGGCTTAAGAATTTTAGTACCGTCACACAGAACATGCAAAAATTTCCTGAAAACAGTAATGGGTAATGGCAGTACTCCGTACATGGCTAAGTTGGGCTATTGTTGAATATTTGTGTCGGTGGTTTAATTTGAAAATTGGGGAAGCTTTGTTTTCATGCGACTGTAAAGATGCTTAGGTTGGGTTAATGGAGTAAATTGCTTGGATGGATAGTAACATGCAAAGGCAAACATCTCATCTCACCGTTAGGGTTTCGTGAGAATAAGCAAGAAGACATGAAGTGGTTGATGATTACGGGAATTAGCAAGTAGAGAGGAAAATCAATGGGCGACTGATCATTGGAGCAATTGAGACGAAGAATTGACGCAAGAAGTAGCAAAATCTTAGGTGAAGAAAGCATATGAGGCGGGAGATAATGAAAGGATATACACCGAACTTCAAAAATCTTCAGCTTCAGGAAGGAGACAGACAAAGTGAATTAACTAAAGCTCCGTTTATGGTGCATAATGAATTAAAGGCCCATGTACAGTGTTTCAAGAAGCAAAAAGGTTGAAACCTGATCAGGACCGTAAGTTTACCAAAAATAACAACTGGATTGCTATTTGGAAATTTCCATGGAACACTTCATAAAAGCACCAAAATTTGCCATCATGAAATTCGTTATTTAGAAATTTAAAGAAGATGTTCTCTAAAAACAAAATTAAACAATTATTAATCTTTCCCACTATCATATATACAGTTCTAAAAGACTTTTAAAAAATTAATTTTACAGTCAATAATGATAAGAAGGTTACGGATTTAATAAAAATTTTAATTATATTATTAAAAACATATTGATAACAAGAAAAAATAAATGTTGTTAATGTGCTTAATTTGTCCACTTAAAGAAACAATAAATAACTTTTATTGTAATATTGGATTTCACTTCAGTCGTTGTGGCACGCAGTGGTCTGTTGCTTGACATGTTACTACATTTCGTTAATTCTCTATTAATGACATTGTTAAAGAGAGAGAGAGTAGAAACTTGCAATAACTGTGGACAAGTGGGATGACTGTTATTGTCTCCCAACAAACCTACCTGCAATACTGGGTCCTAACTGCGAAAGGGCTGACCAGAAGACTGTTATTGTTTCCCAACAAACCTACGTACAATACTGGGTCCTAACTGCGAAAGGGCTGACCAGAATTTATAACCACGCATTGGAGTTGAAATCGCCTAGTTCATGCCCTGGCATCTGAAATTAATCCACATGGCACCCAATTCCCTGAATATAAAATCCGAATTTGTAAACTTCTTCCTCACAAAAATTAAGCTATAACTGAAAACAGCCAGTCACATACTCGATACTCTACTTAATGGCAAGCTTATCTTTTACTGCTTCCCTTCCCACCTATGGCAGAGTCGGTGCTCTACTTACTAAGAAGCCTTGGAGCTCCAGGGTTTTTGTCCCAATTATCACAAGGCAATTTCAGGTGCAGTGCAATTATCTCTCGTCACCTCATAATTTTATACATAGAAAAGCAAGGGTACATGATAATTAGTACATTTGTTTCATTTGGCAGGCGTGCTTACGAAAGGATCTGGCCTCAATGGCATTTGAACCACCAAAACAGGCGGCTAATGAGGCCAAGAAAGTTGGCGAAGAACTGAAAAACAAGGCTACTTCCGCTGCCGATGATGTAATTGATAGCTTCCATTCTTTCATGAAGAATCTTCTGAAGCTCTAAATTATATTTGAATAATCACATTCATTATAAACGTTCTAATTGCGGTGGGTTTTGGACTACTGCCATAGATATAATTGATTGGGTACATTTGCAACTATATAACATGCTCAGTTACCATATTTTGGTGGTCGCAACAACCCTTTAAAATAAATAATTACCATTGTAGACGTCAATTTAAAAGCACATATAATCGGCAGGCAACCCAGAAAACAAAAGACGCTGCAGGAAATGTGTCGAGGGCAGCACAGGACCTATCGGAGAAGGCGAAGCAAACGGTGCAGGATGCTTGGGGAACAGTTAAAGATACCACAGAGAGAATCAAAGACTCCGTAACAGGGAAAGCTGAGGAATCCAAAGAATTTATCAAGGAAAATGCTGAAGCCGCCAAGCGCAGCATGAACACCAAGAATTGATCTTTGAAAACTACTCTTGTGTGTTTAATTAATTATGACCAGTCCGTCAATTCCTTGCTTCAATACATGCTTCCGCTCGTTCTCCCCATTTCTAGTTGCTCTACTTGGTGTCATATATATGTATTGTCATTTTTTTTCTGCATTGGTCTACCAGCTCATATGAACATCAAAAACTCGATGTTTATTATCCAGATCATTAATAAAAATGACTATATGTTACCTTGCAACGAAATTGATGATTGGTTCTATTTCAATCATATACTGAGTTTTCTCAATTGCATGTTCTATACCTTCGCATATGATTAATTACGTATCAATTTAAACTTCTTCCATAAAGTTCCTTTGTTTTCTAATACCAACAAATTTTAGTTGAAACAATATGTTGTAACGTTGGCCAAAATAAAATAACTAGATTTTGCAAAGAGTGTGTATAAAGGTGTTGCAATGAAATTAATCGGTGTT
>JAOSBL010000009.1:12007742-12021642 GCA_027568915.1 Erythroxylum roraimae
TACAAGCTAAAATCAAACTCAAAATTTACATTACAATAAAAACAAAACTCGGACTCCTTTGGCCTTTACAGTTGACTATATGTTACCTTGCAACGAAATTGATGATTGGTTCTATTTCAATCATATACTGAGTTTTCTCAATTGCTTGTTCTATACCTTCGCATATGATTAATTACGTATCAATTTAAACTTCTTCCATAAAGTTCCTTTATTTTCTAATACCAACAAATTTTAGTTGAAACAATATGTTGTAACGCTAGCCAAAATAAAATAACTAGATTTTGCAAAGAGTGTGTATAAAGGAGTTGAAATGAAATTAATCGGTGTTTAGGACAAGGAGGGGGGGGGGTTGATTTTGAAATATAAAAATAAAATAAAACTAACCTAATGAAAATAAATTAAAGAAAACATTCAAAAAATGATAAGAGTGGAGAATTCAGTAAGGACCGGGTTCTTTAGTTCAATCTCAGCCTACACCCTAATTAAGCATTTTTTATTAATTTGTTGTTCTCAAACCTCTCCTAGCAACTATTAATCGTGGGTTAATAATTAACCCGAGTTTTCTCTTAAGTTTTATTTAATCAAGATACGATCGCTAATTAAACCTAACTACCAAATAATCTAGGATATGATCTCTAGATTTAATTAGGCAGTAGCATTACGAATTAGAAAAACCAATTAATCAAGATAATAACCATATACGATGCATCATTTAACTTAGGTTATGTTATCCCTAACGATTACGAATCATTAGTTCCTACACATGAATTTCAACATAACAACTACAGATTACATTGAAATTTTAGCAATGGGTTTGCAAATAAACGATTCAATTAACGCATTAAAATCATCTTTTCACAATACCCAATAGATAATATAATCCATTCCTCCTGAGAGCAAGAAATAACTAAAACAAAGAAAAACACTTAACCAGGGTCATCGGCGTCGATATCACCTCCGAATCGGCGTCAAGACGTCTAACCCTCCATGAATTTATCCTAAAAAAATGCTTCAGCCCTCATTCAATGTCCTAGCCGAAACCCCCTAAGTTATTTCTTCACTGTGCCTCCAAGCTCTCTTATGTCGCAAGCTTCTCTCTACTATTCACTGATGTGACGAATAAACATTGGTCGTCCATCTTATTGTTCACGTTTAAAACCCTTACAAACGTCTGCTCCTGAAACGCATTCCATGTTACCCAGACGTCATTTCCTGCTTCATGCTGTGTTGTTTTGTTCCTAGTTACTCCTTCCTTCTGCTTGCGTTTCATCTCCTGCCTTGTCCTCTTGCACTGAGTTTTCTTCATCTTACACTATCATTTGTGTCTCTTTTTCCAGTTGTCCATCTTCATTCGCTGTTCTTTTCAAATTTTTTTTCTTCTTTTAATTTTCTTCTTGTCTTTTAATTTTCTTCTTATTGCTCCATGAAGACAAGTGAAAATTAATCTTCGAAAAATGCCCGAAATGTAAAGCTTTTGACTCACTTTAACTTCTTCGCTTCGGAATTACGCCTAAAATCACATATGAGTCAAAGTTAGTATATTAAGCAATTTCATGTCCTTAATCGCTAAGTGTTATGAAATAATTAAATAATTAATTAAGCACTATCAATTTTTCCCACATTTAGCTTTTGATTGTTGTAACACCCACATACCCCCTAGAAGGTTATATGGATGCCACACAGAGCAGTACAAACAAACTAACGCAATCAAAATCTTCCATAAAACATTTTAGGTAAACATACATTAAATTACATTGAACTGAAAACAAACTTATGTTAAACTCCAATCCAAACTAATGTTTAGTTTTTACAAATGTACAAACAAATTCAAAAGTCATATACATCAAATACAAGCTAAAATCAAACTCAAAATTTACATTACAATAAAAACAAAACTCGGACTCCTTTGGCCTTTACAGTTGACTTGTCCCAGTCTTTACAAACATCTCTCAAATCCTAAACGAGGCAAATCCACCATCCTAAGCATATAGCTTAATGAGTAATAACTAAACTATGCATACACTGATAATCAAATATACTGAATCAAGTTATAGCATAAGCAAATAATAAATTTCAGACCAGATAATAAAACTGAGCATCAAAAAAGGCATAATTCCCCTCAGACCAAAACATAACTTTTTTTTTACATCGGATTCCAACATATATCAGAATACAAATCAGATGACTGCTAATCCGTCAACAGAAATGGGTAACGGGACTTATACAGGAGATACCTTAATTGGCATAATAAAATAGGAGAGACTTATGTCTCAATAACAGGAGACACCAAAGTGTCAATAACAAATGACACCGAAGTGTCAATGACAGGAGACACCGAAGTGTCGCAGGAGCAGCTACAGACCCTTTCTAGGCATGCCTATTTACCCACAATTAGGACTTAATAGTGTAAAAACAGAACAGATTCATATATTCAACAACTCGGACATTCCTAATTCAATACACTCAAATAGCGTAAGTCAAATCAATTCAATATCAAACAGAACAAATGAAGATGAAACTATCTTATATTACTCACAATAGCTCCCTTCTAGCTTACTGCCCTAAATTCCCGGCAATATCTGGCAATGGTAGTTCAACGTGCTCATCTATAACATTTAACACATACGCATATCACTATTGTGAACGATTATGAATTCTTTTATTCACATTCATGTATACTGAATATTTACAATGCATGTTCATGAAAAATTATGGGTTTCTTATCATTAATGTAGTCATATTATTCAATCATATTGAACAATACACAAAACTATGGCATAATGTTCTTAAGTTAGAACAGAATTCTTAACTCAACTTCAGAATAGATTTTGAAATTCTTAAAATAAGAATTACAATTTTACTTCTTTAGGACATTTGTACCTTTATGTGTCCAGTTTAATTGGAATCAAGAATCATCTCATTCAGAGCTCTACAGATCAAGATATAAGCAAAATACTGAAGTATGTTTAGTGAAATATTCCAGGTCATACTATTCCAACAGATTCCCTCACTTTCATTCAATCAATCTTTTCCAAATCAATTCAGAAGGTTATCAATTTTTATGGACAGATAGAAAAATGTGTTAGAAATCTATTGGTTCAAGAATCAAGTCATTTGATGTCGGGAAAATAATTTATAGCAAAAAGATCAAAGGATGTTCAATTTTGAGAAAACCTTCGGGTGCACAATCGTGCATGAACACGATTGTGCATCACCAACTGCCAGTGGAAAGTCGCGATAGTGCTGGTGCACAATTGCACATTCCATCTTTCTTCATCAGAGTCACGATCGTGCCTTTATCCTTGAAAACATGCCTATTTTTCTCCTCTCATTGTATGATCGTGCATTTCCTCATATATAACCCACCAATTAAATCACTCATAGGCGTGCGACATTACGCATGCTCGTGCATGTCTATGCATAGCCGTGCAATGGCACTTCTTCCATTTATTTCTTTTCTTCCTCCATTCTTTCTAGACTTTCTCACTCCTAAATCATATATTTTGCATTTTGATATCCAGTACAATCTCTAAACAAGTCAGATTCAGGTTTAAACTTTAAACACCAAAAATCCGAAACTATACTTATACTTCCTCTCTCTACTGTATTTTCTAGATTTTCTCACTTCTTCCTTCTTCAATTAACACATATAACACTTAAACCAATTCTTCTACCTTCAATTCAGCTCAACAACACAAAAAAAAAAAAAATCCAAGGTTTAATCTTAAACATCAAAATTTCGTATAATTATTCACATAATTTCCAGTTTCTGCATTTGTTCCATTTTTATACGCACTCAAATACTCACGCATATACATGGAGAAACAGAGAATATATTAAGTGAGTTTCATGAATTTCCATACTCTCCTATATTTCACAACACTCACTCAACTCAGATGTGTTCAATCAATTCCAGATTCACTTACTGCTGGTATTCTCATACATTCACATTTTCAATTCCTCATCTAAGTCATTCAGCATATTAATTCACCAATATTATGTTGCTTAAACTTCCCATGTATGTATTCGTTTATACAGTAAAACATCATCAAAGTTACTTACTTAATTCAGTTGATCTTCCAGCACAAAATTCTAGATTATTCAAGTCCTCCCAAATACGTAAAAACCAACGCAAACTTATATTCACAGCCAGCTAGTTTTCTGGAAATTTGATGAACACGTATGGTTTCAAGCCAAAATACAGAGAAAGAGTTCTGAAGCATTTCGGTGAAGAAACAACAGTTTCCCATACAAAGGACGTGACTACGTGCGTTAAAAATATATTGCCACGCAGGATATATGGATGCCTCTGATACCAAATATTGTAACACCCATATACCCCCTAGAAGGATATATGGATGCCACACAGAGCAGTACAAACAAACCAATGCAATCAAAATCTTCCATAAAACATTTCAAGTTAACATACATTAAATTACATTGAACTTAATACAAACTTATGTTAAATCCCAATCCAAACAGAAGTTTAGTTTTTACAAACGTACAAACAAATTCAAAAGTCATATACATCAGATACAAGCCAAAATCAAACTCAAAATTTACATTATGATCAAAACAAAACTCAGAATCCTTTGGCTTTTGCGGTTGACTTGTCCCAGTCTTTACAAACGTCTCCCAGAACCTACACGGGGCAAATCCACCGTGCTAAGCATATAGCTTAGTGAGTAATAACTAAATTATGCATACACTGATAATCAAATGTACTAAATCAAGTTATAGCATAAGCAAATAATAAATTTCAGAACAGATAACAGAATTGAGTATCAGAAAAAAGGCATAATTCCCTTCAGTTCAAAACATAACTTTTTGTATATCAGAATCCAACATATATCAGAATACAAATCAGATGATTGCTAATCCGTCAACAGAAGTGGGTAATAGGACTTATACAGGAGATACCTTAATTGGCATCATGAAATAGGAGAGACTTATGTCTCAATAACAGGAGACACCAAAGTGTCAATAACAAAAGAAACAGAAATGTCAATGACAGGAGACACCAAGGTGTCACAGGAGCAGCTGTAGACCTTTCTAGGCATGCTTATTTACCCACGATTAGGACTTAATAGTTTAAAAACAGAACAGATTCATATATTCAACAACTCGAACATTCCCTATTCAATACACTCAAATAGCGTAAGTCAAATCAATTCAGTATCAAACAGAGCAAATGAAGATGAAACTATCTTATATTACTCACAATAACTGCCTTTTAGCTTATTGCCTTGAAGTACCGGCAATATCTGGCAATGGTCGTTCAACGTGCTCGTCTGTAACATTTAACACTTACACATATCACTATTGTGTACAATTATGAATTCATTTATGCATATTCATGTATACTGAATATGTACAATGCATGTTCATGACAAATTCTGAGTTTCTTATCATTAATCTAGTTATATTATTCAATCATATTGAACAATGCAAAAAACTATAGCATAATGTTCTTAAGTTACAACAGAATTCTTAACTCAATTTCATAACATATTTTTAAATTCTTAAAATCAGAATTACAATTTTACTTCTTCAGGACATTTGTATCTTTATGTCTCTAGTTTAATTGGAATTAAGAATCATCTAATTCGGAGCTTTACAGATCAAGATATAAGTAAAATACTGAGGTATGTTTAGTGAAATATTCTAGGTTATACTATTCCAAATGATTCTCTCAATTTCATTCAATCAATCTTTTTTCCAATCAATTCAGAAGGCTATCAATTTTTATGGACAGATAGAAAAATGTGTTAGAAATCTATTGGTTTAAGAATCAAGTCATTTGGATGTCAGGAGAAGAAGTTATATTAAAAAGATCAAAGGCTGTTTAGTTTTGAGAAAACCTTTGGGTGCATCACCAACTGCCAGTGGAAAGTCGCGATCATGCTGGTGCACGATCGCACATTCCATCTTTCTTCATCAGAGTCACAAGTGTGCCTTTATACATGAAAACATGCCTATTTTTCTCCTCTCATTGTACAATCATGCATTTCCTCATAAATAACCCACCAATTAAATCACTCATGGGCGTGCGACATTTCGCACGCCCGTGTGTTCCTTGCATGCTCATGCATGTCTATGCACGACCGTGCAATGGCACCAGCTTCTTCCATTTATTTCTTTTCTTTCTCCATTCTTTCCAGACTTTCTCACTCCTAAATCATATATTTTGCATTTCTATATTTTCCTGATTTTCTAACTTCTTCCTTCTTCAATTAACACATATAACACTTAAACCAATTCTTCTATCTTCAATCCAGCTCAACAACACAAAATAAATCAAAAATCCAAGGTATAATCTTAAACACCAAAATTCTGTATATTCATTCAGATAATTTCCAGTTTCTGCATTTGTTCCATTTCTATACACACTCAAATACTCACGCATATACAGTGAGAAACAGGGCAAATATTCACTGAGTTTTGTGAATTTCCATACTCTTCTATATTTCACAACACTCATTCAACTCAGATGTGTTCAACCAATTTTAGATTCACTTACTGCTGCTATTCTCATAAATTCACAACTTCAACTCCTCACCTAAGTCATTTAGCATATTAATTCACCAAAATTATACTACTTAAACTTCCCATGTATGTATTCGTTTGTACAATAAAACATTATCAAAGTTACTTACTTGATTCAGCTGAACTTCCAGCGTAAAATTCCAGATTATTCAAGTCCTCCCAAATACGCAAAAATAAGCGCAAACTTATATTCACAGCCAACTAGTTTTTTGGAAATTTGATGAACACGTATGGTTTCAAGCTAAAATACAGAGAAAGAGTTTTGAAGCATTTCGGTGAAGAAACAGCAGTTTCCCATACAAAGTACGTGACTACGTGTGTTAAAAATGTATTGCCACGCATCTCATATTGCATGTAAACTGGCCACATGTCATACTTCATTTATCTCTTAGTCTAAAAATACTTCAAATTCCAAAATACTCGAAACATTACCAAAATTGTCAAATCCAGTCCAATTTAAATTTTTAAGACAATATAATCCATAATTCCCATTTATAACTCAGTTTTACCCGAAAATGTCATGAATGCATGTACAATTATTTGTATGTGGCAAAAATACATATGCACATATAAAAGGATACTCAAATACGCAAAGCACTCAATATTCTAACCCCTAACATGGGCCGTTACAGTTGTCCTTGGGCAAAACATTAAAATTAAGCTCGAAGACTCAAAAACAACATTTACTCATTTCTCATATTTTCTAAAAATATATAATCATAACAAAGATGAATGACTTTCAAAAATCATAGTAACAAGTCAACATTTCAAGCTTTTACTCATGACCAATCGACATTCATCATCTTAAAAAACTGAGCAATCTAATGGTAGACTTGGAAAATGTGTTTAAATAAAATATATCCATAGGTACATTCAACACTATTCATGATCTTGTCATTCCACAACTTTGCATATCATTTCATTTCTCCAACACTAATGTTCACATGCAAAATCATGAATCAAAGGACTTTTCAAGTTTGTAATGTGGGTAAAGGTAAGGTGAGATATATTTGGGTCAAGTAACTTGAAAGTCAATAAGCTAGTGAAACAAAACAACACTCAATATGACATCAAGTGCATAAGTTCACACTCATACAAAATTAGGTGTCGTCAGTTATGACGAATGCAACACTTATATTTCACAACCTAATTTAAATCTCACACACCAACCACATGAAGCATATACCAATATGAAGAAATCACTTATACAATTTATGCCAACAATACATTGAAACCATAAGAGTGAACCTTCCAAGCCAACATCTACCTCATATTCAACATACTCAAATAACACATTCATTATAACTCTAGGAAGATGCATTAATTATGAATAAATTTGCAAACTCACATGCACTTCCTCCTTGATAAATTTATTTAAACATTTTTCATTCTTTCTCTTTCTCTTTCTTTTTTCTTTTTCATTTTCTTTTCTTGTGCTTTTCTCTTTCTCTCTTTCTTTTCCTTTCTTTTTTAAACATTAAAAGAAACTATATTAACATGGGAATTTCAATGATAAGACATAACAAAACATCCCAACATTATAACCAATCCATACATATGCATACCCCCATGCTTATACTTTTGTATATCCACAAACTCAATAATCAACAAATGTTCCACTAACTTCAAGGCTTGGGAAGGACATTTGGTTAGGTTAAAGCATGTAATGTGGCTAATACACAAAGAAAAGGCAATTAAAGCTCAAGGGCACTTATCAAAAAGGAAAATCATATAATGAGTAGGTTATTTGGCTAATGTAGTTTGGAAAAGCAAAGAATGCCTAATCATATCCATGTTAATGCATGTGATCAAAATGTGGTCTCAAATAAAAATTCAAGGCAAAATTAGGATGTACATGTTATGAAGGTGACACATTATCAAAAGATAAAGAGACTGATATGAATGTGTCAGTCAGAAAAGGCTCAAAATCTAGCCGACTTTGTCTACCATTAGTCACTACTCTTCTAAAGATAATGCACATTGACCAATCACATGAGTAAAAGTACATGCTAAAGTTGCTATCAAATTGTCTAGTCAACTCATTCTCTAATCACGACTATATAGTCTTAGAAGTAATAGAAAATGAGAAAATGTTTGTTTCATTTATTTTATTCTTTCCCTTATTTGATTGAAAACTTAAAAACAAGCAAGAAACAAACCAATAAAGAACACACATGTATATAAAAAGAAATGCGAAAATGTAAAGAAGAGAATTTTACTTTCCTTAAGTTGCCTCCCAAGAAGTGCCTTGGTTTAGGATCGCTGGCTCGACTCTGTTTTCTTCTCACGTGACAAAATTGCGATCTTCAGGTATTACAGTTAACACCACTTCCACGTGAGGTTGTTCCGGATAGGGCCTTAGTTGATCATCATTCCCGTTTAGCATCCTCCCTATCTTTAAACTTTCGATGTCTACTAAGTCCATGCTTTCTTGAAAGATCTCTAATGTTTTTTCACCTTTTTCTTCCTCATTTAATTCCTCTAACCTGCTAGATAAAAGTAAAGAGTCATTCTCAACAACAAAATGGAACTCAACATTTACCTCCGAGCTAAAAGATATAGCCTTTTCTGCCTTGAGCTCCTCCTCAACTTCTTTGACACAAGCAATTTCTTGAATATTGCTCTCAAAATTCTTAAGTTTCTCATCACTCTGTAAGGTTTCTGCACTAATGTCCATTGGGTATACCTCCGGTTGATATGATTGCTCCTCTTCAATTTTTGATTCTAGGTAGTCGATCCTCGCTATCATCTCACCTATTTAGCTTTCCATGTTCTGGTTTCTAGACGTTATATGCCTCTTTTCCTGCTGGAACTATTGCAACTGCTGTTGTAGGCTCTGTTGAAATTGGATATTGTTAGCAATCATAACATTCATCAATTCTTTTAGAGATGTACTTGAGTTTTGACAAGAAACTTTTGGTCCGCACAGGAATTATTGTTTGTCCTTCAAACTATCATGGAAGTAATTCTGATGATTATCCCATCCATAACAAAAGTTAGGTTTATCAATCCAAACAGTGTTATAGGATTGAGAATATGAGTTATAAAAGAAATGACTTTCGGCCATATCGAAAAAAATTTAAATCACAAACATGAAACAAAAAATGAAAAGATCACGAAATAACTGAAAAGAAATCAATTACGAAAAAATATATACAAAACACTTATTAATCACAAACAAAAAGTAAAACACCACACTCCCTGGCAACGACGCCAAAATTAACAGTTCGTCGTAACACTAGTCAAAATAAAATAACTAAACTACTATTATAGTAGTTGTAAGTCTAGGTCGATCCCACAGAGAGTTTGTATAAAGTTATTGAAATGAAATTAATCTGTGTTTAGGAAAAAAGGGGGTTTTGGATTTTGAAATAAGAAAATAAAATAAAACTAACCTAATGAAAACATATTAAAGAAAACATGCGAAAAATAATAAAAGTGGGGAATTCGATAGGGACCTGGTTCTTTGGTTCAATCTCGACCTACACCCGAATTAAGCATATTTCATTGATTTGTTGTTCTCAAACCTCTCCTAGCAACTATTAATTGTGGGTTAATAATTAGCCTGAGTTTTCCCTTAGGTTTTGTTTAATTAAGATACGATTGTTAATTAAACCTAACTACCGGATAACTTAAGATACGATTTCTAGATTTAATTAGGCAGTAGCATTACGAATTAGGAAAGCCGATTAATTAGGGAAATAACCACATACGATGTGTCATTTAACCTAGGCTATGTTATCCCTAATGATTATAAATTATTAGTTGTTACACATGAATTTCAACATAACAACTACAAATTACATCAAAATTCTAGCAATGGGTTTGCAAATAAATGATTCAATGAACGCATTAAAATCATCTATTCACAATACCCAATTCAATCAACACAAGATAACATAATCAATTCCTTATAAGAGAAAGAAACAACTAAAACAATGAAAAACACTTAATCACAGTCATCAGCGTCGATATCACCTCCGAACCAACGTCGGGATGTCTAGCTCTCCATGAATTTATCCCAAGAAAATGCTTCAGCCTCCATTCAATGTCTCAGTCGAAACCCCTAAGTTATTTCTTCACTACGCCTCCAAACTCTCTTATGTCGCAAGCGTCTCTCTACTATTCATTGATGTGATGAATAAACATTGGTGGTCCATTTTACTGTTCACATTTAAAACCCTTGCAAACGTCCACTCTTGAAATGCATTCCTTGTTTGCTTTATGCAGATGTTGTTTCCTACTTCATGCTGTGCCGTTTTGCTCCTAGTTACTCCTTGCTTTTGCGTTGCGTTTCATCTCCTTCTTGTCCTCCTGTAATGCGTTTTCTTCATCTTACACTGCCGTTTTTGTCTCTTTTTCCAGCTGTTAATCTTTATTCACTATTCTTTGCATTTTTTTCTTCTTTTAATTTTCTTCCTATTGCTCTATGAAGTCATGTGAAAATTAATCTTCGAAAAATGGCCAAAATATAAAGCTTTCAACTCACTTTAAATTCTTCGCTTCTGAATGGTGCCTAAAATCACATATGAGTCAAAGTGAGTATCTTAAGCAATTTCTCCTTAATCGCTAAGTATTATGAAATAATTAAATAATCAATTAAGCATCTATCAAGTTGGTTGCACAAATTATGATATTTGACTTTGACTGGCATTTAATAAAAGTTTGAATTTAGATTGTTTGGACAATATTCTATATCTCTAGATTTAAACCATTGGTGATTAATCTGTAATTTAACACGAGTAGGGTTTTAACTAAGCAATAGGTTGTTAGTGATGTAATAG
Source organism: Erythroxylum roraimae (assembly GCA_027568915.1). Classification (NCBI taxonomy): domain Eukaryota; kingdom Viridiplantae; phylum Streptophyta; class Magnoliopsida; order Malpighiales; family Erythroxylaceae; genus Erythroxylum; species Erythroxylum roraimae. The sequence continues at coordinate 12,019,073 of JAOSBL010000009.1, forward strand.
TCATAATTAATAGAAATATTTGTGTTCATGCAAGTTGCATTAGGCAATTGAAAATTATCCGTTAATAATAATTATATCAATTGTAATTATTAGAACATTTCACTACAACAAAGTTGAGTATTTGCTACATTTTTTTGTGACGATTTGAAAATACTTACTAAAAGCTAGCTTTTGGCGATGAATTTTAAAAATGATGCCACAGTCTTACTGTTTCACAACGTTTTACAAAAACTTCGCTAATTACAAGCCTTTGGCGACGCTTTGTGGGAATCATTGCAAAAAGCTCATCCATTTACAATGGTTTAGTGTTTTCATTGCAAAAGGGTTATCCTTTGGTGGCGGCTTTATAAATCATTACAAAAGCATAAATAAAAAAATAACTCTCTTATTTATAATTATGAATTCACCAACTTTGACTTGATCATTTTGTGACTGAACATCATATTGCATAAAATCAAATTTAATATTATTGACAATGACTATAAGTGTAAAAATAAATTTAGTTAACAAAATGTCAAATCATTTCAATAATTTATGAAACTATAAAATCAAAATTAAATAATATTACCTTGATTTATATTTATTATTTTTCTTTTTTAAATTATATGATTTGACAATTTTATATGGTGTCACAAAATTTTCAAATAACTTGTAATATAATGATATATGATTCTTATAGAAAAATTAATAAATATTGATATGGTAAGTAATTAATATAATGATAATATGTAATACAAGATTTTAATTAGAAGTTTAACAATTCTTACAAAAAACAATAAATAAAGTTTCACGCCTATTCTTTTGAAAAGAAAGAAATAACTAATTTTCTATATTCCAAGTGACACGAGACTTAGTAAATAAGGTAAAAGAGTTCCCTATGTCCTTGCACGTTCGAAGGCATCAATTAAAGCTGTGAAATATCTTCTCACAAGAGTTAGTTTATTGACATGCTTTTCCGGTAACTTCTTAACTTTAACTATACTAGCAAAAGATGCAGTGAATGATTTCCCAGATGTAGTATGGATCACTGAATAGGATGAACCACATGTAACATGCATTTTAACTAAGAAACAAACAATATAGAACAATCAAAGCTAAATCAAACTATATAAGGAACCAAAATTCGAACACAGTCATACCCGACTGAATGACTTCATCATCATCACAATAAACAAACATAGTTTTTGCAATCAACGACTTTTCCAAAATAACTTATTTCCCTAATCCTGTACAGACCATCGGGATATCGCCACTGCCTCCATTTTCATCTATATTCTCTTAAAGATTCGAGGAAGCTTTACAAAGCATATAGTATATACATTTAGACATTCATCTAATAGCTTCCTAATAGAAAATGATATACAGATAATAAAGAAAGAGAGCTAATTTGGATGATACTAGAAACCTTAAAAAAGAAGATCGAGTATTGAAGGCAAGGGGAAGGGGTTATTAGTCTTTGATAAGGAGATTTTTTATGCATCAACTTGTTCTTCATTAGAGAGAATTTTGCCAGATTCCTCCCATCAGAGCTCACTTCAACCATCAAAAACTAGTCATCACATCAACATTCTAAGATGAATTTATGTTAACAGTTTTATTATGAAAAGTCAATAGAAACCAAAACAAGTAATCTTTTATAATAAATAGAGAAAAAGAGTATACAATTTAATAAGGAAATAGAAAATTATATGAAGTTATGTGCAATTAACAAAATATTAATAAAAGAAGCAAAGATCATCGGAACTTAATTTTTAACCATCCAAAAATCCCCTACACAAGCACATTCTATGTTTGCCACTCACTATTAATAAGTCAATATAACTGGTTAAAGTTGAGTTTATAACCTATTAACTATCATATTTCTTTAGATTTATGAATATCATATTTCTGAAATTGTTACTAAAAATAATCAAAAATTATATATCATATTGTTAGCTCCCCCTACCATGACCTTTTTTCTTTTAAAATTCAAGTTTAAATAAGGTTAGCTTCTTTAATTGAAATTAATGATGTGATTACTTCAATAACCTCAAAAAAATGTGTAATAAAATTCAAATTATAGGATAATAGTAACAAATTTAGCTTAAGGTTCTCATTGTAAAAAAATGATTGAAGGTGATGATCCGTTAATTGAGAAGTTCATATGTAGAGTTCCCCAAGCAAGCTCTCATTGAAGTTATAAAAAATAGTCCTTTAAAAATAAGCTATAAGTTTCTCCAATTTATAGGCAATCATCAGATCAAACACCAATCCATTTTTAAGGAGACGTTAAAGTAACATCCTCAAATATTAACATGTCTTTCGTGGAATGGAAGACCATTCTAGTAAGTTGATAAAGCTAAACACTTACAAGAAAACCTCGAGGTTAGCTTTCACCTGGGATGGGAGTGATATGCGACTCCTCCAAGAGAAAGATAATGACTACCTATTGTAAAACAATGACCAAAGGTAAAATGAAGAAGAAAAGGTGAGAAACAAGACAAAGGAACCCATTAACCTCTGGAAGGCTACAAGGAATGGAGTCAAAGTACAGGATCAGTATCCAAGATATCCTTGAGTACCTCAAGTCT
>JAOSBL010000009.1:12043335-12056977 GCA_027568915.1 Erythroxylum roraimae
AAATGCCTTTCTTTATTTATACATAAGTATGTACAAAACGCGCTAAAGGAGATTGCCTTTAGGGCACTACTCTAACATAAGCCACATTTTAACATCTCTCTCTCATAATGCAGTTTAGATGCCAGATGTGATGTGATAAATGAATACGTAGATCCTGGATCTAGCATTGCAAATGCCTCAAATTGAAAGACATGTAACACACCTGCAATGACATCTGGGGAGTCATGTCTGGTAATGGCATAGATCCTGGCCTGGGACTGTATTGATTGCTTCGCACCTCAGTTCTGGCACTAGGACCTACAGAATTTGTTCTACCTCTGCCTCTACCTCTTTGTCCTACTCCATTGACTCTACTATGCTCGACAACCATTTCAATTATCGTTCCTTTTCTCACTCCCGACTGTGCTCCAACGATAGTAGGACAATCTCTGATATAATGCTTGAAGGAGCCATAACTTAGGCAAGCTCCTGATAGCTTCCAACATTCACCACTGTGTCTTTTCCCACAGTGCTCACAGCTAGGAATTTGGGATGGTTGCCCGCTATAAGTCTGTGTTCCAGACGCCTGACCTTTACCAGAATAACTAAAGCCACCTCTTGGCCTAAACCTGACTGTCTCGAACTTGGTTGTGATCGTGATGGTTTACTTTGGCGTTTACTAAATCTTTTGCGAAAATCAACTTGAAATTTACCAGGCCTCTTCATTATGAACTCTTCCCTATACTTACCCTGCTCATCCTTCAATAGCTACTCAATTTTGATCGAAGTAACTCTCAACTGAGTGAAGTTGCTCAAATTGGTAATTGCCAGCTTCATTCAGATTTCCATATTAAGCCATCCTCGAATCGTCTACATTTGTCTTCTTTAGTCGGGATCAAGGTTGTAGCATACCTCATCAATTCGTTGAAATGCACTTCATACTCGACTACAGTGAGGTTCCCCTCTTTCAGATTGAGAACTCCATTTTTTGGTGTAGGTAGATCTTTGGCATGTATTTGTCTTTGAAGACCCTCAAAAAGTCTTCCCACGTTAGTTTGCATGGTCAAACCGAACTACTAGGAACAATCTTCCACCACTGGTAAGCCGGGCCTTGCAATAATGAGACGACATAATCAAACCTCTCGTCCAGTTCATAATCCATCTAGTCCAATATCCATTCTGTCCTCTTTAACCAGTTCTCTACTTCAACAGGTTCTGTACTTCCGTAAATGTATACATCTCCCTGTTTCTTGAGTTTGTTGTATCTCCTTTCTCTGCTCTCAGGTACTCTCGGAGGCATTGGTTCAAACTTAGGCATAGGAGACTCTCTATTAGCTCCTATTGACTCAAGGTTAGCTGATTCAACGACTAGGTCTCCAACAACGGATGACTTATAACAAACAACAGTTATGTTCACTATATGAATCTCTCAGTAGATATCATATTAAACTACTCCTATATGTCCCTAGGGATGCTAAACCATGCTCTGATACTAAAAATTGAAACATCCCACTACCATAAAGCATATATCGACATTCTAGAGAATATCCGAGCACATACCCTAGGGAAGCGACTTGTTAGAGTAGTCATATTAACTTATCATGGCTTCATATAGAACATAAGCATTTCGAAAAACTAAGCTTCCTCATATCATTTATAGCCATAAGCTTACATTGTCATTACATTCCATTATCCATGTATTTACATTACCAAAGACATCTGAGATTCTTTGCATTTGATTCACAAACATAAACATTCATTACACTCATAATTCATGCTTGTACAATACATAACATGTGAAAGTCCATAGCTTTATACAATGCGTACAACATAAAACTGGGTGCTAGACCAAAATAATCTAACTAGACGCTTTAGAATCAGCTGACCAAACCTTTGAGCCATTCTTAGTTCCAAAACGGACAATATTAGGCTGCTACTAGATTGCCTTAAAAGTTAAGTCACCCCAGTACCTGAAAATCAACGTCGCAATTTTGATGAGTTTGCGAACTCAGTGAATGAACCATCATTGATGCATCACTTATGTCAAAACAAAAATATCACGAGTATAAAACCAATTTCAAGAATATATCACATTATTCAGAATCAATTCTCATTCATCACATCACTCAGTTTATATACTAAATCATAATATACATTTCATATTTCACCAGCAAATTAGGAATATAAGCTTTTCATAAAGTCATCTTAGAATAATCCAATCGCTTATCTTAATCATTCATGTCATCAACATATACACAAGTATTTCATATAATTATTCAACATAAATCAATGGTTCTTTCCAATCATTCTCAGGATACATGTAAGGATATGTAAATGCAAATGCACATGAGACTCCATTTCCAATTTTAATTTTTGTTGTGACCGAGTGCCTATTTAACTGCCCTATATCTGTTGCAGACACCCGGGCTCATTTCAGATACTGTCACGTACCTATTATGGATACCGGGCTCATTAATAACTGTGCCTGTGGTTCTGTGTGCACATTTCCTGAGCTTTAAGCTCTTGTTCACAATGGTCACTCCGGTCATAACTCCATTATCTGATCATGCATATTAATGTCATGAAATGCATCATTTCACACAATATACTATCAATCGTTTTCATTCAATATGCACAGTCATTTATCACATTCATCGGATCTAAATCTGGCATTCAACATTTAGTTGAGCACTCATTTTTCCATATTCACATACAAGTAGATAGCACTTCCAATACATTCCTGAATATTGGACTCTTCAGACTATCAATGTCCAAAATAATCACAATCTTATAGGTAATAATTCAATAATTGGAATTTAAACAAAAAAAATCAAATATAGTGATAAAACATCTAGGTTGACTCACAGTATGTTCCAGATTAGCTATTGCCTTGACGATCCGGCAATGTCTGGATGTTGTCGATCAATTTATGTTTCTATATCATGCAATACACACATATCTACACATTCCTTTTTTTTAAAATCAAATGAGTACTCAATCATACACATGTATATGTGTTATATTTAATGCATGCTCAATTGACTATCCTGGGGATGTAATCTTATTCACAAATCTTGCTTATTTATTCATCATAGCTTGAATGTATCCTGTTTGCAATTAGGTTTATGCCTTAAGAAAACTTGATTACTCTAGATTCATCAATCATTCATTCACCAATCCTTTTCTAGCGTTATATATTCACACAATTTACCAATTGTCATTCATTCATACCTAATTCTCATCTCTCACATCCTTTGGATCACATTTGCATCCATAAGAACACCTTCATTCCTTTAACAACTCACAATTTCAGATTTAGATACATTGTTCTCCAACAATCCATTCCTTAAGTTATAACCTCAATTAACAACCTAAACTTATCAAACCCTTAACCAATTAATCCAACAACAATCTAGATTCATTTCGAGCCTCAATCAAGTCCAAATACACCAAGGTAAAGTAGCTTATCCTTAGTTGGTTCAACAATCACAGAAAGCAGAATTTTTCGTTTCAGAGCACCACGATCGTGGAAAGACAAAATACAAAGTTTCTTACTTCAATGCATTGCCCACGATCGTGAGAAGGAGCTTATGCAGCTTCCACGATCGTGGGATGAGTGAACAGAAAGTTCACCATCCATTTCCTTCAATTTGTTTCTGGATTCTAACACCATCATAATAGTCCATTGATTATACCTTAATTATATTTCAAATCCCAATCTAAAATCATCCATTGAATAGCCTCTAACCTAAGGGTTTAATAAATCAAACTAAAACCAACTCATTGATCAAATTTCCAGCACAACTTCATCATTACTACCATAACCAAGTTCATCCCTAAATAATCATCATGAATGTTATGCTAACATGTGTCAAAATAGATGAATAAATCACTTGTTTAGCTCAAAACCTTCTAAATCATCAAGCTAATTTAGTCCTCCAAACAGGCAAGGATAAAGCATACTCTAAGAATAAGATGAAACGAGAAGGATTTCTAAACACAAGATGAAGGCTACGAAATTTTGGAAAAAATGCAGGGGTTATGGAGGTGGTGTGAGAGTGTCATTGGTGTGGAAAAAGAAGAGGGTAGCAAGTAACCAAAACATGAAAGAAGATGTCTTTCAAGTGAGGAGGTCGTGGGGTGCAAGTGTGTGGAGAGGGTGTGAGACACATGTCATGCCACTTGTCAAATAAAGAGCTATGTCATGTGTCTTCTTCTCATGCTACCAATTGTCACCTAATGTTTGGTCCATTTGTCATATAATTCCAAGGTCATTTGTCACTCATATACTAAAGCCATTTATCTCCCAATTAGCTAAGTCATTTGTAACTTATTCCCATTGCCAAATGTCACTATTTCATTGGCCTAGTCAACTTAAATTTCCTTGTATCAATTTGTCTTGTCCTTTAACATTTTTCCTAGGCTAAATGCACATATCACCTTATCAATCACTCAATTGTAACAATAAATTTCCAATTCACTAATTATAATCCATTAAACAAAATTCAGGTCATAATCAACACACAATTACATCATAATAATTTAAGATCTTTCATACCCTAGGATATGTCAAATGAGTGCATATACTATTTTTACAATGTCTCTAAATCATGATTTATGTATAGATGCAAATATGATGCATGCAAATGAAATGCACTTCATGAATTCTCATATGATATGACTTATTCTAACAATTAAATCCTTAAGTGTAGAAACGGGTTATTACAATACTAGTACTAAACAATATTCATTTGCTGGTACAACTACGATAATAGTAAGTTAGTATGAATTTACTTGGTAATCGAACTCGTCCGTCCGAACCTTTCAATGGGGGTCTCCCTCCTGCTATACCTAGTAAATCAAAAGAAAATTTATCTCAATTAGTGCTAATTAGGAGTTATTGTGCTCAAATAACAATTTAGGTATCATCCGAATTACCTAAGCAGTCCATTTATGAAATTCGAAAATTTCTCCTATTCTCGCCTAAATGTTCAGTGATTTTTAATTCACAAACTGTTGAAAATCTCACTATGGTTCTTTGGAAAAAAAAACTTATCAGAATAATTTTTAGAATTTTTTTATACAAAAGTGACCAAAATGGTCGTGAAAACAGTACCTCTAGCGACGAGAATAGTCCTCCAGTCATTGGAATATTCCCTCCGATCATTAGAAAATCTTTAGTCTCATAATTCAACAATTTTTATATCAAATGAAAGTTCTTGATGATTATAACAACTTTCTCCAAAGCAACATACTCAGATTTTCAACAGATTTGAACGAATTGAAGGAAACACACTGAAACCCTAACCTCTTTCCCTGTCAATCGGCGGCGATCCGGGTGGCAGCTGGCGACTAGACCATGAGGCTTTTATTCTTGACGTCGAGACAAGTTGAATGGTGGTGGTGGTGACTGGCAACAACCACTGGAAGTGATAGATAGATGATTGGCATTTTTGTCAATTTTCTCCTCAATTTTTGTGACGATGATGACTAAAATGGATATGGTTGTAACGGGTTTGTCGAGAGGAAGAGATTGGTATATAATACTAACCGGTTTGAGAAACCAGTGGTGAAGAATGGTTAGAGAGAGAAAATTCGTAAATAGTAGCTTTTTTGGGGGTAAAAATGAAAATATGAGAAAATGAGGAAAAAGAAGTTATCTCTTATATACAGGGATGTTACAGAATTAGAGTAAAAAAATGCAATTAGAGGAGGAGTGTTAAAATATGTTGTACATCTCTAAAATTTTCAAATAAATAAAATAAAACTAAAACAATGTAGAATACTTGAGCACTAAGTATTTTATAGGAAATTAAGATAAACATCTTTAATAGACAAGCAAATTGTTTGAAGTTTCAAGAAAAGCTAAGGTCTTTTAAATTACTGAACTATTTATAAATATATATGTATGCTAATTTTGGAATCAGTAAAAGAAGTGAGAAACTATCCCGAAACGTACTGCTAAACCATTTCTAGTGACTATCCTATTTTCCTAACCCATATTCAATACTATCCTATAACTATTATTACTCTCTTTTTCTAAAATATTTTCTTTCATTAATTGTCTCTTGTATATAATCAATATCAACGCGATCATCGGTGAGAATGGCGTTGAAAATAGATACAAACATACTTGGGATAGGTAGCTACTTGAATGATGTGTTTAACTTTGGAGGAGGAGGAGGAGCAGAAGAAGAAGAAGGAGAGGTTAGTATTATTATTATATTATTATTGGTGTGTGGATACAAGTGTTTGCTGTCTATTCATGTTTGATGATGGACGCCTCTCTCTCCTCCTGCCTTATTTCCTTGAGCATTGCAGACACATCTTTCATTGTAGGCCTATCATCTGGGGAGGGGTTTACGCATAGCAAAGCTACTCCTAAGGTTTGTAACATCTCCTCCATCTCTGATTCTGGTCGACCCCGCAACCTTTGATCTAGCACTTCTTCTATGCCACCTCTCTCTCTCCGCCTCACCCAGTCCACAATGTGGATTCCATCCGGTATTGTTGGATCAATTGGTTGCTTCCCTGTCAGCACTTCCAGCACCACCACTCCATAGCTATATACATCACTCTTTTCTGTTATCTTCATCATGTATCCGTACTCTGAAATCCAAGCAATCAATGATAAAATGGCAAAGGACTAGCTGTAATGAAGAAAACCAAGTCTATTTATTCTCACCATAGATTATTACCTGGAGCTATGTAACCATAGGAACCAGCCACAGTGGATGAAGAATGAACAAAATCCCCATCCTCCACGAGCTTGGCAAGCCCAAAATCAGCTATGTAGGGTTCAAATTCTGGGCCAATTAGAATGTTGTTGGCTTTGATATCCCTATGAACGATAGGAGGAACACAGTCATGGTGCAAATATCCTAGACCTTCCGCTGCTTCCAAGACTATCCGATACCTCATATCCCACTCCAAACACCCTTCACTTCGCTCGTGTAGAAGACTTCCTAAGCTTCCATTCGGCATGTAGTCATACATAAGCAACCTTATGTTTCGATTCCAACAGCATCCTAGGAACCTGACAATGTTCCTGTGGCGAATTGAACCAAGAGTTTTTACCTCACTCGAAAAGGAATCACGAACTCCACCAATTCCTGGGATGTCATTTTCACGAATTTGGCCTACAGCTATTTTTGTTGGCCAAAGCTTTTTCACTGCAATGACTTCGCCATTTTCTAGTTCTGCTCGATATACAATTCCGGAACATCCCTTTCCAATCACATTACCATCCACCAGACATTTTATAACTTGTTCGACTGTAAAATTCAACTTTTGAAATGGAGTGAATTGCCAAGGCCATGAACCACCTCCTGCCTCGGATTCAGAATCATCCCCATTCATTTTCCGACTACGTAACACTGCAATAGTTCCAAAGATTACCATTATTATAGTTACGGTAACAAGTGATGCAATGGCCAGCTTAATCCCTTGTGATAGCTTGAAAATGCCACCGGCAGGCATGCCCATCGCCGTGCTGGTCAAGAAGCACGAATCATGACCCGTTGCACACAATCCTTGGTTTCCTGTCAACTCTGCTGCTGATAGCTGCCGAAAGATTTTGCTGTCTGGAAGATACCCTTTGAAATTGTTGTAGGAGATGTTCAAGGAAACAATGTTTTCAAGTCCTGCCAATGGGACCAAGTCTCCTCCCAGCTTATTGTGAGAAATATCAAGAACTGATAACTTGTTAAAAGCAGAAATTTGTGCTGGGATGATTCCTGATAGTGCGTTCCAACTCAAATTCAAAGCTATGTCAAGTCTAACAATATCAAAAAGTTCTACAGGAATGTTACCAGAGAATCCGTTGCTGCTGAGATCAAGAAACTGAAGGTTCGAACAACGGCCAAGAGTGGAAGGGATTGCCCCAGAGAAAGAGTTTGCTCTGAGGATCAGTCTATTGAGCGAGATAAGGTTGCCAAGGTTCGATGTAATTTGTCCCTCAAAATCATTCAAGGAAATATCTAATACCTGAAGCCTTGTAAGAGATGATAAGGAACTAGGCAAAGTACCTCCAAGGGTATTGTTACTAAGGTTCAGCATTTGCAGCTCCCTGCAATCACTTATTTCCTTTGGCAGTGAACCACTGATATGATTTTCAGATAGGTCGAGGAAATTCAGGTTATTTAGAAACCCAATTTCTTTTGGGATTTCTCCTCCGATATTGTTATTTACAAGCCGCAGCCGAATAAGAGAGCTGCAGTTACCTATCTCCGGAGGAATTGAACCAGAAATGTCATTTCCAATTAAGAGAAGCTTCGTTAAATTCTGAAGCTGAAATAAACCTGGAGGTAAGCTACCGGTCAGAGCATTGTGCGACAAGTCTAGAGAATCAAGGCTTTTGCAACCAGCCAATGCTGCTGGGATGCTTCGTTCAAGTTTATTCTGCCAAGCAAAGAACACTGTTAAAGCTGTCAACAACCCAAGCTCTGCTGGAATGGGACCCGATATCTGATTAGTGTCAATCTGCAACTGTGAGAATTTTGTGGCATTTGAAAGGACAGTGGGGATCCAACCAGATATATTATTGCTGCTAAGCATAAGCTCTTCAAGACTGGAGAGATTTCCAAAAGACTGAGGAATGACTCCTGAGAAAAAGTTGATGGAGATATCAATAGTTTTCAAGCTGTTGAGATTACCGATCTCTTTAGGAATTGTGCCATCAAAATTATTCTGCCACAACAACAGCTTCTCCAACTTCCGAAGCTTAACCAGTTCTGGTGGCAATGAACCTGAGAGATCGTTCTCATATAGAAACAAGTTGACAAGCTCCGAGCAGTTGCCTAGATGAGGTGGAATCTCACCAGAGAGCATCGTAGTATAAACTGATAGCGTCTTAAGCTTGGCTAGTTTACCTAATGACTGAGGTATGGAACCAGAAATTTTTGTATCAGCTAGACCCAGGACTTCCAAGTTCTTGCATTCCCCAAGTTGATCTGGGATTTTTCCTATTATATCTTTGTTCCCTCCGGCACGTATAAACTCCAAGTTTGAGAGTTTACCTAGTTCAATGGGAAGATTCCCGCTCAAAAAGTTATCGAATATTACAATGTTTCTGATATTGGAGCAATTGACAATCTCAGCAGGAATCTCTCCCGTTAGCTGGTTGGAGTTCAAGATCAAGTCCTGGAGATTCTGAAGTTTCCCAACACTTGAAGGAATAGGACCCAAGAGAGAGTTGGAACTAACATCAATAACTGTTAATTTAGTACAGTCCCCAATATCGGGTGGGATGGTTCCTGTGAGGTTGGCACCAGTGACAATGAACTTTTCAAGGTGCAAGAGGGAGGAAAGATTGGAAGGAAACGGAAGAGCTATCTCAACAGACTGAATATTGATCTCGGTGACGAAGTTATCAGAAGAACAATATATGTAAGACCACTTACAGGGGTTAATGTCAGAAGGATTCCAATCAGAAAAAGCTGAGTGAGGTGGAGTGCTGCGCAGCCATGAAAGTAGAGTATTAACCTCAACATTTTCTGCAGAAACAGCAGATAGTAACAGTGCAAGGAGTAAAATAAACAGAGAGTAGTGGTGGTGTTGGGTGCTGGGGAAGTATAGGCTTAGCATTGGTTGACGGTTGTAGGGATTGAAGTATTGCATCGGCATTGGCAATTTGCCTCAAAACCCAAAGCTCTGTTTTGGGTTGTGCATTGGGTCTTCTTTGTCTTGCTCTCTCACGTACACACTTTGTGTTGAAACTTCATCCAAAACTCTTAGTGCAGATGCTGATACTTGTAGTAGACTATATCAAATGCTATCATACTTTCTTTGCAGACAAGCAAGAAAATGAAAAAACGATTAGATATTTCCAACCACACCACTATGTCTGCCTCGGGGTTCTGTTCTTTTGCCGTGTCCTGCTTTTCTTTATATCAGAATAGAATAGGTCCTTAGTAGATTACTGGGGTTTGGGTTGCAGATAGCCCCATGTGTTCTTGCATTGGTTTCCTGATATTGCTCCCATTATTAATCATTTCATCTTTCGATTACCGGGCCACCCTTTTGAGCGGTAGTCACAATAGCTTTGATTCCCTCTGTTCAACTTCCAGCTAAGAAAACTTGTCACCTGAAAATTGGTTTCAGAATTTGGTAGAAAGCTGTTTACTTTGTCCTAATTTTCTTTTTCTCTTGGCTTTTCCTTGTCAGTGAAATGGCTGAATAGGCTCAGGAATTTGTTCAGAAAATTGGTGCGAGCCTTCACCCGATTTTTAATAATAACATTGGATCATGGTTTTTATGTTATGATATAATGCCTGCCTCAAATTTCTCTTCATTATTTGTGATTAAAGCCATGGCTTTGATTTTCTCGTAGAAGGTATGGCCAAAATTATCGTCTTCTCTTTTGAGGTAGATGATGACATGATGAAACTGAGACCATATTCGGGAAAAAGAGAAAGACGTAGCCCTTGAGGGTAGATTTAAAATTTATATAAAGATGACCCAAGGAACCCCTAAACTTGCAGACTTCAAATCACTTGTTTAGTTTTATCGTCGAAGGCAATTATCTATTACAGCAACAGCATAAGTTTCAAGTGACACTGAAATTTCACTCCAATTCCTCTCCGACCAAGTCATGGATAACGAAAGACGATAAATGAAAGGGCTAGAATCAAGTGGCGTATTAAACCTGTCCCCCTCAAAGTTTCATTGAATTTATATTTCAATAGACACAATATGGGCATATAATTTTGAGGACCAGAGCTCCAAGTTCTAGGCCGTGACCTTGGGAATTCCAAACTCTTAACAAGGGAATCTATACACGTTTTGTTTTGTCAAAAGCCTCGTAAGATTACTCACCTAAAGCAGACATTATAAAATTTTAAAATCATGTGTCATCTTATTGTGTTGTAGACTTGGAAGTCCACGAGTCTTTGAATGGTGTTAAAACCAGCTAGCCCTGAAGTCTCATTAAGTATATATAATAAGGACGAACGGGATGGACGGCCACGCAATTCATCTTGTTCGTCCATTTAATCTGACAGCTCATATCTGTTTAATGTTCTATCTTTATTATTATTCTCCATCTTTTATTCATTCTCTCATTCACTCAAAGTTGCAGAAAGCTTTCTCTCTCATTCTTTAGCTCTCCGCCCTCGGCTTCCTCTGCTTCTCTCTTATTCTTTAGCTCTCCACCCTCGACTCCCTCTGCTTCTCCACCTCACCGCCCTCGACTTCCTCTACTTCTTTGCCTTACGTCTACCGCTCGACAACACATCTCACGGTGGTAAGCTCTCCTATTTTCTTCGGCGGTTTTATTTCAGTCATAGTTTTGTATTTCCTTTTTCTCTTTGCGTTTTTTCCTTCGACTTTCATCTAGATTTTATTGTGTATAAATAGGTCACGGTTTTATTCAACATTTGGAGTTTTTGTCCAACAAAGCCTTTGAGGTTTACAACTGTGGTAAGCTTTTCTTTTTGCTTTCCTACAATAATGATTGATATTTATCCGGTTTAATTTTTTCCTTCGACTTTCATTCAACATTTGGAGTTTTTCTCCAACAAAGCCTTTGAGGTTTACAACTGTAGTAAGCTTTCCTTTTTGCTTCTTTCCTACAATAATGATTGATATTTATCCAGTTTAATTTTTTCCTTCGACTTTTATCAAGCTTTTATTATGTGCAAAGATGGGTCAACTGAGTTAAGGAGAGAGACTAGAGTTAGTTTAGCTGGCAAAGAATTTTTTTTCCCTCCAATGGACGGACTCGGCCCTGTTGCTTCTGATCTTTTCTGAAGTTAAGTGTATCTAAACAATAATTTTGACTTCTTATACCTTCCTATATGATTAAAGATTAACGGTTTTAAGTCTGGTTGTTGTTCGATCAGTTGGTTCTACCCATTTTCTCCGACGCATCGACGTTTGATAATTGCTTGCGGGACCAACTGTCTGATGGTTTGGTTTGCTTCTTCTCCCTCTTGTTTCCATGCAATTTTTTTGAAGCTGCTTTGTTCTGTTGATGTTATGTAAAATGGAGATGGGAAGCTTTTGGAGACTCCTTCCTCAACAACATAGGATTGTTTGCCACAATCTTCACCAGTTGTTTTGTTTTAGCATTATTGTCGTAGATTTTGATGACAATTGTTAATATGATTCTTTCTTTTTTTTTCTCCATTGGAAATAAATCAAAAGTTGCTTTCAGGCATTTTTATCTCCTGATATGTTAAATTTAATTAAATCCAGCCGTATGTCAAAGGTCCAAATGTTGTGTCTCTATATACTTAATGATAAAAATTATCAACCCAAAATTTTTACGGATAGCAAAAAATAATCTTTCAAAATTGCGCCGTCGATTTAGACATCTATGCAGCGTCATAAATGAGATCTTAATGATTTAATATCTAACACAATTAACATTTCGCATTTAATGACTCCGTTGTTTCTTTTTTAAGGGACTTAACATTATTTTAAAATGAATTGAGTAATCCTTCTTGGAGGAAACGAAGGGCCATCCACTTGGTATAACTTCACATTAAAACTCATTTACGAATTGAGTAATCCTTCTAGGAGTAAACGAAGGGCCATCCCTTTGGTCAAACTTTGGCAGCTCTAAATCACTTCGCGTTAAAAAATCATTTATTTGGCCGACTTTTTCTTTTCGGCTATGCACACTTTTCAATCTCTGAAAAAAAATTTCTGGAGATTTGTCAAACTTAAAGATTAGGTACAAAGGTAGCGACTTTCAATCCCTCGAAATTTCTTCTCACCATTTTTGGTTACCTAGTAGACTTTCTTAATCTTTTCGGCTATGCACACTTTTCAATCTCTGAAAATTTTTCTGGAGATTTGTCAGACTTAAAGATTAGGTACAGACGTGGCGATTTTCAATCCCTCAAAATTTCTTCTCATCATTTTTGGTTACCCCGTAGACTTTCTTAACTTTCTTTGTTGTTCCACTTACAAGTTGATGAACCAGATCGATAAAATATTGTTACTCATAAAAGGTCCAATTAATGGAATAATTAATCTTTAAATTTTTGTAGTATTTTATTTTTATCGGTAACAAAAAATATATATTAGATTAAATACTCAATATCATTGTTTTATTGTCTCCTTACAAAATAAATTTATTAAACTGACATTTAATTATTCCCTCAAAATTAACAATAATAGGCAAATTATGGTTAAGATTTAAATTGCATATTATAATTAAAATTATTATAAGAATGAACAATTAACCATGTTAAGTTATAAATAACACATTAAATTAATATTAACATTGGGTACTTCATAAAACAGTAATTATTACTATAGTGTATATGATGACAATGAACGACTAAAATAATGCACAGTTATAAACGACATATTAAATTCTTGATTAAATAGTAATATCAGTATATTCCATTGATATTGTTAACTTAAGCGTGCCCTGAATCAGCAAATTTTTATTTCGCTATTAATGATTATAATATAATAAATTAATTAATTCATTAAACTATAATTTATTTATAAAATGATATAATGAATTGATTCATTAATATTTTGGATTGTTTACTGATTCACTCATATATTTTCTTTCCTTTTTTATAATTTTTTACTTATATATAATTAATTTGCTGATCTAAAATAATTAATTTGCTGATGATCTTCATATATATATATATATATATATATATATATATGTTATTATTATTTTTTCACACCGGTTACT
>JAOSBL010000009.1:12106870-12117386 GCA_027568915.1 Erythroxylum roraimae
TTGCACCCTCCCCCCCCCCAAGAAAAAAAGAAACGTGAACATGTTTCACTATTTCGGTCATAACTTTGTCGTCCAACCTCCAAATGATCTGATTTTTTTAGCAATAGACTCCTAACACATTCCTCTATCTCTTCATAAAAATTTATAGCTTTTGATAGTAATTTGAAAAAGGTTGATTGAATCAAAATGAGAGGATCAGTTGAAAGAGTGTGAGTTGGATATTTTTACTGAACATGCTTCAGTATTTTGGTGATATCTTGATCTGTAGAGCTCCAAATGAGATGGTTCTTATTTCTAACTAAACTAGAGACATGGAGCTACAAATTATCTCAAGGAATTGAATTTTAATTCAGTCTCTAAGACTTCCAATTTCTGGATGGAAGTCAAGTATATTGTGCAGTCTCGGTTTAATAATAGTCCAAAAATGTTTGGGCTATAACTTTAAGATTTCTAAACCAAATTGAATGTTTTTGGTGTCATTAGAAACTTAAGACAATGAGGAACAAATGTTCTGAAGAAGTCAAACTGAAATTCCAATTGGAAGTTTCCCAAATTTTGTTCTGAAATATAAGAATGAGTTTGCTCACGTTTTATAAGTCCGAATATTGGGCTCCGAAAACGGGGTCCAACACATCCGCCGATCCATTTTCCCGTCTGTCCTACCCTGGTTCAGTCTGCCTTTCCTGCTTCTTTTCCTAAATTGTTTCTTGAACCAGATCTTCATACCCACCTGACTGAAACCGACGCCCCATCGTAACCCATTGTTTTACTACTGCACTAGGCTTTAATGGATACGTGATAGATATACTATCACTGACCAGCTTCCCTGTTTCATCTAAATGCCTAATAGTCAACGTATCAGGCAGAACTACTTCCTTCGACACTTCTATACAGATCTTAGCATACCCAATTCTGTCCATTGTTGTCGTCTAAAAGTCCATGCAAATTGGTTTACCTATTCCACTGGCCAGATGGCTCAATCCCTCCATCGTCCAATATTCCATCGAAAGCCATGGAACTGAACCCAAAGCGGCATGACCTCGACAGAGCCCCTGTCCAAACCCATCCATAGACTCCACTGATGCAAGAACGGAGGTTGATCTCCTATGTGCCATGGCCCCAGCTCAAGAATCTCACTAATATTCGACTGCTATGAAAACTTAAACAGAATCAGACCTTCCTCCTTAAGCATGGCTTTCTCAAAACCTTTCTTACTTAACCCACGCATTGACAATTGGAAATGCCAAACGTTTAGACCAGAAAAACCCCGCTAGAGCAGTTGACCATGCTCTTGCACCAGCGCGAAGCAACTCGACCGGAGGAGAGACTACACCATCTTGCATCACATTTGGGTAATAGTTAAGCTTACCTCGAGTTTGCTGGACGCCAGCTTGGTCACGCCGAGCACCACCTCCCGAAGCCGTCTTCAGATGGATTGCACCGGTCGCTAACGCCTTGTCAAGGTTAGCTCCTCGAGTACTGGCGGGGGTCGCAACGGTAAGGGGGAAAGAGGTCCAGAGGTGAAGCTGGTTCGCCCATCGCCGAAGGTGACCGCTTAAAGGCCCGAAGGCTGCAGCTGGAAAAGTCAATTAGAACCTGTTGGCTGAGGGCAGAAAGAAGGGATGCACAGTTGTCGAGAGGGACATTAAGGTAAATTCAAAAGAGGCAGGAGTTTGAATGAAAAGAGAGGGCAGAGAAATAAATGAAGAGAGAGAGATTATGAAGTTGTTCTATTCTCAACTTTCTGGATCAACCTTGTCCTTCCATATTCAAATTATCTATTCAATGTATTTATATTTTCCGATATAAATATTTTCAACTCTTGTGTCACTAGATTTGCTTGTATTTTAGAAAATTTGGAGCGTAAGCAATAATGAACTCCTACTATTTAGGATCATTGGGCTTCTAACCCATTAATATGTGTTAGGGGACAGCCTTGGAAGTCTTCAAGCGAAATACAGTGTAGCATTCGTGGTAGTTAGGATCAGTTTAAATATTTTAATAAGTTGAAATTCATAATGTCATATCGAACTAACCAATAGTTTATAATTCAACTCGGGTCAGGAAAGAAAGAGCCCAAGTTTACTTTGCTAATTAATCACCTCAGGCCACCAGGTCCCTGTAACTGAACTATGACGTGGTTCAAGTCTCACGGCGTCTCAGGCTGTAAGATTTTTGAACTACTTGCGGTTCAAGTGTTATCGTGCAAAAACAGTCTTCTGCACTAGGTATTTAATATTATCATACATGTAACCAAGTGAAAGGGTGTTCAAACCTTACCAAGCGATGAGGGACGTTTTCCTTTAAAAGACAAGACTTGTGTTGTCATGTTACATGCAGCATTCTAAATCATAGCGAACAGGTTGGCGAGAAAATGCCACTGTTTTGTTGGCGAAGAATAGATCACATGCCCAAGATGACCCCACCCCACATGCAAAAGCAATTTGGAATCATCATTAAGCACACAACATAAGGTTAAGGTAAGCCATGAACTAGGTAATTAACTAAGATTCAAAGATTTGTAACACATATAGATTTACTCAGATTCAGAGCTATGTAATATATAGATAGTAAAAGTTGCGGAATCCATCATTGCATTAATGCCACAATCCAGATGAAATTTGTGTACCCACTAATTACAGGAACATTCATAATTACTCGAGACAAAATAATTAAAGAGGAAAACCTCAGACCTAAACATATAGTTGACACGGATTTCATAGTACTCGAATAGGGAACTCGTAATCTTTTCGAGTTCAGAGAAGCAAATGGGACAAGTCCATTCTACGAGAAGCAGAAAGGTGAAAGGAGAAAAAAAAAATTACAAATGTGGGATTTGAGCAACACTCCGGCGGTTGAAGGAAGCCGAGGTCGACGGGATGTGGCTGGTGATGATAAAGTGGCATATTTTTTTAAGGGTGTGGAGTACTGAGGCACATGTAATGATTAATGTACATTTGCCAAATATTTGGAGGGGACAGATACAGAGAAATGGACCTTCTCAACAGAATGGCTGCGAACTCATAGGACAGGACAGTGCTAGGTAAGGGGAATTTGATTCCCTTTTTCTTTTTTCTTTTCATGATGTTGAAGGGAATTAAGAATCAACATTGGCGACCTCTGCGACAAGACAGAGCGCCAGCGTTTGAGGTAATAACTCCGACCATTGAAGAGGATTTGGCACCTAGACTTGATGCCCTGGCATAGCTAGAAGCTGCTCCAGCTCCTGATGGAGTGAAGTAAGCTCCGTTGAGCATAAGGTCTCCTTCAGATCTCCAATTCCAGTGTTTCCATAGAGCATCTGCTGTATCGACCCTCTTTGTTACCTGCCCAGTATCGATTTTGTTACTTTCACAAATTAGTTAAATTTGTTACCAACCCCTTCTTGGTTATAACTTATAAGAGATGGGATGTGTATGGGATACCTCTTTAGCAAAAGGGTCAGCAGGGGCTAGATATCTATTGCCCTGGCTGTTAATTGTTGGATTTGCGCTTCCGCCAATGGCATACATTTCCCAGTGAGTGTAATCATTATTCACTACATGGAAATAACCATGCCTGCACCTGCAAGTTTAACAAGAGGCTCGATTATATTATCCGTAGTTAAATGAGATGAAAGAAAGATAATAACGGCGCATTTAAATGTTTATAGCTAGTTACCTAGGCATTCTTTGAATTAAACCCTCGCCGAAATGATTGTAGGCAATAGTGACTTGCATCTGCTTGTCTCTTTCATAGGAGTCACTGTGACCCAATAGCATAACCTGTTCAGGGGTTTTTAAAAAATATTTAGCCTTTCTGTGCGATGATAATTTGACATCTAAATAATTGAAATGTGAAAATTACCTCATTGTGATGGGTGAAGTAGTTGCTTGAAATAGTAATGGCAGTAGACCCCATTATAGCATCAATTAGGCCATCAGCGCAGTTGGAGAGGGAATTGTGGTCAATCCAAATGTGACTAGAACCGAAAATGGAAATCCCATCTCCGTCAGCCATTGTCCTCCAGCCGTAATGGGTTGGTGAGTTACGAACCATTGCATTACCAGTAGGCTTACAATCGTGGATGTGAAGACCGTGGATGATGATGTTTGTGACAAACTGAATGGTGATGCAAGCGCCATTAGCAATGTGGACATTGACTCCACGAGCGTCAATTGTCTTGAAGCTGTTCATCATAAGCTCTTGTTTTAGGGTGATTACCATGTCCCTCTTGAACACAATCCACAAAGGCCTGTCTTGAATCACAGCATGGCGCAGTGTTCCAGGTTTTGGATTGACAGGATCGTCATCGCCAGGGTCACTCACAACATAGTATCTGCCGTCGCGACCACCAACGGCATTGCGTCCAAAACCAATGCCACAATCAGCAAGCCGTTTCCTGCGGAGCTGCCACTGGGGGTCACAGCGCCAACAATCGTCGATAGGATTTCCAGTTCCACATGAAAAATATCCCAAGTTCCTCCTTGTGCTGCTATTGCGTATACTTCTGTCATAACCAGATTAAACAAATGAACTAAGTTTTGTTAATATCGTCATTTATTAACCATATTATCCTATTCTCTACACTCATCAAGCCATAAATTTCTAATCTACAGGAATCAAGTCAAGCATGTGAAGCAACCATAATAATATAATGAAGGCAGCAAACAGTGTTGTACCATTAATATGCCAGCATTAACTAGTTCCGCCCTGCCATTTTAGTGTTGAAAATTTAATTAATCCAAGACTTTTAAAAATACCGCCCCCTCATCAAATCACATACGGATATAAAGTTACGGTTCATAAGGAAATTTGTATGAATTTCAAGAAATCAATTTTTATGAAGTCTGTCTTGTGCCCCACTGTCGGTGTACGACAAAAAAGGAGATTGAGGAGGGAGATCATTTAATGGGTAATGTTATGTCCAACTATGCTACATGAATTGGGAAGCTACATGTACTGGATCAGGCACAAAAGGAAGAATTCTGACAAATAAAAAAAGTCTGCATGATCTGAAACCCGATCTGTTATATCTGCAGCTCTTTGCCTATTGACAGGCTGGAGAACGAGAGCATTATTTATGTAAGCTGCCCCACTTTTGTTGGGTGCAGGCACAATAGATCAAATCACAAAGTGAGAGTAAAAGGTCAGTGAGAATTTATGATAGCGTGGGAGTAACCAAGTAGCAGAATTTTTTTGGTGGGGTGGGTCAAAGCAGTGATGTGAAATCGGTGATCTGATTAAATACGGTGGAGCAGAGCAGAGCAGAGGATCCCAAAACTCCAAATTCCACAATTTAATTCATTACGTGCAGTGAATTAATCTACACTCCCATACAAAATGCTATTGCCTGTCATTTTTTAATAGTGAAATATAATTAAAGTGGTGACTGTGAATTCGAGGTACTGAATTGTTTACGAATCTAGTGTTAAAATAGGACAATCATTTTAAAAGATAATACACATGGTTAGGAAAGCAAAAACATAGGAACTTAGGAGATTTTGATAGGGAAAAGCACAAAGACAAAAAATAGATGAAGGGCGTGATGCACGGATCGCCAGGACATGGGCATGTGCAATAAAAGGTGGAGGGATTGAAACACTATGAGAACCTGGTAGTTGCATCCACAGATTGGAAGTTGTCTAATAAGATAACACAGTAAAGACAAAACGGAACTCTCCCCTGTTGAATTTCAACTAATCACGTTATAGTCTGTTCTAACTCATTAAGTTACAGCTTAAATTAAGAGAAAAGAAAAACTCTTTATTCCTATTATAGAAACAGTATTCCAATGACAGAAAGTTTTATCCAATTAGCATTTCCTCTTTCCTTGGTCCCCAACAGGTACTCACTCCATTAAATTTGTTTATTGCGAAAAAACGCAGAGAGGATCAATCTGTCAAAGTGGCAACATTATTTTTTCCATTTGACTGGGGTCGTTGTTGGGGACTAGTTCAAACACAAGGTGAGGCTAAAAACTGACATGTTAAAGCCAGAGGCACGGTGGTCATGTCATGTGCGCATTGATCGGAATAGAATTGAAGAAAGTAAAGTCTTGATTTATATTAAATGCATTCTGTCATGTGATGCCTCTGAAAAGTAAGTATCAAATGGAATATCTTAGCTTGTTTTAAGTGATAAATTCAGAAATAAAACTCACGCATCAACCATTGCAGCTATCGTGTCTGGATTTTCCACAGCATGCTCGTTCCGTTCATCATCATCACCCCTGCTAAATAAATACAGTGATTTTCAGAATTCAGGCTCATTTGAGCATCAATTCAACATTTTTAAGGGACTCTGTATCTAAGCATAACACCATCCAATTGACGATTCACCAATTCTCTAACTGTACGGTCGTGATCTGATTTGAGTAGGATGGAAAAACTTGGAACTTACCTCTGCGGCAGCATTGACGTGTTACTGGAGCTCTGTATCTCCCGAGTTTCCTCCAATCTGAGAACAAGCACCACCAAGTTAAACAACTCAATGAGTTATCAAACAATGCAAAACAACAACGATCCATTTCCTTGAACTTTAAAGCTAAATAAAAGGAAACATAATAATGCACCTCGGCGTTCGCTCCTCCTTCTCTGTCGTGGCCTTGACGCTAACTAACAGAGCTAGAAGCAGCAATGTCCATATAGGAGAAAATCTCTGGCAAACAGCCATTGTTGCTTCAGAAACGCACGCTTTCTCTGAGTTTCCCTTTGTTTTGCTTGTGTCTTATTACAAATGAAAAAGGGAGGAGACGAACAACGTGGGAGAGAATCGAATACATTGCAAAGCTCAAGTGAAGACGTGTTTTTATAGCCGAAAACGAGAGTGCCCAACTTCATTACTTGCCTAACCCTGGTTAAGTCCAATTAACCACAGAGTGGTAAACCTGAGTTTTTAACCACCTTTCTAACCGCCACTAACTGACTCTGTCTCTCTTTTCTTTTCACGTCTCATAAGCGTCGGTCCGTCACGTGCCTGATCATCTCCTTGCTCACGGGACCACCCTTGCCATGTCAGAACATTCATTTGGATATACCATACACACTCGCGATTGACCCCTGTAATGTGGTACTCGCTGGGTCTTGTCGCAACGTGGCCACGTTATGGGTATGTCGGATGTACATCATCGACTGGTGTCACACGACTCTGTACGGTAAAACGACTGTACGATCTTTAAGGTTACCGGTTCTTTTGGTAAGTGACATTCATTTTGTCCTAGGAGAGACAATATCATATTCATATGCCGTCCAAGGATAAAATTTAGTTTTTATATATGGTTTCAATCCAAATATTATTATTACATAATTAGAAAAGTGTGTAAATTGATTAAATGGAAAGAGTAATTGAATTGTATATTTTTTCTGGAGGCAAGAACAATACTTCACAATTAAAAGAGAAAATTTGTAATCCTCGTAACAATACAATTTAAAAGATTTTAGTGACTTTTAACCAACTTATTGCTCTAAAATTTAATTATATGAATATTTGATTGTATAATAATATAAAATATTTCTATTCATCAAAAACCACTCATGACAATTCTTTCACCCTCCCATTCCTTATTAATGTTTAATTATTATAAAAAATACAATAAAATCTTCAAAACATATTAATACATCGACCCTTTTTATTTGATAGTCCACTATCAAGTAAAGTTATATGAAATAGTGTTACAAATTCTTATATAAACGGCGAAATATGACTAATGATTATCACTTCATGTGTATTTTGTTTCTTTGAAGAAAAACACCACAAGTATCTAATTATCATTTATGAACATTCCTAACTTTAATAATTATGAATTTTGGAATAATAAGTTAGTTTAAAGTAATAATATCTTTTTGTATTGCTATAGTTTAGATTGGAAAACATTCATCTGACTATATTCCATTGTTTGCTTGTATATCATGTAGGAAATATTATCTTAAAACTTATGATAGAAAAATAACAAGTAAAAATGTAAAATTAAAATATATTAATTTAATATATAAACATAAAATTAAAAAACAAAATTCAACATTAAATAAAAACTAAAAACAAGTTATAGAGAGAAATTAATAGAAAATGCAAAACGAAATATGGGTATGTTAGATAAATAATATGTATATATAAGTTATATAATTTATATGGTTAACTACTTCACATTTTCTTATTACCTTTTTCACTGTAATTGCTAATTTTAAAAAACTATCATATACATTTTTAAGATTTAATTTTTGTTTCACTCTTGCCCTTACATTATTCTTCATTATGTTTCTAACAGAAAATATATGGACAAATAATACTGTGTGACTTGACTTAGTATTATATGACAACACCCATCATATTTGTACCATGTAGCATAAGACATTGTGTAGTTTGAGCGACGTAATACCTGCGTGAGTTTTATCCTGTATATAGGTGTCATCGTGATTTTAGGAGATGACAACAACTAAGGTCTTGTATTATGTGGTATA
Source organism: Erythroxylum roraimae (assembly GCA_027568915.1). Lineage (NCBI taxonomy): Eukaryota > Viridiplantae > Streptophyta > Magnoliopsida > Malpighiales > Erythroxylaceae > Erythroxylum > Erythroxylum roraimae. The sequence continues at coordinate 12,115,309 of JAOSBL010000009.1, forward strand.
ACCATAACAAATGTTGTGCTACATAACCGCTAATTAACCCACACAATGTTATTTATTCATTTTTGTAGGTTTTCTAACCAAAAATCACATCAGATAATTGTACAGTGAAACAATAACTAAATGGTAAAGAGTATATGATAGTTTCTAAAAAATAGGGACTAAAATGAAAAAGTTTCAAACCATAGAGAGATTCAATGTAATTAACCTGAATTTATTTAATGTTAGTCTTTAGGTAACACATAAAAGAAGAGTGAATTATGTATTTATTTATTTTATGTCTTTTCAAAACATAATGAATAAATTACCTACACTAACTTATGTTTATAACAAATTCATATAAGATAATTACAGAGCAACTACAACAATAATAAAAGAGAGTAAAGTAATGAGAGACAAAATCAATTTATAACAATTCAGCTGAACAACTCTCAACCTATATTTACTTCCTAAACTCTACTTTATAATTCATTATCGTCTTCCTTTAAGAGTTAGAGAGGAACTTGATGTGTAACATCTTTTGTCAGGAGAAAAAAGGAACCATTTATCCCTCATGTTCAAAGTCAAGAAGAAACTTCATAAAGTGTATACATGCAAGTTTCAAAGTGTATACATGCAAGTTTCACCATCTGTTATAGGAGGACAACTGTTAGCCCCTTAACACATTAAGGCACTTCACAACTAGCCAGAGACGGACCTTGGGTGGAAGGATAACTGGATCACGCGCATAGCAGTGGCATATGAAAGCTCCAAGGTGACTTAGCATGTTAGATTAAGCATGATGCGAGTTTTGGTAGAGTTTCAAACCATGTATGAGTTGACAAGACTAAGGCTAAGTTCTTGACGGACTAAGGACTTAGTGGGTGCTCAAATGGACAGACCATGACTAACGGACTTGACATTGATAAGTATTGGATTGGACCAGGGTGCTATAACTGGCTTTGGCTTAGATGACTCATCATCAACAAATAGAGTCGTGGGGATCTTGGATGATGTGGTGGATAAGATCACAAAGAATAAATATCAGCGCTAAAGGAAAAATACCACATGGGAGGATCATCTGAAGATAGTGGACATCTTCGTGGATAAGTATAGATCATGTATAATCTTTTATCTTGTTCGTTGGGATGTAAATAGACCTTATCAAATAGAGTCCTATTTAGATAGGGATGTAATCTTATAGGATAACGATGTAATCTGATAAGATAAGATGTGATCATAGGTAGTAGAGTTCTGTTAGGATTCTTACTTGTTCCCCAAGCCTTGATGCCTATACATAACCCATTTGAGCCTTGCTCTTTACACAAGATTTGAGAGAGCATTCCTTTGTATACTTTGAGGGAAGTAATAAAGGTTGGCAGTTTACTGTATCTCTTCTTTGCTTCTATTATTGCCTTTGAATATTCTATTGCTTCCGTAGTTTCTTGCAAGTGTAAGAGTTAAACACTGTGAAGGTTGTAAAGCGTTTGAGAACTCGATTGTTGATCGACGATCACATGGGGAAGACTGAGTCTTGCTTAAATGAATCTAAGTAAGAATGTCGTGCAAATGAGTAGGCGCGACTTGCGGATAAGTTCGGTGCCTAAGAAGACCTTTGTAACAACTGGTATAATAGCCATAATTTCGAGATGGCAGGAGGCAGCAATTTGACGGAGCGTGTCAATAGAGTGAAGGCACTCATCGATCCAATTCCTTAAGGGGAGGAGGAGGTCACTTCCTATAAAACTCGGATAGAGATGTTGGCAGAGCAAATCCAAGCTTTGTAGCATCAAATAGCAGAGTTAATAAAGGCTTAGGAGGATACTATGTTTGAGATGACAGTCTTAAGGCGTACTATTACAACATAGGAGATTAGACGTGTCGAGAGCACTGTGGTGAAGGTTCGTGAATGTAACATCCCATTACCATATTGAGGGTTAGGACCCAAAATTTCAATACATGTGAGCTTAAAGAGAAATTAAGACAATGCATTTTCTTGCTCATGCATCATGTTAGCATATATGTACCTAAATACTGAATGTTTTCGTATAAAAAGTGGTACATGCATTCATTGACAACTTCTGGGTATAAATGATATTAAA
>JAOSBL010000009.1:12122507-12135759 GCA_027568915.1 Erythroxylum roraimae
GAGTCTAACATCTGATGGGCCGAACGGGCCATAGGTAGGTAGAGATGGGCCTGGGCCTAGCACAGCCGACCCAACCAGTAGATATACAAGTAATTGCAAGTTTGAAAAGAAACCGTAGTTAAATTTTCCCTAAAAACATAAAAGATTTTTTTATTTATATAATTATGAAAATTGAGAAATGTTTCATGCTTAAATTCACACTAAAATGTTAAATCAAGATGGAGAGAAAAATTCAATACTTTTAATTAGTCAATTCAAGTTCAACAATAAATAGATCTTCTAGAAAAAATAATAAAAATATAATTCAAAACTCAAATTGAAATATAAATAAGCATATAATAATACATTGTTAACACTAATTCAAGATGTTATTTGGTCATCATCATCATCGCACTCAGTCTGATGTTATTTAGTGCGATTCTAAAATTTGGCATTGCTACTCCCGGAAAATAATATTGTAGTTTAATTTCTTTTTCTTCTACAAAACTCTCATAACATAAATTACAGAGTAGGAATAATTCAATATTATTTTGTGTGATTTTAGACCTAATCTTATCAATTAACCCTATAAATGCAGTTCAATTATTCTCCTTCTAAATTTGATGACTTTAAATTTTGCTCTAAATTTTCTTCTAATCAATCATAGTCACATAAGTTTATTACTTTCCTTATAAGGTATTCATTCAACTTGTTAGTCTTTGCTTTACATAAGGGATTCAATGTCCCGATTCACTTGAAGAGACTCTGTATTTCTCAATGTTTTATGAAGTACAGAGACGATGAATGTGTAAGGTGTAGCATATATGTACAAATAATGGATAGGTACAAATAAGAGATATGTAATGATAATAACAGCAAAGTTAAATTGAAAGTGTTGGCCTATCCTTATTAGAAATAGGAAAAGGAAGTTTATGAATTTTACTTAAACTACAAGCAGAACATAAATGCATAGATTTGGAAGAAGAATAAGAAAGACTATTGGATGTGAGTGTTTGTTGTACTATACGAGATGAGGCAAGACCAAGACAAGCATGTCAAGTATCAAAAGTAACATGATGTGCTTGTGGAGAAGAAGATGATTTACTCAAAAGATGTAAAGGAAGTTAGTAAAGTCCATTGTCAAATTGTACTTTGTGCAGAATCCTGTGGGATTGACGATCTTTTATGACAAAACAATTAGGAAAGAATTCAATGGAAACATTGATAGTTCCAGTAAAATAGCTAAAAAATAATAAATTTGTTTCAGCAGATGGAACATAGAGAATATTAGAAAGTGTAAAGAACTTATGTTCAACGAGAACAGTGATGAGCCAATATTAGAAACAGAAAGGTGGTTACGATTGGTAAGCTGAACTTGATCAGGAAAATTGAATTCATCATGAAAGGCAACGTTCTCCAAGTCAGCCATAATCCGCTGTTGTTGAGGAGAAGAGGGTTGAGTGAAAGCAAGATTTGAGGCTGGAGAATATTGTGTGGAAGAATGACGAGTAGAGGAAGACTCACTTTGGAGTTTAAGAGAAGGACATTGATTGAGGAATTGTCCTTAATCGTTAGAATTGAAACATGTTATAGAGGTAGAAGATCGAATATCAAATTTTCCTCCATATCTTCCTCGTCCTCGTCCTCACCCAAGAGACAATTGATGAGTTGAATAATGAATTGTAATAGAAGACGTAGGAGGAATATTTCCCTTTTGCAGCTGTTGTTCCTTAGCTAAGGCAAGACCAAAAAGTTCACCATAAGAGATGGGGCTTAATTGAGCATTAATTGCTCAAACAAAGGGTCGAAAGGTTGAGTGAAACCCCCTTAAAACAAACTAAACCAGATCATTCATGCTCACAGTGGCATTAAGAGAAATCATATTGTCATAATAGTTTTTGGCACGTTCAAATAATTGAGCAACACTTTTAGTACTGTGTTGTTCAATTTTATAGAGATTAATTTTAAGATTCTAGATTTAAGGAAGAGGTCCATCATTGAATTCTTGCACGATAATGTCCCAAATAGCTTAAACAGTATCGATGTTCATGACTAGAGGTAGAACGAACTGATTTAATGAAGCAACCAATCATACCAAAGCAAGTTTGTCGTTCTTCTTCCAAGTTTTATACGCAGGATTTTCAGTGTCACCAATCACTTGTGGAAGAGGATGGTTAGAGCCATCAATGTGACTTTCAAGGTCATGATAACTAAAAAAAGGTAAAAATTGTGTTTCCCATAGGAGAAATTTGGAAGAAGTCAGTTTAAGGATGAAACTTTGATTGGGATATGGTGTCGACAGAGGAAGCATTATTAGAGAAGAAGAAGAAGAAGAGGTGATGATTGTTTTGGTGGGGGAGCGATCAGTATTTGACATTGTTATGGCTGTGAAGCCTATGGTGCTCTGATACCATAAAAAGACTCTGTATTTCTCAATGTTTTATGAAGTACAGAGACGATGAATATATAAGGTGCAACAGATATGTACAAATAAGAGATACTTACAGATAATAACAACAAAGTTAAATTGAAATGTTGGCCTATCCTTATCCTTATCATCACTATCATGAATCGGACGAGCACCTTACAATCCACTTGAACAGGTTAACCAAGTCCGGTTTTTCCTAATCCTAAACTTTCTATATTATATTATTCACTCAATTTGTTATACTGTCAATATATGTTCCTTAGGAAAATTCTTAGTTTCAGTTTTTGTAAATAAAATAAAAAAATAAATACAAATTTTAGTGTCTATGTGAGAAAAGGGCAAAGATTTAATCAATTCAATATGCTTATCTTTTTATATTAGTTGCGATCATGTTCTTTTATCTTCTTTATCTGTCAACAAATAGAATGCTCATTGGGTGTTCCAAGAGTTGAGCTTAACGTTAGTGACGAGAAAAAGATTATTTCTCGTTATTATTTAGGATCAATCATTTTTGCATGATTGTTGTGTGTTAAACCATGAAGTTTTGTCATATTAGTTTGGATAAGATTGGGTATATGCATGAAATTAAATTGGGCTAAGTAAGTTTTGAGGTGAATGATGTTAATTGATTGCAATAACTGATCTTATAGACTTAGTCAAAATTTTGATATTTGAGTGATAAGGTAAATTGTGGAATTAAGGTGAATTCTTGAATTAAACCTGTGAGCGAACTTGAGCCTAAATGACGTCATCTTTATGTCATGCTATTTCTTTGAATTGTGTGATGCTCCTCTATTCATGTTGCCTTCAGAACTTGCATGGAATCGGTTTGAATTTGTTTGATTATATGGGATATAGATATAATTAAGGCATTCCTTGTTTTTACACACTTTAGCTTAAAAATGACCCACCTAGTTATTTTCCCTTTATAAACACTTTTGAGCCTTTAACCTTATTTTTCAATCAATCACCTTACATTGAAACCCAAAAATCCCATTAGCCTTACCTTATCACAAGTTGAATGAAGTACTGAATAAACATTTGATTTTGGGACTTTTGTTTTATATTGTGTTATGAGGTATTTTTATAAGTACTTCTACTCATGTGTTTATTATTTTATCTTATTTTTATTGTTTTTCCTTGTTCTTAGCGTTATTTGGAAAAAAAGAAAAAAAAGAGAGAAAGAAAGAAAAAAGAAAAGAAAAGAAAAGAAAAAAAAGGAAAAAGAAAAAAATCAGAAAAAGAATAGAAAAGAAAGAATAAAGCATAGTAGCATGAGTTAGTATGAGTAGTTGTAACCCTTTGTGTCGTGTTTATCTCAGAATTTTAATTTGAGTATCCCTTTTACTTGGTACTTTGTGAATGCTTGTGATTAACCTTTTGCCATTTTACTTCACTTGTGAACCTAAGCCCCATTACAACCTTGAATAAAGTCCTTATGATCTATAAGCTCATGTAATCCGAATGAATGATAACTGGTGAAATTGCGAGCCTATGGTAGTGCAATATGTTAGAGAGAAATTTGAGAGAAACACTTTACCCTCAAACACTTGAGTGTAAGAGTGAAATCCGTGAGAAGAATTCGTTTTGATTTCATGTTTGCTTTTGAACAAAGATGTCTTATTTTGACTTCGTTTAATTGCATTGATGAAAAACAATTATGATATGTGTTGCAACTTAAGTCCTACTGGCCTAAGTTAATGGATTGTGTGCACTTGATCTTATAAAGGATGAATTGACTGAGTGTAGTGGTTTGACATGTTTACTCGAGGGCGAGCAAAGGTTCGGTGTGGGGAAATTTGTTAAGTCATCAATTTGCACTTATTTTATACTAATTATCTTTAATGTGTTGAAATTATTATCCGAAATTAATGGAATTATCTTTATAATTGTTTATAGATGATTTTCAACACCTTAGAGACGAAATTGAATCAAAAAGATGCAAAAGAATGAAGAAAATTCGAAATTCCAAGTTTGACAGCAATTCAGTGACTAAGCGAGGGCACGTCTAAGGATAGAATAAATCTGCATATCAATTTTCAAGATTCAAATTCGAGATTTTCACAATCTTTAAAGATTATATTGCCATCTTTTAAGGGGATTGACCTCCTGAAATTGGGGGATACATTATCTGACGAGAATCGAGGAAAGATGGGAAGGAAATCGAGGAAAGATGGGATACATTACTGTTCACGAAGCTAGCTTTAGATTAGGTTTTAGAATAGGATTTTAATTTCTGCAGTTTTTCTCTTTGTTTGTTCTTGCGTTTTTGCACTTTTTCTTTTATATTTTCGTTTTCTTCAAGAAAGACCAGGGATGGAGACCCATTATGTTATTATTTCTTTGATTTCTACTTTCGTTATGAATAGCTAAACTTCTTTTCTTGGTTGAGGGGATCCGTGTTATCCGTTATTATGTGTGACATGTTTCAATAAAGTTTATGTTGTTGATGAACATGAATATCTTCTGAATTACTTTTTCTAATTGAATTGGTTGATTTCTAGGTGCGCAACTAGGGATTAATTTGTTCAATAGCTAGATTAACAAAATATGACGTTTAGTTTCGTTAATTACAAGTAGCAATTAGAATTACCTTCTTTATGTTATATTCTAAAATTCTAAGAAGATATTCGCTTGATTGATTGCATGTCGTACATGTATTTCTCTTGCTCATTGGTTTCTTGATTCATAAAGTTATTATTCAATTAAATCTACGATCGTATCTAGGTTGTTGTTTAATAAGAATGCTAGGATACATGTTTCTAGTCATTACACTTAAGAGAAAATATCCCCCAATGAATGTTTATTAATGATTGAAATTTTATATCGAGGATCCATTTTAGTGTGATAACATCGGTGACCCGAAAACTAAGGTATTTTCCATTAATTTTTCAGATCCAATTATTTCTTTTTATTTACGATTTTCTTATATTTTTCCTTAAATTGTCGTGAATCAGAACCCCCCATTTTCTTACTTTGTTTTAGTTTTAAACTCGCTAACTATTACCGTTAAAAATTCCTCGTAGGAACGATATCCACTTATCACTACTACATTAATTTGTATTAACGAAAGTGATTTCTTTTGAATTTGGTTGCAGGCGACAGCAGTACTACTTACATATGTTAATATGCATAAGGCAAGAAAGGATAATCTAGAAATATGCATTTCCCAAAGGTATAATTTTTATTGAGGAAAATTTCATTTATTTTCCATTAGATAAATCTATGAAAAGTCCTCGTAACCACTTAGATTTACATCAAGAATAATACGTCTGACACTAAAATTCTAGTCCATATTCTCTATATTCTCTTCAGGAATTGGATCTTGAATAATACAATGTTTTAAAAACTGGATCAAAAGTTAAATCAATAAAGCAAGATTTTAAGGTTTAAAAGGTTTAATCGATATTAGATTATCATAACATCGACTAAAGATAAAATAAAATTAAAGAATTTGAAATATTATGGAAATAGATTGTTCTTATCTATTGAATAATTTGAAATTTAATTAAAAAAGAAATTGTTAAATAAACATTAATTGATTTATTCTAGATTATATAAACTTATCAATTTATAAAAATTAATCAAGTAATAAATAAATTGATTGGGTGTTTAATAATAAGAGTTATTAAAGTGAATAGAATAAAAAAGTTGAAAATAAAATCAAAAAATTAGAGGTTTAAAGATTTTACAAAAAATCGAGAAATTAGAGGTTTAAAGATTTTTCGATTAAATCGGCATAATTGATTGAGTTTTTAAATAATAATAATAATAATAAAAAAGGAAAACTAAACTCCTTAACGTTCCTTTGGTATAACCCCCTTATAGTTGACTAGATATAAGTTATAACGTTTTAATTGTTATTCAAAAACCTCTCTTTAATAAATATCATTGACGAGTTAAGGATACGAATATACTCACTCTGTCTACGTGCCAAAAGCACAGAAGCACCTTTGGTAGCCTTATGATTGTTTTATGAAATCGAGCCAAGCATTCATGATGTTTAGTACTTCATTATCTTAAGCTAACATAAAATCTCTGGCACAACCATGATTGATATTCATATACCTGCATGCTGTCTCCGAAACTTTCGGTTTTGGACAGCATAGAATTTCGGTTTGACCAATCAAGGCCAGTTCACTGCAAGGTACCGAGTAAATTTTGCAATAACTAATAATTAATCAAGCACTAAACACGTTAATTACGATATGTTATCCTTAAGAAATACGCAATTATCAGGCGGTTGTGTGTATGTGTGTTTTCTCTCTCTGAAATCACCCCCATCAGAGATCACATGGAGTAGGTCCTATGATCTGCGTCATTTGATTAGCTTATACCTTATCTACACGGAATATAATTAATTTAGTGAATGACAAACTTATAACCTTTGTTGTGCCACGAATCTCTCTCGCCAACCAATATAGGGGCGTCGATTGGGTGGACACAAAGGTACTTTCTGAGGATGTTCTTTCACAATTGGCAGTGTCACGGTTCGCTGGATGGCATCTGCTCATTTTTTCAATCAACTTTCTTATAGAACAAATTCCATTGATTTCGATGTCCAAAAAAAAAAAAAATTCCATTGATTTCGGTAATAATTAACAATCGGTACTGGGAATGAATGAGCACGATCACTTTGATTTTCTTAATAACATGCGTATAGATAAGGTGATACCGAGCAGGCAAGCAAGCATTTAATTTATTGTATCACCAAGAGCGGAATTGGTGCCACGAACAGTGCAATTATGTCCTAAACCAACCCCCTACCCCTAGAATTTCTTTCATGTACTTAATAACAATGGAGGCCTAGACTTTTCGGATGATAAAATCTGGGGAAAGGAAGAAACACTTTGTCGTTGACTGAACTCTGAACTACTACGTAAGAAGTCTAATCATCCAAAACCAAAAGCATCCATGTCCATGTGTGCAAATGCGTAATATGCACGTCACCAAACCCAATAACAACCAATAAGCCTACTATTGTGTCGAGAGGAGTATGTGTTTCACACGTGTAGTTGTGTCCATGGAAAATGCTATGTTTAATTAGGTCCACATGTTGTGATCCATTTCTTCAATTTAACATGGCGCAGCACCTGTTTGGTTTAACTTTTTTGAAAGTTTTAAAAGTATTTTTTTTTAATTACAAAAGCTATTTTAATAAAAAAGTGGGTATTTTGCTGTGAACTTTAAAAATATTTTAAAAGTAGAAATAGCTATTTTAAATGCCCAAATACAACTTTTTTAAAAATTAAAATTTGAAGCTTTTAAAAAAAGTCACAAATTTTAGCTTTTTCGGGAAGCTAATTTAGCGTCACTTACATAAAGAAAGAAATATTTTCGGTTACCAAAACGTCTGTTCCGACGCTTATGCTGACGGACCCCTTCGTTTCAACCCCTTCTTTTCCTCTTCTCCTTCAGCAGATTCTTTAGCACCGAAACAACCGGATAGAAGTGCAAATCCGAGGCTCGAAGAAGACGAGCCAAAAGGAGCGGGAATGGATCCAGAGGCTCTGGAGAGAGGTGCGAGAGCTCTTTGCGAAATCAACAGCTCGCCTAATACCAACACCATGTGACATCATTATTTCTTCACCAATAAATAATTCTCTCACTTGTATGATTTCATATCAGGACTGTTTTCTTGGGCCAAAGCCCACTTATTCTTTTCCCTTAATGAAGACAGTAGTCTATGCGAGCCTTGCAAAAAGCCTATATCAGATCTTCTGAATCGGCCCAGCTCTTTTGCACTGCGTACACAAATTTCTATGGTTCCTCAAAACGCTTTCCCAGACCAGTGCCATTTCTCGCAACGCCTACCTGAAACTCCGCCGAAAAGAAGAATAATGTTAAACCATTGGCCATGAGCCTTACTCACCAAAATCAATCTTTGATTTAATGACCAATGTCTATAATTTTTGTTTTTTTGCTACATACTTAACGTTTTGAGTGCTATAAGAATCGGGGATGTCAATACGCTGGGTCAGTTCTGAGTCACTCTTGGGTGGCCCGTGGCCTGACCCAACCTTATATGTATTTTAAAACAATCTAAAAAACAAAATCATTTTTTACGTGGCTCAGCCTGTGGCCCAGTTGAGCTAAACAATTTTAACTTATGACTTGCCCAACTTGAATCGGGCTAAAATTGACATTCTTAATAATAAGTCTAAAAAAGAAACTACCAAGCACAAAGGGCCTTGTCAAATTAGCAAACTTATAAATAGTTTTAGGGTTTAGAACTACTCTAACCTAAATTATAATTCAAATAATGTTATAAAGGATTATAATCAAAATATTTTTTTAAAAGTCCATTACTATAAAATAATATAGTTAGGATTATTTAAGAGTTGCTAAAAATAACACTTGCAATCACAATCCACTCAATAAATTCTAAACTTAAACTTTACGGTCAATAAAATACTGCACATACTACTTTTGTACATGGATTACTTTTGTTTTACCATTAAAGAAAATGGAGAGTTTGATTTTGAATTGAAGTCTTTAAAAATTATTTATTCTGAGATAGAAGTCTTGAATTAAGATATTTCATATTCAAGGCTACCATTATACTAAAAGACATTGTCATCTTTGAAATTTCTATAATTCTACGATTGAATCCTTTTATTATTAGTTATAATTTTCCAACCTATATTATCACTATAGTTTCTATAAAAACTTGAAAATATGTAATTTTTATATTTTGGATTCAATTCTCTTGAAAGTATATGATAAATTATCAAAATTCTTTAAAATATGGTAAATAACTTATACGTTGTCTAAAATTAAGAATATGATATCTTATTTTATAAGTCACAATATCAAAATTTATTCTAGCTTAAAATTGAACCTTTAGTAATACTTCTAAATGTTCTTTAATTCTTTTTAATAATAGCACCTCAGATATAATTATATAAAATATATATTCTTTTACTGTGTCTAAAAATACCTTTAGTCACATAATATGTTAGGATAACATATTCAAAAGTGTCTAATCTTTTAAATTTTTTTAATTTACCCTCAAAGTTTTTAAAATTTTTAATTGAGTAACTAGCATTTTAAAATCTTAATAATTCAGTTCAAAAAGTTATTTTTAATAATGTGACATGTCTATTAAATGTCATGTGGATGTCCATCTATTAGCTACATCAATACAAACTAACATTTTGAACTGAATTGTTAATATTTTAAAAAGGTCGGTCACTTAATTGAAAATTTTGAAAAATTAGGCACTAAATTGAAAAAATTTCAAAAGATTGAGTACTTTAAGATTAGTTACCCCTAATATGTTTTTATAGATATTCATATATGAATATTCTTTTCCCAAAATTTTTCTACATTTGATTATATTTACATAATTTTAACTGTTAATCTTAAAGAAATTAATAACAATAGTATAATAAGTCATTATATAGAAAAAAGTTATTATAATGTCATCATAAAATAGCATCAATAATAAATTATTATACCAACATTGCAGGCATATACTAATGAAAAATATAATTGATACTATAATAATAATATAAAATAATATATGATAAAACAATAGTATAGCAAGGTATTATAATGTCATTATAAAATAGGAACAAGAATAAACTATTAAACCAACATTGTACATATATTAATAAAAAAACATAATGGATATGTTGAGGTTAAAATTTTCAAGTTGGTACTTGTATAAGTTTAGCACAAAAAAAACATAAGTTTGGACTTCTCACAATAGTATGTTGAACTATCTTAGAACACTCAATACTAAAATCTTATAATTTTCGGGAAAAAAAAAACTCTTATAGAATCTTTGGAACTATTTTTCTTTAAGTTTTTAAATAAAATTCAGAATGTTTTGAATGAATGAGGATGGTCTTACTTATAAGTGGAGTCTTAATAAGATTGATGTTGGGATGGAAGATAAGGTTATACATCCACCAATCTTATACATAGACTATAAATAGATTAAGTAATGATAGGGTCCTCTTTTATCATCTTCTTTCTTTTCATATCAACATCTTTATAGATTGTCCATAACTTCTCCTCTTATAGATGCTTCAGGGATGGCATTTGGGCAAAAATCTCAATCTTGTTGGGCCTCAACCTAGGCTCGAGCTCAAGTTATTAAGCCCAAGGTTGACCTGAGGCCTGATAGACCATAAAACCAAAACTACGTTGTTTTCTTTTACAAGAAAAACAACATCGTTTGAAGGTAAGTTTTTTTTAATGTATTAAACAATATCCTTTTAATCTAGGTTAAAATTTCCTCCACCCTCTCCTCTGTTTTCTTCCTTCCCCAAACCTTTACCTTCTTCACTCTCTCTATCTCAATTTCTCTCTCTCTCATACCAGACTTTAGTTCACTACTACCGCCCCTTCTTTGTGCCACCCCTTCGCTCTCCCTCCAATCACCCCGTCATCGCCCTACCCCTCTGCCCTACTTCCCCACAGCCATCTATTTTTGCTCCTTCACCACCCACCTGCTAAGGTAAATTTTCTCAATCTTTTGATTGAAGATTGAATTTGTGAAATACTGGAATTTCTAGGATTGTTGCCGTTTCACAAACTTGCACGAACATATACGTGAGCTTATATGTGACTATGTAACTGTATGTGATCATATAAGTGAATGCAAATTTTGAGAACTTAAACTGTCACATACATGAAGTGACATACAAGCAGGGACGGAGCCATGGTAGGGGCAAGTGGGGGCACTTGCCCCCACTGGCTCCAAAAAATTTACATAAAAAAATTATTATTTTAAATTTTTAATTTATAAAAAAATTAAAATTTTGCTCTTCTTAAAATTTTGCCCCCACTAAATTTTTTTTTTTACCTCCAGTAAAATTTTGCCCCCACTTAAAAAATTTTCTGGATCCGTCCCTGCATACAAGGTCACATAAACGTTCGTGTATATGGCCTTATATGTATGGAACAAAATTTACAGTAACTTACAAGATCACATACGTGCTTGTATAGGTGATCGTGTAAGTCCGCAAAAACATATACATGCTTGTACGTGATCGTGTAAGTCATTGAGATACAACATAATTGTGTAAGTCAATGACAACTGATAATCTTTAAAAAAAATTATTATTAATATTCTCCTATTCTCTCCCGTGTTCATGAATTATGAATTATGATTATGAATATCATATATATTTATATATTGATTGTTTTATATGGATGAACATATTCTTTTAGTGGAGAGTTGTAATCCGACAATAAAGACATAAGTAGAAAGTTCTAATCTCATATTAAGGGAAGATAGTAGTCTAGTTCAATTAAAAAGTAAAGTTTAGAATCACTTCAATAAGACTAGATTAACAGAAGGAGTAGAAAAGGCCAAATATAGGTATTGTCAGAAGATGTTGGCCAGAGTTCAAAAGGTGAAACCTCTCACTTAAAGAGATATTAGGATTCTTATAAGGAATAATGAATGACTGCAACATCTTATGATAAAAATAGATCAAGATTTTTTATTACTTCTATAGTAATTGACATGAAAATCCACTATTTATATTCGATACCAAAAGATCTAGGATGTTTTGCAGTTCACTACAACCAAACTTCAAGTTTCCAACTCAAAATACATTGAAGAAGGACATTATGAAGATATACGAGGATAAGAAGAAAGAAATTTTAAGAACATTGTCGAGTATTGAATGACAAATTGCCATTACAACAAACATGTGGATAGTAGATAACCAAAAAAAAGGATATATGGTGATAAAGACAAATTATGTTGATAATGATTGGACTCTACACAATAAACTTTTAAGGTAATTTATTTTCTTTCATATAAACATATTGTTATCATGTTACTTTTTCATTATGTTTTGATTGATGTTAGTCATATTTGTATATGATAGGTTCATTTATGCATCAACATCACATACAAGCGAAAGGTTGACAACTATGTTAGGAGACTATTTTATATATTGTACTATCGACAATAGATTGTCCACCATAACAGTCAACAATTATAGCATGAATGATGTTATGATTGAAAAGTTGAAGAATAAGATACAAGTTAGGAGCTTATTGGTTAGTAGGAGGATATTCCATAAGCGTTGTTTTATGTATATTCTGAATTTGTGTGTGAAGGATAAGTTGGATATGATAAAGGAAGTAATAGATTAGATTTTAAATAGTGTAGTATATTGGAGTGCAACACCTAAAACAGTCAATAAATTTGAAAAAAAAAAACATGATAACTATGCATTCTAAGTATGAAGAAGTTGGTTTTGGATTTTCTAACCAAATGGAACTTAACCTTTAAGATGTTGGAGTTGACAATCCAATATGTTGTTGTGTTTACCAAATTGAGACAAAGAGATTCTCAGTACATTTGTATAACTACATAAGGTTAATAGGAGATGGCTAGAGAACTTTGTGCGAAGTAGAAATTTTTTTATACTGCGACTAACAGGTTGTTTGGAAACTTTCGAATTGAATTCGTTAACGAATTGGATTTAATTACATTAATGAGATTGAATTGAATTCAATTTATACTATTTGGAACAAACCTAGTAATATTGGAATTGAATTCAATTATACTGTTTGGAATACAATCAAAATGAATTCAATTATTTCATATGTCATTTTTACTGTTGACTAAATAATAATCTTATTAAATAATAAGATTATTTTCTTTATTCCAATTGATTCCAGTTTTGGTGACCATAATAGATCTTAATTATGAATGTAAAGAAAGTATTCTTAAGTAGAAAAATAGATAAAAATAATATATGAAATAATCAAATGTACTTTGCTCAGAAGGATCAAGAGTATAAAATGTGCAAATTGTTACAATTAATATATAAGTAGTACTCAAGGCAGTATTATATTAACTTTCACAATGCA
>JAOSBL010000009.1:12150608-12161343 GCA_027568915.1 Erythroxylum roraimae
CAATTGGACTCCAAGCTCAGTTCACGTCCGTTTAACGGACACACATGTCCGTTTAACGGACAGGTGTTGGTAAAGTCTTTTTCTTGAAATTTTCAAGAGCAGTCAGGGTTTAAGTCTTAACCAGTATACGCTCACCACCAATGTGAGTTATCAGTAAATATCAGGTTTAGAATTTTCAGCAGGGCCAGGGTCTCGGGAACGGGCTTCAGCAGGGCCAGTGTCCGGGGACCGTTGGGCTTTGGAATCGGGGTCCGACATCTGTGGTATCAGAGCACCATCGGGCTTCGGGTTCGGGTCCGACACATATGACCACTTATTCTATGCATCCTGGTACCACCAAGATGTATAATACGCAAAAGCAACATTTCTGGTGGCCCGGAATGAAGAAGCAAATAGCGGAGTTTGTCGCTAAATGTATAACATGCCAGCAGGTTAAGGCTGAGCATCAGGCTCAGGTTGGAAAATTACATTCATTGCCTATTTCGAAGTAGAAATGGGAACGAATTTGTAACATCCCATTACCTGCAAGGAGGTTAAAATAGTAAATATGAAAGAGTACTGAGAGATTAGAAATGTATTGTATGCTTATGCATTATATGATATACACATAAACGTGAATGTTGAACTTCGGCACATGAAAATAATTGCACATGCAGTCATGGATAATTTCGGGTATAATTAAATTCTGATGTGATATTATTGACAATTTGTGAAATTGTTGTATCAGAAATTTAATTGGTGAGTGTAATTGTAAATTTTAAATTCTAGTGAATTTTAGGAATAATTTCCGAAAGTGTTGATTTTTATTAGACTAGGAAAAATTCCAAATTGGCAAGTAAATTGATGTATTGAAAAAAATAGGAATCAATGATATTGGAAAATTGTTAAAAAAATGACTGAAAATTTCGGTGAAGACTTAGAAATTTGTGAGAAGATGAATTGAAAAAAAATAGAGACAAATTGGAGTTGTTGGATCCCGCTTGTTTCCGGAATCCAACTCTTGCTTTGATACGACAACTGTTAGATCCTGCTTGTTTCCGGAGCCCAACTCTTGGTTCCCTATAATACTTGAGCATGGTTCCTTGTAGGGTTATTTCAATGAACCCTCACTTCCTTTGATCGGTTCCTCATCATTCTTATGACATCTCAAACCAAAAAGGGTGAGCTCACATAGCGGAATCACAATAATCACAATTTACTTCTTTAATAAATGTAGCTCTTAGACTCTAGTTTATTTTAGAGCAAGAACCACCTCATTCGGAGCTCTATAGCTCAAGATATGCTTGAAAGTCCAAAGTATGTTCATGACCCAATCATGCTCTCCCAACCGACCCCTCAATTTCTTTAGATCAATCTTCTTCAATTCAACACCAAAAGCTACAAATTTTTGTGGAAAGTTATAAAAAAGTGCTAGGAATGTATCGCTTCAAGAATCACTTAATTTGGAGGTCAGACGAAGAAATTATGGCCAAAAGAATCCAACATGTTTATTTCCTCACTCAAATTATACATGCCTTGGCGCAATTGCCATAAATTTCAATAGAGATGTTAGATTGACTTTATTTTTACACTGTTTGAAAGAGGACTTCTAAATCTACAACTTTCATGAAGAACTCAAACCAAGATTTTGTCAATTGGAGGTTCAAAACATGGGCCGTGTAAACTAACACGAGCAGACCGTGTGACTTTCGGGTGTAATTGTGCTCCTGCGCTAGAAACACAAGGCCTGTGTGAATTTCACACGGGCAAACCGTGTAACCTTCGGGTGAAACAAAATTTCCACTCTCCAAGACCCCTCCAATGGATCCTAAACCCATCCTATCGTCCCTTTTACTCATAATCTTGCGAAATTCAACTCTTTTTAGTGCGATATTACTTCATATACTCTAATTGTTCGTTATACATATACACATCCTCTATGACATCCTAACTTGTAATGATAACTCTCAACTCCGATATCCAAAAATCACATAGTTTATACCGTTGGAAAGCTAAGAGGATAAACCATAACTTTCATGAAGACAACTTTGTCTAATTCTACCTAAATTAATCCAGTTTTCCCCTAAAATTAAGAATACACATTTTACTCTCATGAAAAACTTAAGATTTATCCCAACTTCTCTTCCTCTATTACAACATCATTCATAACAATTCAACTACCAATTGGAATTCATCAAACTCTCAACCTCAATTCATTTGACTCTTCATATTCAACAACATCTCATGATTCATAACATTCCTATCTTTCTTTTCCATAGTATCTCACTTATATATATAACAATAGTTCATGCTCAAGATTCATCATCTCAAGTTAATGACTTCAAACATACCTAATTTCAACTTAACATCATCCATACACAATTCATATTTCATTAACATCATAAATAAGAGTTTTACAAACTTCAATGGGCATTCTACACCACAATACAATATTTCACAAAATCACAAATTACATAAAATACTTGAACTATAATTGCTCAACATGCGACTACAGCCTTGTTTTACATAAATCATTCCAAAACAAAACAAAACATGCAAATCCAGAGTAATGCCTTGACTCTCTTTCACTCTCTCTTGCTCATCACCTGGAGATGGGACGGAAATAGGGGTGAGCTTAAAAAGCTCGTGGGTAACAAGTTTATAACGAATAACAAGTAAAACCATTTAAAATGTTCATTGTCATAGAAAATTCTTATTAAATCATAAAACACATGGTTCTTAAATTTTCAACTAAATTCACAATAAAACAAATCATGTATGCATCAATCTTGTTTACATATCATGAATACATAAACACATCAGAATGGTTTGGGTGGATCCAAAAACAAAACATACTACACATTTTCACACAGTGGTCTTGTGTAGCCGTGAATTTAGGAGAGTCCATAAAGGAGCTCCATGCTACTAGCGGGCAGGCTGGAGAAGCCTTTTGTCAAAGTGCACTTAACTTAACCTAGGGGATCATCACAAACCCACAGAATCATGCATTTCACAACTTGAAAACAGATTGCCCAATGGCACATTTCAAAAACTTAATTTTCATAAGCATGTAATATTTCAAACACATTTCCATCATCATTTCACAATTTGTCAATCAAATTCACATAGCAATTTCTCAAATCATTCAAAAGCAATGAATGCAATAATTGTAGAAATTTCTCAAATCATTCAACAGCAATTAATGCAATAATTATGGAGTAATTTGAAATCATTTTATTTTCTTACTTTAAAAGAAAACATTTATAGCTCATTAATTCTATTATAAACATGAAACCCACCTTGAAATTCCTTGCTTAATGCTTGTTCAAAATGTCTCTGCCCTTGCTCCTCTTGCCTCCCTTATCTTCTTCATCAATGGCAAAATTCCCAAATCAATAGGCATTCCAATTGAGAAACCCACAATGCATAATCACTAAAATTGATCCTAGAAAACTCAAACCCATGTATTTCCTAAGCTCCATAAACCAAAATCTTTCCAAAAATCCAACAAATCAAAAATGCTCTTACCTTAATTCTTCACCAAATGAAGAGTTTCTTGGCTTGAATGAGAGTTCTAATCTTCCTCTTCCTTTTTTCCTCTTGAATAAACTTCAAAATTCCTCTTGAAAACCAAGAAATGAAGAAACCCTAGCTTTTTCTTCTTTTTCTCTCCTTTATCTCTTCTCTATGACACTCCCTCTTCTTTTCTATCCCCAAAATCACGTTTTTGCCTCTTCCAAATGTAAGACACTCTTTTCTTCTTCCTTTTATACCATTAATGATTGAACAATGTCCATTTTACCCTTACTTATATGCCTTGTAACTTAAATGCCTAAGTGATCTTCCCAAAATGCCCTCATACATATATACTCTTACTACTTAATTCAACTAAACCATATTTTAAAATCCTACCAACATTAACATAATAATTAACTCCAAATCAAATAGTTAATCTAGCAAGACCTCAAAATTGATTTAAGTCATTGCCTAACTCCTTCCAAAAATCAAGACTTTTTTTTAATCATGTAATTGAAGGAATTTGATAGCACTTCCTTCTAGAAAAATGTTCCTCATTGTCTTAAGTTTCTAATAACAACAAAATCATTCAATTTGGTTCAGTAGTCTGAAAGTTATACACCAAACACTTTCGGACTGTTCTCATACTAAAACAACATTCTGTGCTCAACTTCCATCCGAAAATTGATATTCTTAAAGACTGAATTAAAACTCGATTTCATCAAACAATTTGTAACCCTATTTCTCTAGTTTAATCCAAATCAAGAATCATCTCATTTGGATAACTAGACCAAAAGTTATGGCTAAAACACCGAAGCATACTCAATGAACATGTTTCAATTACATTTTCCAACTTTTAGCTTCCAACATTTCACATATAACCCATCTTGTACCTAAACCATCTTTCCTACTTCATTTCAAATTCAAGAATTCTCCTTTTTTTATATATGAATAATCGCTAACAATTTCTCATTTAACAGTTCTAGTTTCTAAAAAAAGTTCGGGGTCCAACAACTTAAATAAAGCATAAATATGAACTGTAAGAAATGTACCTTATTCACATTCCTGTTGAAATCCTTTGAAAAAAAAACTTTTCACAATGTCAACTACAAGTTGTTTAATCGTCCAACATCTAATGATATCCATAGAGCAGCTTTTCAATGCTTTGAGAGGAAATAAGAAGAAGTGTTAGCTCTTTGATGCTTATTCCTATTTATAGAAAAAGCATTAAGGTGGTTTTGTATTTTTTTATTAAAATTAAACCCCTTAATTATAATTAAAGTCATACTCAAATTATAATTATAATTATTTTAATTATAATAAAATCATATATCTCCTATTTGATCCTTAAAGTTTCTCAATCTTTAGAAATAAGTCCAACTTAATTAAAATTAAACTTTCCTTCACAAGCTTCTCTTTAATGTATGACCCATTATATTCCTAATATATTGATAATGATTATAAATTATAATTCTTATTCACAATTAGAATAAGATAAATTAAAACTACTTTTTATTTTATGTTTAATTTTTCAATTAAACAATTTATAATCATAAATCAAGATTGACGTCTAGCAATATGTCATGATCACCTAAATATCAGGAATGTTAAAATGGTTTGACTTAACCTATCCATGCATGGTTATGATGTATAATTTAATTATTTCATTATCCAATGTTCCAATTAGATAGAGTATGGATACAATGTCTACTCATTTTATCCAATCATGTTCGTTCTTGCTAATTAGTAATTGATTTATAATTGATATTTGAAAACAACTTTTCAAAACGTTAATTCACTTTGGCCAGAGAATTCTACAAATCACTACTAAAAGAACGGTAGAATATTCTCTCTAATTACTTTAGAGTGACGAATCTTTTATTGACTTACTCAACTATCTTTGTATGATTCATACTGCATCCAATTACTACCAACTGAATTACCCTAAGATGATTCATAAGTAGCATCAAAACATAGTAATTTTCACATGATATACCTTGGTAATCTCAAGTCTAAGGATTAATTATACAACCATCATTATGAGAAAACCCACAGACACATAAGTAATATTCTATTTGGGATTCTCGTAGTTACGTCAATTCAGTGACTTATTCTCTTATAATCACCCACACATTAGTTTAAGTATCTCCATACTTTAATTTATGAGATAAATTACTTTCTTCATAAGAAAGAAACATAATGTCTACTAGTTTTACCATTTCAACAATATCTTGTCTTGTTGAAACTACAACTAGGAATATTTAGGAACAAATACATAAATGTAAATTGAATATCACAATTATGATATCATAATTTCAATTATACAATAATTATTCAAGGGATTTTACCTTTCGTATTGAAACATCAAATGTAATTAATTTAATACACAAATGTCATAAATTAAATTGCAACCAACCAGCTGGCTACAAGGGTATAAACTAACACTTAAGCTAATGTGTGGGTGCTTATTAGAGAATAAGTCACTGAACTGATTCGACTATGAGAATCTTAAATAGAATATTACTTGTGTGCCTGTGAATTTCCTCATAATGATGGTTATATAATTAATCTTTAGACTTGAAATTACCAATGTATCCCACATGGGAATTATTTTATTATGATGCAACTTATAAATTATCCTAGGATAATTCAATCGGTAGTACTTGGATGCAGTAAGAACCATATGAAGATAGTTGAGTAACAATAAAGAATTTGTTACTCTAAAGTAATTAGAGAGAATGTTCTATCGTTCTTGATTAGTAGTGATTTATGGAATTCTCTGGCCAGAGTGAATTAATAATTAAAAAGGTATTTTCAAATATTAATTATAAACCAATTACTAATTAGAAGGAACAAACATAACTAGACATAAAAGAGTATACATATTTTATTCAATTGGAACATTGGATGGCGAAAGGATTAAATTATACATCATAATCATACATTGACAAGTTAAGTCAAATCACTTTGACATTCTTGATATTTGGGTGGTCATGACATGTTGCTAGATATCAATCTTGATTTATGATTATAAATTATTTAATTGGAGAATTAAAGATTAATTAAAAGAAGTTTTAATTTATTTAATTCTAATTATGAATTATAATTATAATCATTGCCAATATGTTAGGAACCTAACAAGTCACACATTATAAGAGAAAATTCAATTTCAATTAAGTTAAACTTAATTATAAAGTTTGAGAAACTTTAGGGATTAAATATGAGACGCTTGATTTTATTAAAATTAAATTAATTGTAATTAGAGTTTGACTTTAATTATAATTGAGGCATTTAATTTTAATAAAATTTTAAAACTAATGTTTTTTTTTTCTATAAATAGGAATGAGCATAAGGGAGTTACAACTCCTGCTTAATTCCTCTCAAGAGTTAGGAAACTGCTCTATGGATACCATTAGAGGTTAGACATATGAATAGCTCATAGTTGACATATCAAAAGGATTTCAACAGGAAAATCGAATAAGCTATGATTTCATATTTTATGATTCTAGTTTAATTATTCAAGTTATTCAATTATTGGGATCTAATCGGAAACCATAAAAATTATTTTTCTGCTGCATCTGAAATTCGATCATGGTTTGTTTTCAACAGTAGTAACAAAGTCTCCTTTAATTGTTTAACTTGAATCAAGTACCTGATTGTTATTGATTTGATAAAAATTTAAGGCTTTAAATCATGGTTCTTTAACCAAATACTTAGATTGAGGGAGGAAGTACAACACTAGATCACTTGCAGGATAAGGGCAGGGGTTCAAATTTCATTATGGTATGACAATTGGACAGGCCAAAGAGCACTAATTCATCATCCGATAGCTAAGGTTACTCTGGATACATTTTTAAAAAAAAACTAAAATCCAAGAATTAATTGCATATGACAACTGGGATAGTTCCCAAAAGGAGATCAAATTTCTTTCAATACCACAGTATAGACACAATGAAGGAGAGGATATATATCTATGGAATGGTCTAGCTATATCGGACATAAACCAATAGGCAAGCAAAACAACTAAAGTATGGGACAAAGCCAACCATTGGATGGTGTAAGCCGATCTAGAGTAACACTCTTAAACCAAATGCCAGCTTCTTGAATTGGTTACCCATGAAGGACAGACTAAACACTATGACAAGATTAAAATTCCTCCCCTCCTCTAAACAATGTATCCTTTGCAACCTAGAGGAAGAGGACAAAGACCATTTATTTTTCAGGTCTGATTATTCTAAAAGAGTATGGCAGCTAATTTCCTGTCTATGCACACTTAATTGCTATCAAAGCAATCTGAATGGCATTATACGAGAGATACTGTAGATCCACACATCTAAGCATGACAAGGATGTTTACATAGTTGTCATTACAACATATATTCAAGAGATCTGGAGGGAGAGAAATAACAGAAGTTTTGCAGGAAGAGAAAGAGGCATACACTCACTCACGGAAATCATTACTAACAGTATTAGAGAACAACTGGTCATAAATCTGATGAAGAAGAAATGTAGTGAGAGGCTAGTAATTTCTTGGAGACTCTAACGAGACTCCAAGAATACCCAGTAAATTTTGAACATTACATTTGTACGTCTTACACAAGCAAGGAATCACACAGATAACATTAGCATGGGAATCTAAAGTTGGAGTTCTTACCTTACGTGGTCAATCCTCCGTGAGGTCTTAGCGCTTTGATCCTCTACATCCATCTCTGGTACTGAAGACAATTAGTCGCTCGATGGGAGATATTACCCTTAACTGGCCAGATCTCAAGTAGAGAGAAAGACCCATCGGGTAACCCTAATCAAAGAAGTCTTGAGTTAAAAAGATCATGAAGATGAAGAAACAAAGCTCAATTCAAAAATCCCTTACCTCCATAGCTATCGCCTGGGGGAAAGAGTTGAAGAAAGCTTTTGAATTACCCTAATTCGAAAACTTCTTGAGGTTCTTTTAGATGGGGGAATTTTGTTAATGCTCTATAAGAAGTTCCGAGGCATTTTACATAAGGTCGTTGTATATTATACAAGGTCGTTTTATGCCTTGAATCACACGTTGTCGTCTGTTTGATGCCTTATGCTTTCCTTGTAGTAGGATAAGTGTTGAACTCATTCTCATTTATTAATTCAATTTAATTTTCAACTTTTCAAAAAAAATTAAATTAAGTCGAAACAGTGCTCGTGAATATTTTATTCCATGCCTTCTTGTTTTTTTGCTATAAAAATTTACATTGATGAAGGTTTTTCAAGTTATTTTGTTCTGGAAATTGCATATACGTTTTGCCATGAGTTTGTAAATCAATTACCCAAAAAAATCAGAATGCATGTCCACATATGTTTATTTTGGTTATTTTGTTTTGATTATATGCTTTTATCTATTCTTAAAAATTGAATTTACGTTTGTTAATCTTGTGTGTGTTGATACTGGTTGGGTTTTGGAAAATCACCAACGGCAGTCGTCGCTAGTAATGGCTAGAACCAGTGGCGAATCACCACTGGTGAGCCAAGAACCAATGTCGTCACCACTCGTGAAGGCATTTATACCGCCCTTAAACAAAAGCAGAGGAAGCATGATGGACCGATATTTTGTAAGTTGGAATCAAAAGCGAGAAAAGCAGAAGGCGATAACAAAAAAATAACTGTGAAAAAACGATGGGCTTGCGTAAGAACATTGGGGAATAACATTTGCACGCGCCAGTCAATGCATAGACATTGACTGCTGCATGCGACTCGCGGAAAGGGTTTTGGCATTTACAGTGCACGCACCAAATAGTCTCCCACAGGTTTTTTATTTGATTTTTCTAAAGCCTTAATTTCATTTATATTAATTTAATGGAGATTAAAATTTTATATTCCTAATAAAATTGAATAAGTTTTTTTTAATTTTTGATTTTTTTTTGAAAAAGGATAATCTTTGTTAGGAATATTTTGGAATTCAATTTAATTTTTAAAAAATTTTAATTATTAAAATAAATTAGTTATTAAATCAATAATTATAATCAATCAATGGTTTTAAAAGATTTCTTTCATAATTAGATTATGGTAGAAATTATATTATTTTAATGAGATTTTTTTGAAAATTTTAAATCCCTCAATTAAATAAGTACACGTTAAGAATGTGATAGTTGCTTTCCCTTATTTAAGAATTAAATCAAAGTTCTGTTTATTATAAGGATTGTTGAGCAAACTCAAGGCCAATTTACCCCAAATATGTTTTATCTTAAATTAGTGGGTCCTGCTTAATAAATTTTGTATGATTTGGATGAGCAAACTCATGATCATATGAATCTAAAGGTATGGTTATGAATAATATATATGATATATTTTAGCAAAGGGTTCTCACCTTACGGGTCTAAAAGTCACATAAGATGTGATTGATAAAGTTGTTATCTACTTGATTTAAATTTAGTTAGTTTATTGAGCAAACTCAAGATTTACTATTTTTGAATGAGATCCTAACCCATTAGGAAATTTTTTGATACTTTCTCAATTTAATAGTGAGGGCTCTTATTTTGAATAAAATAGTGGGAGTAATCAAATTTTCATTAAAGTCCTTATTTTATTTTATTGTTGGGTATAAACTAATACTTACTCTTTTTATTTCCTTCGATTATTGAATAAGAAGATGAGTACCAAATTGACGCTGAAGAGCATCATAGATGTTAACAAGTTGACTAGACCTAACTTCTTATATTGGTTTCACAACTTGAGAATTGTTCTTAGGAAAGAAAAGAAGTTATATGTTCTTGACACTATTGTTCCACTAGAGCCTAGTTCAGATGCTTGGGAGAGATATCAACATTATATTGATGACGTTGAACAAGCTACATATGTGATGTTGGCTAGTATGTCTCCAGAGCTTCAAAGGTAACATAAGAACATGGATTCTCCTCCTATAGTTATGCATCTCAAGGAGTTATTTGTCCAAAAATAGGTGGAAAGGTATCAAATCTCCAAGGAATTCTTTTAATGCAAGATGGAATAAGGATCTTCAGTGAACCTACACATGTTGAAGATGATTGGGTATATTAAAAAATTAGTCCAATCAAGTTTTATTATAGATTATAAGTTATGTAACACCCCACTCCCACGTGACCCGAACCCGATATCATTGGTGATATCCGAGTCCGTGCCCCGTGAGGGTGGCGTACTACATCAGTCGATCAGACAAATCTCAGTATAAATTTTTTTTTCAATACTCTCATGTGAGCGGAAAAGACAGTAAACAATCGAGCCCACGTTCAGAA
>JAOSBL010000009.1:12194410-12209105 GCA_027568915.1 Erythroxylum roraimae
TATTTTATTATATTTAACCATAAATATTCAAGAAAAAATAGAAAAAATAGAGTTAATAAAAAATGGGTAGGATATGGATATCCATGGTTCGGGTTTTACTCTACCCATATCCATATCCATTTTTATGACTCAACCCATATCCATATCCATATCCATCGGTTTTTACGATTCACTACCCATATCCAAATCCGTTGGGTCGGGTAGTGCGGATATTAATCGGGTTGAAAACCCACTGCCATCCCTAGCTGGCACTGTTCTGAGACGTTCAGAGGTGATTCCATAAGCGATTTGGAGCTTAAGAAGAGAGAGAAGTGGAGTTTTTATCAAGAGATCCATCATAACACAAGATAAGTCATCTACATTATTAGAATACGCGATATAAAACAATTAGGGAGACTTAGAATTATGATTATATTGTTTTCTATTCTGTTTTCTGTATATATGGATATGATTTCTTGTTCGTCGATGTATAACTAATTTTTCTATTAGTATCTAGGTTAGATGAACCCTAGTTGAATACTTTAACATGTTTTGATTATTTTGTTAATGCAATTGAGTTGATTGATTGTTACAATCCAGTTATCTGTTTTATGATTGTCTATTAATATGATTTATTAGATTTTAATATGATTTCATACTTATTGATTGAGAACTCCTAGGTTGAATAGATCCATGATAATTGGAAAGAGTTTATTGCAATCCTAGAGATATGATGACATAATTCTTCTAGATTAGGGTTAAACTGAATAGAGGGATTCATAATATGGTAAAATAATTATATAAGTTTTAACCTAAGTAATTTGGTTAGAGATCTTAGAATTAGTTGTTAGTAGACTCCAAGTCACCTACTAGCATACCTTAGGAATCTCCATAGTCCAACAAATAAACAAAACAATTGTATGACAAACAATTAATCGGTTAAGGGTTTAGGGGATGCGAAGCGTAGATACTAATCATTTGATACTGATAAATAACTTAGTGACTTAGCCAATTATTACTTAAATCGTGTTGCTTTGTTTACTTTAATATTTTCATTTTAGTTTCATTAATCCAACCAAAATTAATTCGTAAGCTAGATAATAGAACAATAGTAATTACTAGTACTTACCATCCTCATAGGATCGACCCACACTTGTTGGTACAAGCTACTGCTACACCGTACACCTGCGGTATTAAATTGAGGTTGAGATAGTAAAAGAGTGATGTCGGTTGTGAGAGGGAATGAAGATAAATAATTTTTTTGAAGAATCAAGGTTTTTTTAACATAAATCATGAAAGTGCACCATCGTATGCACCGCCTTACAATACAAATCACCAATTAATATTAAAAACAAAAACTAAATCACTTCAGTCTCTAATAATAGTGCCAAAATTCTTAGTCTGGATCAAACACACTAGAAAATAAAATTTAACTCTGTACGACTAAATTTTTAGTAGTAGTGAGAAAGGATTATATCTACAGAGAGTGAGTGTTTAGATTTTGTAATAAATAAACTAGTTTTTAATATTGGGGGGTTGGTTGAATTCAATTAAGAAAATAAAGTAAAACTAAAATATTGAAAACAAATCAAATTAAGTAGTACAAAATTGATAAAATTAATCAATTTGAATCTAGTTTATGGTTCAGACCTTTACATGAATATGAACAATCAATCGTAATGTTGATCTCATACACCTCTTTGAAACTATTAATCATAGATTATCTAACTAAAACAAACTCTTTAATTAGGTCTAGTTATCAAAAAACGTAGAATAAGCAATCTAGATTGTGTGACAACCATATTACGTAATAGGAAAATAGGTTAATCTAAGCAACAACCACATAAGCTCGGGTCATTGAACCTATGTTATGTTATCCTTAATGATGCTTGATCATTAATTTACCATAAATGAATCAGATGTACAATGATTATGTATTCCAATCTAGATTTTGGTAATAAATAATCTAGTAGGCCTATCTAAATTGTTCATACATAAATCCAAAATGTTAATCATATAATAAAAAATTCAATACCAAAAGAGAGTTAAGAACATCACTAGCTTAATTAATGTCCAAACATGTTCGTTGGCCTCGATATCCCCTTTGAATTAAAAATATGAAATTTAACTCCTGATAGCTCTCCAAAGCAAAAGAATCTTCTACATTTTGAGTCTCTAAAATGTTCATGCCTTTTTTGACCTCTTAAATTCCCTTTTATAGTGTAGAACTAAGGTTGCATGGATATACAGGATCAGCTACACAAGCGTGTAAGTGATCATATATATTAATTTAGCAAAAATCGTGGACTTACATGATCCTATAGAAATACACAACCAACATACACAGATGTATAAGTCACTTAAATGGTTGTGTAAGTCCCCACATAGGTGCGCAAGGCTTAGGGTTTCTTGAAATAATGTGTTCAAGTTTGTACAAGTTTCTAGTGAGTTACACATTCCCATACATGGTCGTGTAAGTCACAGTAACTCCAAAAAGGTAAATAAGATCAAAAATCGGTAAAACAACTCCAAAGACGCAGATTTAGCTCATTTTTGTTCTTGTTCCTCCAATTTGTCCCTACAGAAAAATATGAAACAAAATAAGTATCTTGAGTGCAACATAAAATTAATGACTAAGCATTAAATATATTAACAATTAAGCACTTATCAATAGTCCTTTTATACATAGGGCAATAAGTAACAAGGAAGATGGTTTATAAGAAAGAAGCTTGATAGAGCTATGGTGAATAATCTTTGGTTGAATAATTTTCCTAAAAGTGTTACAAAATTTAGGAATCCTTTATTCTCTAATCATTCTCTAGTAGTCATTAACAGCCTTAACTTGAAAAGAACTAGGTACTTTACTTTTGGGTTCAACAATTATCTGACTAATGAACTTGAATTTGAAAGTATGATATTAAAAGAGATGTCTCACCATTTTGATGGCCATAATTCCTTCATTTATAAAATGAAGCTATAGAAGATTAAATAAGAGCTCAAATTACTAAAAAAGGAAAACAATGATATTCAAATTAATATTACATCAGTTAAAGATAAGTTGGATAAGGAGTAACAATGATTTATTAAGATCCTCTTAATATCTTGATATAATAAGAGGAAAAAAATGGCTTTATCAGATTATGTAGCTATAAGTCTTTCCTTTGTATGAGGAAGCTATAAAAGATTAAAGAAGAGCTCAAATTACTAAAAAAGAAGAAATACAATGATACTTAAATTATTGTTATATTAGATAAAGATAAGCTGGACAAGGTGCAATAGATGCTTTATCAAGATCCTTTTAATATCTAGATACAATAGGAGGAAAAGAGGGATTTACCTAATTATACACGTGTTGTTAAGGTCAATTACTCCTTTTTAAGCAACTATTGAGGCTTTAGTTAATCCTTGTGTTCTCATCTAATTGCTCCTCTTTAGTTCAATTGTTACAATCCTTTATCTCTGCTAGAATTTGTTTTTCAGTTCATGCAGATTTATTAATCATACTTATTTCATATTCTAAAGTCGAGGAAAAACCTCTTTGCTTTTCATCCAAATAAGGCCTTGGGTTCAAATGGTCTAAAGGCTCTTTTCTTTTACAAATCATGTCATTTGTTGAAGCATTTGGTTACTAATGCTACGTTGGAATTCTTTAATAGTGATTGCACTTTTAGAGAAATAATCAAAACCTTTATCATCTTAATGCCAAAGATTCTTAATTCTAGCACTTTGAGGCACTTCATGCATATATCATGCATTGATATTATTTACAAGATAAATACAAAAGTCCTTATTTCTAGGCTTAAAGTAGTGCTTTAGCCATTGACTAGTTCTTCTCAATTATTTATGATAAAATTTCTTTAGTTGATATTGATTTATTTATGACTCATTACAAATTTTGAAGTAGAGAAAGCCCTTTTTGCTCTTCATCCAAATAAAGCCTTAGGTCCAGATGGTCTAAATTCTTTTTTCTTTTACAAATCTTGGCATTTGTTAAACCATTTGGTAACTGATGTTGTGTTAGAATTCTTTACTAGTGGTTGCTTTTTTAGAGAAATATGCAAAAGCTTTATCACCTTAGTGCTAAAGATTCTTAATCCTAGCACTTTGAAAGACTTTATGCCTTTATCATACACTAATATAATTTTTATCATACACTAATATAATTTACATGGTAATTGTAGAAGTCCTTATTTCTTGGCTGAAAGGAGTGCTTCAACCATTGATCAGTCCTTCTTCAAGTGCCTTTTATGTCAGAAAGATCAATTGGTGATAATGTGTTATAAGTGTAAGGATTTAAAAAAAACAATAATAGGAAGCTTTCCTTCAAGGGTTATGTTATCAAATTGGACTTTAACAAGGCCTTTGACTCTATTGATTAAAGGTTTATTATCAAATTTATGGATGCTTTTGACTTTTAATCTAAGGTTTGTTCATTAGATCTCTCAACGCATTTCCATTGTGTCTTATATTATGTTAGCTAACAGTGAGCCTACTAGATTCTTCAATGGTGGTAAAGGGCTCATGCAAGGTGATCCTCTATCTCCCTAGTTATTCACACTTGGCATGGAAGTCTTATTAAGGTTTATAATCATATTATAAAGTAAGAAAGGAGGTTTAAATATCATGTCAAGTGCAAGCAACTTAAAATTCACAACCTCTTTTTTTTTGACATTGTTTCTATATGGGGCATAATTTAACTCTATGAGTACCTTAATGAATGCTTTGAGATGTTTTAAAGAAGTATTTGGACTGGAAATGAACAAGGATAAAAATTGCTTCTTTATATCCTTATTTACTGCAAGTCTTTCTTTTTAGATTACTTGTTTGATAGGATTGCAACAAAACTAACTTCTATTTACATATCTTGGAGTTCCTATTTCCTATAAGAGGCTATCTTATAAGGATTTCTTACCAGTTATAAAGAAAATTCAGAAAAGGATAAGCTTTTACATATGTTGTAAAGTTTAATTAATGAATTCAATGTTGAATTCATTGCATGTTTAATGGTATTTACATATTATGTTTCCTAAAAGTTTGGTTAAGACTATAGAAATGTTGTTTAGGACCTTTTTACGAGCTATTCAATTAGTTAGAGACTATAAAGCTAAGATTAAATTGGAGGTTGTTTGCATGCCTAAGGATGAATAAGGATGAAGATGATCCTGAGATAGCCTTGGTTAAGTTAAGTAATAAAATCCACATGGCTAGGAGGTTATGGAGAATCTTAGAGGACAAAAAGTCTCTTTAAGTAAAGTGGTTGCATTCATATTGCTTAAAATATGTCAGTTTCTATTCAGCTTCTCCTAAAAGCAACTCATCCTACGCTATGCTTAACATCTTTAAGCTTATGTAATAAATGAATGTTTACACTATAACAAGATTAAGTAATGGAGCTTCTACCAACTTTTGGCATGATAGTTGAAATTATTTGAGCCCTCTTATCAATGCTGCTCATTATGTTTAATTTGAGGAGCATGATACCAAACATTGTTATTGTCATGGAGGTTTTATTTAATAATTCATATAATCTTAATCATTATATCATAGGTAGATTGCTTCGAGTTGCACCTCTTTTTCACCTCAACTTTATAGTTGTTGACAACAATATTTGGTTAGGACATTAATCAAGTTCTTTCACTAATAAATCTTTTAAGAATCTTGATCTACTTCTATAAGTCTCATGGTATAAACTTATATGGAGTAAAACATCTGATTTTGTAAACAACCTCTTTACTAGTTATGGGTAAGGTTGCGTACTACTGGACCTTTCCAGACCTTGCGTGTCAGTGAGATTTCTACTGGATTGTTGTTGTTTTAGAGAAAAAGAAACCTGTCTAAGAGTCTTCTTTATTGTGTGATTGATTATCAATGGTAAACTACACACTAAAGATGGAATTCATAGTGCAACATCTATTTCTACCATGGTTCTCTGTCACCAAGTACCTAAAACTATTAACAATTTGTTTTTTCAATATGATTTCACAAAATCAATTGGTGAAGTATCCTAAGGATGAATAACCTCTCTTGCTTGGTGAGTAATTGGACTGGTATTGTGAATTGGCGTGGTGGTTTGAATTAGAAAATGCAAAGAAGAATCTACTAGATTCATTCTCTATTTCAACACTATGATTTACCTTATTAAAAGGAAAGGAATATAAGAAAATTTCAAGGTAAACTGAGGGTTGAGCATCGACTTATGCATGAGATGATGAATTATATTACTAAGCAAATGCTAGTTTTTGTTACTTCTACTTCTTCTTGTCCTTAATGTCTTAAGTTTATTGTATTGTTGGCAGATTTTCGTATTAGCAACATGCAGATTTTGCTAGACTACTTTAATGTATTATGATTAACTAAAGACATTTTGTCTATAGCTCTTATTTATTAATTAGTTATTCTTTTCTTTTTTTAAAATACCTTTTATATATAAAAAGTTTATTATTTAATGGCTAAAATTAGAAAGTAGTTGAACTTTATTTTTCTAAATTTATATATAATTATTAGTTTAGAGGGTGACCGATTTAATACAACCAATAAAAATAGTAAGAACTTGAATAAGAGTAGGCCTGTCTAATAAATTGATTTAAAAATATTAATCCTTCAAAGCAATATGAAAGAAATAGAATATCTATTTGTATCTAAAAGAATTAGTATTCATTTTACAAAATTAATAGAATTAATACTAAAATTTTCTTACCACTTGTTAAATAATTGTTCCATCACAAAAGAAAAGGGATGTATAGCGAAGAAGCTTTTTGAGTATTTTAATTGTTCGATCACAAAAGAAAAGGCGAAGAAGCTTCCTGAGGGTTAATACTCTAACTCAACTACCAAGAATATGGTTTTAAAAATCGGACTGGACCGACCGATCCGACCGATTCAACCGGTGATCGATCGGCTATCCAATCCGATTTAACTATAAAAATCGGTATGCAATTGAACCAGTCTGAACCGATCAAAACCGGTCAATTGATCGGTCCGACCATTGGTTCAATCAATTTTTTTTTTTTGTATTTTTTAAATATTTTTAATATTATTTATAATTAAATATAATTATTGCATAATTATGACGTCACACCGGTTGGTTGAACCGGTCGAATCAGTCAAACCGATGATCAGTAAAGCTTCTAATTCGATGACCGGTCTGAATTTCAGAACATTGACCAATAGCATCATGGATCACGTAATGAATTGAGGTCTCTCCGTTTCATTTTACTGGAAGACTTGGGTCAAGTCAACTATTAACGACAACAAACAACGTCTGACTTTGACTATGAGGTGGGAAAGCAAAATCACCGAATTTTTAAAACGTTGAGGTTGTCAGTAGGAACGTGTTTCCCATGGTTTTGAACTGCTTTTGTCCGACATTTAATACCAAATTACTGTAAGAAAAGAAATCAATAATATACTTGCCAAAATAATTGCATTACTTTACCGAACATAGTCATATATTTAGTAAATAAAATCAATATGTTTTAAATTGTCAGGGGAAGCCACAGGGAAATTCTCTCCGCCATTTTGACTTGTCCTTCATTTTCACCGTTGAGAAGACAGAAAGAGGCGTTAACCAATAGCATTAAAGCTCGAGTCCCTCGCATCTCTTATGTGTAACGTTTTATCAATCACCATTTCCTTTGTGTAGAGAAAGGAGTCGCAGAGAACATGGAGAAAGCATTGAACAGACAGAAAATTTTGCTTGCTCATCTGCAACCCACTTCCTCTCCTGATATCCATGAATCCTCTTCTCTTTCCGTATGTTAATTCTTTTTCTTTCTAGTAGTTGTTGTCTGTTATGCTTGTGGCTATGTTTGTTTTGTACTTGGTTTTCCTGTGCTTTGCTGAATCGAAAAACTTGGAAATTCCGTAAAATTGGACATGAACTCAGCTTATCTCTTTCTCAAAATGGTTTATTTGTTTATTCACGTTTCTGGGTACCTGGAAAATTCCATCTTTACTTGAGAAAGTAGTTGTTTTCTTTGTGTAACACGCTTTTCTCCTTTCTTGCTGGTTTGTAACAGTTTTGTTGGTCTAGAATTCGAGTGACTTAGTGGCCCTGCAATGATATATGCCCTTAACTTGGTATCTTGATTGAATAACACGGCACTTGTAAATTAATAAGCCCCTTGCACTCTTAGGACTATGTTTTGTTGGGCATTGATGTTTTCTTTGTGTTCATAATGACTCTTCTTTTCCTGTTGGTTTATTAGACCTCAATTTGCGGGGCTGGGGATAGCGCTGCATATCATCGTTCGGCTGCCTTTGGTGATGATATCGTGATTGTTGCGTGAGTTTTTGTCTTTGAAAAAGGATGGATATTAATTCTGAATATGCGGTGTTGTTATCACTCTCACGCACACATTAGCTCAGAATTTACTTTGTTTGATGTCAAACAGTGCATATCGTACTGCAATCTGCAAGTCCAAGCGTGGTGGTTTCAAGGATACCTTTCCTGAGGATCTCCTCGTTCCTGTTTTTAAGGTTAGAGAATACTGTTCCTTTTTGTCTAATGAGAACCTGCAAGTACGATGGTGTAATTCTCTACGGTAGTGAATGATCTACTTTGATTGTTTCTAATTGTGTGTTTTAGGCATTGATAGAGAAAAAAATTTTGAATCCAAGTGAAGTAGGGGATATAGTTGTTGGTACTGTTTTGGCTCCCGGTTCACAAAGGGCAATCGAGTGCAGGATGGCATCTATTTTTGCCGGTTTCCCTGGTAAAGTACTTGTCACAGGCTTGTAAATTTAACAATTTCTTCTTAAACATTTCTATCAACTTATTTTATACAGTCTTATTTTGATAGTTGCTGAACTTACCTCTAATTTTCAAGTTGCCACCAACTTTTGGAAAAGATGGACAGAACATATTCAAGAGTCCCAAATGGCACTTTATACATAATTGCATTTTAGGATTAATTTTCTTCTAGAAGTGTAGAGAATCTTTCTGGATGATTACTCTACATTGATTACCCATTTTGATCAGATACGGTGCCCCTCAGAACTGTCAACAGGCAATGCTCATCTGGTCTGCAGGCAGTTGCTGATGTTGCTGCTTCCATAAAAACTGGTTATATTGACATAGGTAAGAATGATTCCAGAATAAGTTTGTATCTCATATACCCTTTACGGGCTTAACCTTCTTTTATCTTCAACAAAGGTATTGCAGCTGGCTTGGAGTCCATGACAGTGGATAACATTCGTGGAGTTCAACAAGTTAACCCAAGAGTATGCTTGAACGCTATGTTTCTCTATAGTTGGTTATCTTGTAAATATACTGTGTGAATTGATTTATGTTGCTAATAGGTGGAGAGCTCTGTCCAAGCTCGTGATTGTCTTCTTCCCATGGGAATTACTTCTGAAAATGTTGCAGAATGTTATGGTGTGACAAGGCAAGAGCAAGACCAGGCTGCTGTAAGTTACACATGTCTGCAAATAAGCCTCAGATGAGAGCATTTTGAGTAATCAGCATTTTCACTTTGACACCGTAGGTTGAATCACATAGAAAAGCTGCTGCTGCAAGGGCCTCTGGCAAATTCAAAGATGAAATTGTTCCTGTTTATACAAAGGTAAATGAAGAATTGAATGTACATCAGGAAATATCTTTCACTTCCTTTCCTCTCTCAGCGTGTCTTAGATCATCCCTTTCAATAGATTGTGGACAGCAAAACTGGTGTAGCAAAGCCAATCACAATTTCAGAGGATGATGGTATTCGGCCAGACACAAACATGGCTGGTTTGGCCAAGCTGAAGCCTGCATTTAAAAAGGATGGAACCACTACTGCTGGTACTGGTTAACACTTGAAATAATTATCAGAATCATAGTTAGCTCAAGTGCAATAAGAATTGACTGCAAAATCATCTTAGGTAATTCCAGCCAGGTAAGTGATGGTGCTGCAGCAGTACTACTTATGAAAAGAAGCCTTGCCACAAAAAAGGGACTTCCAATCCTTGGTGTGTTCAGGTATATTTCTTCTTGTAAATGATAATCAGAGTATTACTAAAATAGATAAGAGCAGTCACCAAAAAGGCTTGATCGCTGCTCTAGGAATTGCCATATATATATATATATATATAGCTTGTGCAATGACATAAATACCCTTAGGGCTACAAAGTAAAATATTATAAAATATAATCATATGAACTAACTATACAAGATACTAACTAAATACAATCTGTACGCGCCCCCTCAAACTGATACAAACTGAAATAGTATAAAATATAATCATATGTACTAACTGTACAAGATACTAACTAAATACAATTCGTACACTCCCTCTCAAATTGAAGCTAAGTTATTAGCATCAGTTTGTGATATAGGACAAATAGAAGAATTATTAACTAGTAGCTAAAAGCACAAAATTATGAAATATGACTGATATTAGGCTTTTGGAATATTAGGTTTCAAGGTTGAATTTTAGCTAGGAATGTAGAAATTTCAGATTTTGTAAAGTTGGGAATTTAATATTTGATTGTTGGATTTTTAGGCTTAGGATTTTATAATATGGCTGGAATATAGGTTTAAGATGGCTAGTGATACAAAAGTCACCTTGGGACTCGAATATTCACTGAAGTTAAGCAAGACTTCAGTCTTCAACAACTCTTGAAGTGTTTATCTCGCATACTCGAAGAAACAATGTTACGAAAGCAATAAGAAAACAAAGACAGCGAGGAAACAAGAGAGATACGGTAAAACTAACCTTTATATTATTTCTCTCAAAAAATACAAGGAATGCTCTCTCTGGCTGAATGAGAAGAGCAGAGCTCGAATGAGCTATATATAAGCACTCTAACTTGGAAGCTAAGTTACATTCAGAATTTCACTAAAACTGAACTGCTTAAGATCGTGCTAAGATCATATCTATCCCTATCAAATTACATCACATGAACCAATTGAATGACACCGCCATCTAAATAGGACTCTATCTGATAAGATAAAATCTACAAGATAAAACAAAGATAGAGTTTACATTCAAATAGGAAACTAGCATCCTTATTCTCGAAGATCTCTACTATCTTCAGATGTTGAGTTCTACTGGAATTCTAACTCCTAGTTGTTACCACATCATTCAAGATCTCCTCACGATCTCTATCCGTTGATGATGCGGTGTGATCTTGTTGAAACTCACATAACACACTGGCCTGATCCAATGCTTCCCACAGCAAGTCCGCTAGTCGTGGTCTATTCATCTGAGCATGGGCCAAGTTCTTTGTCCATCAAGTTCTTAGTCTTGGTCGAGTCAATCTCCACAAGGTTCGATGCTTTATTAAAATTCGCACCAAGTGTGATCCCACTCGCTCATGTTTGCCTTAGTGGTTTCGCATGCCTCCCTCATGCGTGTAATCCAACTAACCTTCCTCC
Organism: Erythroxylum roraimae; assembly: GCA_027568915.1. Taxonomy (NCBI): domain Eukaryota; kingdom Viridiplantae; phylum Streptophyta; class Magnoliopsida; order Malpighiales; family Erythroxylaceae; genus Erythroxylum; species Erythroxylum roraimae. The sequence continues at coordinate 12,205,746 of JAOSBL010000009.1, forward strand.
TAAGGTGCATCGTGAAGGTCACTGAAAAGTGCTCCGAAGTTTAAGGGTCTAATAAACCACCCCACATCAGATGGATTCGACGCCCTCATTGAATTTGTCTGAAGGTAGGTGTTCACTTGGTCCTCGAATTGCCACAAGGTTGTATCTTTCTCCCATGTAGCTTCCGCACTGAATCAAAAACTCGGTCTGTCGGTTTTTCTTGTGTTGACCCATTGTTCGATGATCTAAGATTTTCTCCACTTGATCCTCGAACTGTTTCCTCACAACCGGTGGAGCTCGCTTCAATTGTTCAGATCTGATGCATCCTCATAGTAAGGCTTGAGAAAACTAACACGAAAATAAGGTGTATCTTTAACCGCTCGGGCAACTTCAATCTGTACGCCACGTTCTCCACTTTGTGTAGCACTTCAAATGGTCCATTGCACTTCAGCACCAAACTCCTATGAACTTGCTTACTCGAGATCTTTTTCCAAATCTGTGGAGTTAGTTTCAACAAAACTTTATCTATCACGTCAAATTCTAACGGTCTCTTTCGAAGATCTGCTTGCTTCTTCATCCGTCAAGAAGCTTTTCGAAGACTGTCCCTCGCCTCGTCCAACAATTCTTGCTTCTCATCACAAACTTATACGCTGCAAGATATTTACCACCTGTCCTTTGTTGAGCAATCTTTAGTGGTGTGAGAGACTGCTGTCCCAACACAATCTCAAAGGGCTTTTTTCTCGTAGTCGAAGATTTATGCAAGTTATAGCAAAATTGTGCAGTATCAAGTAAACTCAACTAATTACGTTGACTTGCACTTACATAATGTCATAAGTACTCCTCCAACAAATCGTTGATTCTTTCTGTTTGGTTGTCTGTTTGTGGGTGATTTACTGTTGAAAACACTTCAAATTGCAAGCCATCATATTAAAAAGGGAAGTTCAGAATCAACCTGTAAATCTGGAGTCTCGATCGCTCATAATAGCTGCTGGAACTTCGAAATACTTGACCACGTTCTTGTAGAACAACTCAGCCACAACATCCGAAGGATAAATAACAGGAGTTGGCACGAAGATCGCATAGTTGGAGAATTTGTCAACTACCATCATGATTAATGCCATGTTGTCCACCTTTGGAAACCCACTAATGAAATCCATTGAAACCGATATTCACGGTCTCTCGGGAATGGATAAGTGCTGTAATAAATTGACTTTCTTCTTTCTCTCCGGCTTATTCAACTGACAAACGAGGCACGTCTTGACGTAACATTCCACTGCATTCTCCATCTTCGGCTAAAAGTGGAAACGAGATAGGAGCACTAGCATCCGTTGGACTCCTGGGTGACCAGCCCACTACGAGTTGTGCGTCTCTTTCAACAATTGTTTCCGCAATCCACCATAGCTCGGCACATAAACTTGATTACTCTTAGTTATCAAAAGCCTATCATTGTCGAGCTAAAACTTGCATACAACACCTTCCTTGGCTTGAGAAATCAACTTATAGTACATGGTGTCTAATGGAGTTGCTGCTTTGATTTGCTCCAACAGGTTTGACTGTACCTTCGTAACCGAATAAAGAGCCGCAAAATCTGCTTCCTACTTAAGGCATCTATCACATTGTTGTGCCTCCCCAGTTTATGCTCCCACCCAAAGTCATATTCAGCAAGAAACTCTCGTCACTGGGCTTGTTTTGCAGACAACTTTCTTTGGGTCCTAAAAAACGTGTTAGCAACATTATCTGTTCGGACAACGAACTTGGTTCCCAGCAAATATACTCACCATGTCTCAAAATAATGCACCACTGCAAGCATCTCCTCATGCGTCGAGTAACGCTGCTTCGCTCCATTGAGCTTTCTGCTCTCAAATGCTACTGGATGACCCTCCTGTACAAGGACTCCACTATTAGCCTTATCCGAAGCATCAGTATGTACTTCAAATGGAAGATCGAACACGGGCAGCTTCAACACAAGTTCAGTTGAGATAGTGACTTTAAGTTTCTCGAATGCCTCCTCACATGCACTCGACCAACACTGCTCTTGCTTTTTCAGCAAGTTCGTAAATAACGCCGCTTTCTTAGAGTATCCCACAATGAACTGTCTATAGTAATTCGCTAGGCCGAGAAAACTCTGCAATTCTTGTACTGTCGTGGGAGCCTGCCACTCAACTATCGCTTTCACATTTTCCGAATCTATTCTACCTGACCCTTGCTCACCACGTGACTCAAGAATCTGATCTCTAACTGGGCAATATCTTAACGTAGAGCTTGTGCTGCCTTAGTCTTTCGAACACCCACTTTAAGTGTTCTATATGTTCTGCCATGTTAGTGCTATACACCACGATGTCATCTAAGTAGACTACAACAAACTCATCCAAAAAGTCGTAAATCACATCATTCATAAGGTTGCAAAATGTAACAGAGGCGTTAGTTAATCCAAACGGTATAACTAAAAATTCATAGGATCTATAACGAGTTGTGCACGTTATCTTTTGCTCATCACCCTCAATTATCTGCACTTGCTAATATCCACTTCGAAGATTCAACTTAGTGAACATCTCAGCCCTTGACAACCTGTTCATTAAATCCTGAACCAAAGGTATTGGATACTTGTTTTTGATTATTACCTTGTTCAATGCTCGATAGTCCACTCACATCTGCAGTGTACTGTCTTACTTCTTCTAAAACAATACTGGGGCGCCGTATGGGGCTTTCTAAGAAGCACAGACACGTGTCCGACACGGACACTCACCCGACACGCGGTGGACACGTGTCCGTGTCGGACACGTGTCTGTACATGTCGACATAAAAAAAAAATTCCCAGCTCAGACACGGCTCGGACACCTCTTGAGACGGCTTGGACACGGTTGGACACACGTCTTAAGACGGCTCGGACATGCCAACTCGGACACGCCATTGAACTTTTCATTTTCATCTGAAATAATACCATTGCGCTAAGACTTTTCACCTTCCATCTGCTCTTCATACGACGCTTTTGAGGTGTAGCTGCCATTTCCTCCTTCACGTCTGCGCTGGTTCTTCACCTTCCATCTTCGTTTCTCCTTTGTGGTGCTGCCTTGCTTGGATAACGTCATTCAAGTTTGTAAAGTTACTTCCATTCTGTGTTACTTTTGGAAATTAGGGAATAAAATGGTCAAAGACAGATGCAGTTCTGTTCCTTTTAGGCGTGCCATCCATTTTCTAATGCATAGAACTCAAACTAAAATTACAGTTTTAGTTCGTCAATTGACAACAAGTGTCTTCCATTTCTTGCAAGACAGTAACTCTGTATGATTATAGACGATCATAGCAGCAGAGTCACGTCGACGTTGACCAGTATAGCCTTCGCCCGGCTGCCCGACTTGGGCCAGGATGTTCCTTTGTAGG
>JAOSBL010000009.1:12307502-12318513 GCA_027568915.1 Erythroxylum roraimae
ATCCCATGAGTCATGGGAAGATACCCTCTCTTGGACTGCTCCATGCTAAACCTCTTTAGCATCTTGTCTATGTATGTCGATCTATCTCTATAGATCTTTATCTCGAGGATATAAGTTACTTCACCAATATCTTTCATGGCAAATTGTTTAGACAACCAAATCTTCACAGATTGTAGAATAGAGACATCATTTCCTAGTAATAATATGTCATCTACATATAGTATAAGGAATATGATTGCATTCCCGTTAACCTTCTTATACACACAGGGTTCATTTGGATTTGTTAAGAAACCAAACACTTTGATTATCTCATTAAAGCAGATATTCCAACTCCTGGATGCTTGTTTCAATCCATAGATGGATTTCTAAAGCTTGCATACCTTTTCTCTATCATAGGAGATGAAGCTCTCTAGTTGTGTCATATACACATCCTCAGCTAGATTTTCATTTAGGAAAGCTATCTTCACATCCATTTGCCATATCTCATAATCATAATAAGCGGCAATGGCTAGGAGTATCCTAATGGATTTAAGTATTGCTACTAGGCTCAAGGTCTTGTCGTAATCAATTCCTTGTCTTTGACGGAAACCTTTGTCCACAAGCTTTGCTTCATAGGTAATCACATTACCATTTATGTCAGTTTTCCTTTTGAAAACCCATTTACATACTATGGGTTTTATTCCTTCAGGTTCCTCGACCAAAGTCGATACTTGGTTTTCATACATGGAATCCATTTCTGCTTTTATGGCGCTAAGCCATTTCTCAGACTCTAAACTCTTCAGAACCTCTTCATAAGTAGTAGGCTCATTATCTTTTATGAGCAATACGTCATTCTGTTCAATTACGAAAAATCTATATCTCTCGGGAACAGAGTCTATCCTACATGACCTACGATTTTCCTGTGTTGAAGAAGGTTGAACTGTTACTTCATCTGCATGAGTCACAGTCTCAGGTTCAGGTAGATAATCTGCGTCTGTTCGAGCACCTTGAACATCTCAAGTTCAATTTTTCTCCCACTGTCTTCTTTTAAAAGAAACTCTTTCTCTAAAAAGACAGCATGCTTTGAAACAAACACTTTTTGTTCGTTAGCAAGGTAAAATTAATATCCCATTGTTTCTTTAGGATATCCTATGAACAAACACTTGTCAGACTTTGCATCAAGTTTATCTAACTATATCCATTTCACGTAAGCCTGATAGCCCCAAACTTTCTAATGAGAAAGATAGGCTTTTTGTTAGTCCACATCTTATATAGAATAACATCAACTATCTTTGATGGAACTCTGTTTAACAAATAAGCAGCTATCTCGAGTTCATACCCCCAAAAGGATTTTAGTAAATTCCCAAAGCCCATCATTGACCACACCATGTCCAATAAGGTTTGGTTTTTCCTTTCAGCCATACCATTATGCTGTGGTGTGTATGGTGCAGTCCACTGAGATAAAATTCCATTATCTTTGAGATAATCTAAAAATTCTTGGTCTAAGTATTCCCCACCTTGATCGGATTGTAATATCTTGATACCTTTCCCAAGTTAGTTTTCTACTTCATTTTTGAATTGTTTGAACTTTTCAAATGCATCATATTTGTATCTGATCGGATACAGATACCCATATCAAGAATAATCATCGATAAAGGTAATGAAGTAATGAAAACCACTTCTGGCATGGATGGATGTCGGACCACATACATCTGAATGTATTAGGTCTAATACTCTAGTCGTTCGTTCACCCTTTCCTTTAAAGGGTAACTTGGTCATCTTGCCACATGTCATATGATTCATAATCAAATGACCCTAAACTACCACTCTTGTGGAACTTAGCTATGTATCTCTCATTTATATGGCCAAAGCGACAATGTTTTAAGTAAGTTGATTTTAAATTATCTCGTTTATGTCTTTCGTGTCATTGACATTCATAATTGGATGCGACATATCTAATATGTAGATTCCATTGCATAATGTGCCAGTACCATAAATTATTTCATTCCAACTAATAGAACAAACATTGCTATTGAAATTCAAATAAAAACCATCTTTATTTAAACAAGAAACAGACAATATGTTCTTTGTTAAAACAGGTACAAAATAACAATCATACAGTTTAATTACAAGCCCACTAGGGAGTGACAAAAAAATAAATGCCTATGGCTAATGCAACAACTTTTGTTCCATTGCCCACGTGTAGGTCCAGTTCTCCCTTTATGAGCTATCAATTGTCCCTGAGGCCCTGCCTATCATTACATATATGTAAGCCACAACCAGTATCTAATACCCATATGTTATGATCAGAAACAATATTAACCTTAATGGAAAACATACTTGAAGGAGCCGGGGCATTTGATGCCTACTTCTTCTTCAAGGACTCCAGATAGACTTTACAGTTTCGCTTCCAGTGGCCAGTCTTGCCACAATGGAAGCAAATTCCTTTTGATGCAGTTTCTTTAAGTTTCTTTTTAGCTGCACTTCCTTTTGGTTTCTTAGACCTTTTCTTCTTTAGGTTATTTATCCTTGAACCAGAAGAAGAAGAGTCCACCGCTAGCACTAGCTTGCTATCCTTCTTGATAGCTTGCTCTACTGTCTTGAGTAGATTGATCAACTCAGGGATTGTCGTGAAGATTTGGTTCATCCAATAGTTACACACAAACTGTGAATAACTATCAGACAATCCAACCAGAATTAAGTCAACACTTAATTCATAGTCCATACCAAAACCCAAGATGGCCAACCTCTCAATATAACCATTCATCTTCAGTGCATACTGCACTACAGATGTCCTTGGAGTCATCTTAGTCGTAAAGGGCAACCTCAAGGTCTCGAACCTTTCAGACTGAGCTTGCTCATCAAAAAACTCTCTAAGATGAAACACTATGGTATTAGCATCCATAGACTCATGATGCTTTTACAGCTCTGGTGACAAAGAGGCTAGCATAATATAGTTAGCCAAGTCACTATCTCAAAGATGCTTACGATATGCTTTCTGATCCTCATCAGAAGCATCAACAACAGGTGGATTAGGAAGTGGAACGTCTAGGACATATCCTAGCTCCTCAAATATGAGAACAATTCTTAGATTTCTTAGCCAATCAAGAAAATTGAGTCCAGTTAATTTATTAGAATCCATAAGTGTGTGCAAATTCACACTGGAAGACATCTTCAATCAACCTAAATTTGAAGAGAGAAAGAATGTTAGAATACAAATTCATGCATGATCATAAAGACTAGCATGACATGCATATAACTCCCATTAGTTTCAAAGAATCCGTAGCCCTAACCACGAATCCAAGAAAAATTATGACAAAGTGTCCTAGTGGTTTGATATCCGACATTAGCACGAATGACTTTGGGTTTACCCAACAAGCCACCTTAGGTCAATCAGTAGGTATCGGTCATATCAATTGCATCATAGATGCAACTATCGTCTAATGCTATCAACTCATAATGTATGCACAAACATTGGGTTATCAACTCTTGATGTGCGTATATCTAATGTATGCTGCCTAATTGTGCCTCTGTCTATGTTGACCTTTAGTTTACTCAACAAATCAACACTTCTAGTGAAAACCGACCCATTAATCTGAAAATCTTATTTCCATGGTTTGAAAATATTTGTATAGAGCGGGCCCAGCAATAACTCTAAAATGTGATTAGTTACATGATATATAGCCTCTTTTAGTTAGACTTTTGGATACTAAGATAAAATTGGATAACTATAAGAAGTTAGACTTCTTAAAAAAAATATTTGGCCAATCATGTCCAATCATCAACCTCATTACTATGATAGAATAACTTGCTTTTGACCTTAATAAAATAGAGATTCAACACTCTATAATCACTTATCGAACCATACCTTTATCAATAAACCTTTTATATAAGAAAAATAATATTCATGTTAAAATTTCTTATGTTCTTAATATTGACTTTTAAAGGAAATACTTATACAACAAGCTAAAGGAAATTTATGATAGCATAAACACTCCTTGGCTAATACTTAGGGACTTCAGTAGGATTATTCATCCATTAGAAGTATAAGGAAATGTTTGTTTAAGGAATTATTTTGATAACTTTAGTAATTACGTGAGTCACATAGAGGTCACTAATATCAAGATGGAAGGGCAATTCTTCACCTAGAGCAACATGTAAAATGGAAGATGGTTCTTAAGGAAAAAAAAAACTTTATAGAGCACTTATTAATGGCCATTAGTTAACAACATTCCTAAAAAGCAAGCCCTTATTCAACCCCCTGATCATACCCATATTGAAATACATAACTTGACATTGAAGCCAAAGAGGAAAAAAAATCCCTTTTGATTTAATAACATTTATAAGAAGATGTGTTATTTGAGTAATTTATCACAAAAGGTCTAATCCATGATTTTTCAGGATATAAATCCTTCGTTTGTATGAGGAAACTTTATGTAGTCAAGGATAAGCTCAAGAAACTCAATCTTAAGAGTTATAGCAATACATAATAAGTTGTACAAAAGGAAGAAAAGATAGTTATACAAAATGATATTCAAGTTAAAAAAGTTAATTTCACTCCACTTAAGTAGAGATCAATAATTTAGTAGCTAATTGATGGAAAGAAAAAAAACCCATTCCAATTATAAATTAGTTCTCTTAAGGAAAAACTTTAATAGGATGGCTTCTCTTCAGAAACTAAATGGACATGGTTCATTCTCAAGCTAAAATATTGCTAGAAACATATAATTATTTTACAAACACCCTTAGCACAAACTCTAACAAATGATTTTCTTTACAGATGCTTAAATCTTTTACTTTAAAGTAAATCACTAACACTGAAGCACAACTCTTACTTAAGCTCTTTAATAATGCAGATGTAGGTAAAGCTTTATTTAATTTTAAACCATATAAAGCCTAAATTCCTAATGGTTTACATGTTTTTTTGTTTCAAAGAATTTAGGTTCACACTGAATACATTGTCATTAAACTTGTTCTAGAATTCTTTAAGAAAGGTAAGATGATGAAGGAACTCAATAAAAATTTAATTAGATATTCATAGTGACTTGCAAACTTATATTTTATAGCTTCAAGTACTGCAAGTTCACGGGTCATGACTGTATTAAGTGAAGGGTTGATCCCATGAGGAGGATGAACTGATCTAATTTTATGTTATCGAAGGCTCGGAAAAATTAATAAAATAAAAATAAAATTGCAACAGAAAGTAAATACGAGAATTTAATTTCAAGAAATCAATTTAGAAATTTAACACGAAAAGAAGTTAATAGTGAGCAATACAAAAAGTCATAATGGAATTCAATCAAAAGAAATTACCAAGTTATGAGAAAGGAGATTTTCCCTATCATTAATGCTAACCTAGCCATTTATATGTTAACAGGATGGCAGTTCTAGACTATCATAGAGTTGATTACTCTCTCTTAAGTTATAACCATTAAACCCTAAATCATAAGCCCTAATTGAATTAGGAAAATTGCAATCTCTCAATTAACCAAGACCCACAACCCTAATTAGATATCGGGTTTCACACAAGATCTCTTTCCACACAATAACTGTTATGATTAATCACATGGTCTATTGAATCGCCAAACCCTCATTAATCAATCCAATCATTTTTATTGGTTCACCATCTCAGTTTGTTACCAAAATATGCAAGTATCGCAATTAATTACAACACCCAATCAATAAAAAAACAAAAACAACTGTATTAAAATTAAATTGAGGTAAATTCCCAAACAAGGGTTAGAACATCATCAATAATCCAAAATCCATCATCATATAATCCATTTCAATCTTATACATTGAATGAACAAACATGAAAATGGAAAGGAGGAAGAACTTGGATCGGATAATCCAAAAGGCAACAGCTTCGGGAGACCCACTTATCCGAGAAGTCAGCAGCATCGGAAGACTCACTTCTTCTCTTCCTCTTTCTCTTCCTCTTCCTCTTCTCTTTTCTTTCTCTCTCCTTTAGGGTTTTCCAAAAGTAGCAGAAGTGAAGCCCCCTTTAGGGTTACATCTCTTTCCTTTATATAATCTTTCCAATTAGAGTAACCCTAGGGTCTTTTTTTAGGTCCAAAAGGTCTAAAAAGTCCCTCTAAAACTCTATTCAAGTGTGCACGTGTTCTATCACACAAGCCATGATCGTGGCCTCCTTGTTTGGCTCTCTGTCATGATTATGGCAGAACATGCCACGATCGTGGCTCCTTACATCTGGTTCTTTCACGATCGTGGCCTTAGTTCTAGGTCCGACCCTTCTCTAAATCTTCTCTGTTCTTCAATACTTACCTTGAAACACTAGCAAACTCATCAAAGCACCTCAAATATATAAAATTGAAGCTCAAAAGCATACTTTAACCTACAAAATGCTTAAATCATAAATATCTACTAACTAACACAATTCCTTCCTAAACACGCACTAAACATTCAAGGCTATGCAATCTACAACTATCATTAGCCTTATCCTCAATTTATTAAATCATATTTCTCTGAAGGAATTTAGGCCTATATTCTGCTATAACATAATTTACAACATCATAGTAAAACTCCTAGCTTATGACACACAAGGCTATTTTGGGACCTCATATCAATCCATCTTAGGAAGAATTCATTAGAGGGAGGCAAATTGAGAATAACATTTTGATAGCTCAAGAAATTTTTTAAGAATTATAATAGGAAGCACTCTATCAAAATTTATACAATAAATTAGAATTCCTTAAAGCCTTTGAATCCATGAACTAGAACTTCATATTAAACACCATGAGGTCCTTTTATTTTCCAAAAAAAGTATTGATAGGATAGATCAATGCATCACTTCAATTTCTTATAACGTTTTAGTGAATGGTGAGCTAATAAAACTCACTAAAGTTGCTAAATGATTAAGGCAAGATGACCTCATCTCTCCATACCTATTTATATTAAGTATTAAAGTTCTTACTGGATTAGTTAGACATGTCATAAGTTAGGAAAGGATTTTCAAATATGAAAACAAGTTTAAGAATATAAGAATTTATAGCTTTTCATTTACTGATAACTTGGTACTTCTCTCAAGGGTTGATCTTAGCACTATTGATATACTAATGACAACTTTAGGAACCTTTAAAGAATTGTCTAGTCTTTTAGTAAACAAGTATAAGAGTTAAGTTTTTGTCTCAATAGGAGCTAACCATCTTTTTAGTCAGATCTCTAACCTAAAAGACCTCAAGATTATGAATATTTCCTTCAAGTATTTGGGCTTAAGTATTTCACATAAATACTAACCTATGGAGACATCGTTCTTTTGATTGAAATGATATGAAAAAGAATAATTTTTTTTTCTTTTGCAAGTACCAACTCATCAATTTAGTACTCGATTCTATACATATGTATTGGTCTTTAACATATAGTGTTTCCTGAATGATTAATCAAAATAATGAAGTAGATGATGATGTCCTTCTTATACTCAGAAGATCTTATACGAAAATTAGTTATCAAAGTGAAAGGGGGTTTAGGGATTTCCCCAATAATACTTACTCACTAGTGATTAAGAAAATATGTAGAATTATAACTAAAAAATAAGATTTATAGGTGAAATGGGCAATGTTTATTTCCTAAGGAAGAAAAACTTCTGGAATATCATGCCTAAAACTAATATGTCATAGACTATGCTTCATATTTTTAAGTTGAGGGAGTAAGGAAGAAGAAATTCTAGAATATCATGCCTAAAACTAACATGTCATAGACTATGCTTCATATTTTTAAGTTGAGGGAGTAAGATTGTAGTTTAAGCACAAACTTCCTGATGGTTTTACTAAATATTTTTGGTTTGATAATTAGGGCAATGTTGGGACACTATATAGAATCAATGATTTCTCAGCTTCTAGGTACTCAATTTAGGATGATGCAATAATTATAGAGTTGAAATTAACAAGGTCTATTGTAAGGATATGGTATTGTTGGATCGGAAATGAAAAGATGCAATATTTGGTTAAACTATGGATTTCAAAAACTTTTTAGAAATCATAACGCAACGGAAGCATGATAACCAAATCAACATGTCAATCCATACATGATACGGTATATGGATAATACTTAACATAAAGATAAGATGGTAGAATTATTACCGACTCCTTTGCTACAACTTTAACTCCTCGCTGTGCTATCCTCTCCTTCTTCTTATATCCAATCCTAGCTTTAGCCTTGCTTTTGAATCCTTTCCTTTGTCAATCTATCTTCTCCTTATTGTTGTATCCTCAACGAATTTGATTTACCTCTTGTTTTTCTAGGACAACTTGGTTAACAAAATCCTTTGGTAGGAAAGGAGAAGAAAATTTTGGAAGAGAATTTTCTTAGAAGAAAGAAGACAAAGAATAAGACACTCTCATGCAATTTTCGAAATTCTTCATGCAAGATAGGAGAGAGAGTGATAAAAATGTAAGAACACCTTCTTACACCCTCACAATTTCGGTTAACATCAAAGGAAAGAAGAGTTTTCCATCTAATGCATCACTTCTTCATTTAATCAATCGTAAAGAAGCCATTAAGTGAGACTCTTCCCATTTGTCTTTAAGATGACTATATGAAAAGTCTATTAACCTAAATGTGACCAATCAGTTTCGTTTTTGATGATGAAAGAAGGAAGATGGTCCATCCAAAGTACCTCTTTCTTCTTTAATCCAATGAATTCTAATAGGTTACATGCTATCATTAAAAGATAACCATTAAACCATTTAATGGTAAGATCATTACTCCATTTAATGATGATAATGCATGATAAATACCATCTTTATTTAGAAATTCAATGCCAAATGTGCAGCTGCACATTCAACCCTAATGAAAAACGAAATTGCACTTTACTTTCTTAAAATTTTTGTTTTAATTTAATTAATCTAATTAAACCAAAGTCTAGCCCATTTCTAAATGTAAATTTGGGCTTCTAATTAACCATTAATTAATGCAAGCCCAACATTCAATTATGGGCTTTAAAACCTCCATTTATATTTCTTACTTTACTTGATAACCTTCCTTGAAGCCAAGTGGGGAATCTTATTGGACTTAGATAATTCAAGCTCCAATAAGCCCAGAATTAATTTAATCTCATTATAATTAATTCTAGCTTATTAACTGAATATCATTCTACTAAAGACAATTAGTTTAACTCTTGAATTACTAAATATTATAAGAACACATATTTTCATGTCCAATTGCAAACCCTATTATAAACCTTATTATAGCCATCCGCATAATCAAGGATAAAATTACTGTTTTGCCATTATGTTAGTTTTTTCTTCTAGATCTCCCGTTTTACTCTATATGGTGATTAACACACAAGATCTTATCTTGGTGTTAAGACTTGATGGGTAGCTAGTCCATCAAACTACTAGCGCCAGTTTAATCACCAATCTCTTTAAAACATCTAGAAGTGATGATATCACTATAAACTCTTTATTTGAGTGAATGTTCCCTGATAAATATTTCAATTAATAATTCCAACATACGGACACCGGATTAATACTATGTAAAAATCCATTATGATCATATCAAGAATTATAATGAAACATATATGAGTTGACCACTCATCAAGATTGTGGTCCATAATAAGCGAATGCTTAAGTTGTATGTTTTAAGATTAAAGTAACGACCCACTTTATTCTTGAAAACATATTTGATTCCAGATTCATTTAATAGTGCCATTATCAATAGTCGACTACTATCATGATATGAAACTCATCATTCCCTTAAAGTAAACTATTTTACTTACACGGAGATAAATCGCAACACTACAGTTTAAACCATAATCAAGCAACTAACTTGATTATTCAACTGTGAATCCATTATTTTAGATTCTTATAATATACATGTTTCCCATACATCTCTATGTATATGTATATTACTTACAAAAGAATCTCGGTAGCTTATGACTAGATATATAATGCTCATTAAAACTAAACTCTTTTATTTTATTAATAATAAATATTTTCATTATAAAACTGTAACTGAAGAAGATTAAGTTACATGTAAATACACTTGCTTTCCAGGGAACTATATTTACATAACTCCAATTGGTATAACTCTAATAGAGAGGATTCAATTTAATGGTTAAGGCATTCATATAGTATTTTTCCAATATATATTATGGATAGCTACTTAGAATCAAAGGACCAAAATTTCACTGGCATAAAAGGGCCTAGTATAAGTAGACAATCTTAAAACTCATATTCATCTTATGGCTAGCTATTAGGAGGAGACTAAACACAGTGGATAGGTTATCTGGAACCTAACTTTTTCTGTTAATTACAAACTAAAAAAAGAATCTATAAACCACATATTCTTCCATTGCTGCCTATGGGAGAAGATTTAAGAGCACTATAATCTCCCTTATCCAAAGTTGGATAGGCTTGATACCATTTATTGGATAAGTCAAAGGCACATGATATGCATAGGTGATTTCCTTATCTATAAAATTTCATTTGGCAAGATAGTTTATGTAATATGGGGGGAAAGGAAAAAGATAAGTTTCTAAGGCAAAGTTACACAAATATAGTAATTCCTATAGGAGCTAAAAAGCTCGATAAGAGAGTAATATAACTCATAAAGTTTATGTAACATCCCACCCCCAATGGGAAGGGTAAAATAGTAATTTGGAAAGGGCCGAGAGTGTTTAGTATTGTGTTGCAATATTCATGCATACCATTACACGTGAATAGTAAAATTGCACATGAAACTGACTTTACATGCATTCGTGACATTTCCCGGTATATGTGCCTAAATGTAATTTCTGTGGAAAAATATAATTTCGTGCTTAAAAAAAATTGTTCGGAGTGGACTATTCGGTGTTTTACATTTTTGGGCAATTTTGGAAATTTTCGGAGAAACTTTCCGGACCGAAAAAATCGCCAAGTGGCAGACTGATTTGGTTTTCGGTACCGAAAATTTCCGTCCAATGACGCTGGAAAATTGGGTATATTATTTTGGGACTATAATTAGGGCCATTGGAATTGGATGATCTAGAAATTACATTTGTTAGGGTTCCTTTCATTTTATTTCAAATTTATTA
>JAOSBL010000009.1:12329439-12341746 GCA_027568915.1 Erythroxylum roraimae
ATTGAGCGCAGTAGCATGCCACCCTCGTGGGGCACGGATTCGGATATCACCTACGATATCGGGTTCGGGTCCTGCGGAAGTGGGGTGTTACATTGGAAGCAAAAGGAAGACTCGCTTCTAACTATATGAGACTATTTATAATAACTCAAGTTATGCAACTAAGAACTTATAGGCCCAAATAGGGACAAAATATTAAGAATATGGAATGGACAGCAAATGATGCTATATTATAATTAGAATTTCATTTTGTGACTATTTCTTATTTTTATCTTCTTAATCCAAACATTTTAGTCAATGTATGGATTATGATTCATCTAAAGTTACAATGTCCTTTTATTTAAGATTTTAAGGTAATAAAAAATTCCATAGTCTTTTAATAGACTTATCATAAGTCTAAACAACTTTAAAGTCACATTATCTTATAATAGACCTATCCTAAGTCCAAATAACAACATTCATCCATATTATCTTATGAGACACTATTCATAAGTGTAAACTATTATATAAGCTTAAGGCAAAGCATTCACATGGCAGCATGAAAAAGGGATTACTAATTTATAAACCAAAATTATCACAAAACCAGTAGGACATCACTTTAAAAGATGGGGTTTATTGCTATTAGATGCTCATCATTAAAACCTCCACCTAATTCTTTCAAAATTTTGACATATTCATCCCTTTTAAGTTTTATGCTCAAAGATTAGATTTCTCTACTTAATTAACTCTTTGTAATTGTTATCTTAATTTTTAGCCTTAAAAGAATTACTCTTTAGAAAGTGATAATGCATATCAAATTTATACTCCTTTCTAATGAATTACTCACTTCTATTGTAAGCACTAAGGTCAAGTTTTTTGTAATATACAATCACACTACGAATTTTGGTATTGAGATATTTAAGTAGCTTGTTCATCTCCCGAGCTTGCTTTTAATTTATCTCCTTTATAGTTTTTTAATGTTGTTTAGCCATTTCAATATTACTCTAAGAGAGTATGTTCATCTCAATGCAAAATTTCTCATTACATATTGATAGGGCATTGAAGCCAACAAAACATAACATAAGAATCTTAGTTTTAAATTTTAGGACGAACTTTGAAGAAACCTTACCTTTATAATTTTTATTTTATCTTGAGAATGTATGATTTCCTTAAGGTTCTTACCTAGCCATCTCTTATCTTTGGAAAACACAATACCTCTATACACCTATACTCTAACTATATACTAACTAAAAGCAGCATCACCTACCTTAATTTTCCATTTGGGAAAGAATACTTCATTTTTTGATAAATTTTTTTTCCTTTATATTTGGACGAGAATAACTAAGAATATGAAGAAGGCTAGGTGGTTTTGGATGAAGGTTGTGGTGGCTTTGGTGCCTTAATCACCTTATCTACGTCTATCTCAATAAGAATAATAATACTTGTAGGATTAGCCCTTTAGATTTGCCAAATTCCTTGTGGTAAGACCTTGTTTCTCTTATTTAAGGCATCATCCTTATTAGAACTATAAAAATAAACTTGTTATGATCCATCCCCATAATGACCACATTGAATGTTTAGCTTACAAACTATATTTAAATAGTAAGATTTTTCTATTAATGAAAAATCCATATCAATTAGTAAATTTGACCTCCAAACTCATCTTTTAAAGGAAGGGGATTCTCATAGTCGATCAGCATTTGCGTGAAAGAGTAAGTTCTTCCCTTTTAAAAGTTTAAGTTTATTCCTCTCTAATTTTTTCTTGAAACCCTAATTACTTTTATCTATAAAGGATAATAATTAGAGTCAAGTTTTCCTCTTGTGGTTCCTTTTATGTGGTCTTTTAGGTTCATACCAAGTTTGGCTTTTAGGCCAAACTACCCTAAAAGCTTACTTAACCCCCTTAAATTAGTTTATAAACCTAAAGAGCTCTAAAGTGGGCTTAATGTTTCTTAACTTATAAGCTATTTTAAAGAGGAAATGAGACATCAAGAGTGAGGGTATAGTTAGCTAAGGGAAAAAACTTGTCTTCTTTAAGACTTGATAATCAAAATCATTTAAGAAAAGTCTCATCCTATATTTAAAGCTATCATAGTGCATATTTACTTCGTTAGGTCTAAAGAAGCAAACACTCTTAAAAGGAATAGACAACTTAGTATTAATATAAGAAAGGATGAGAAATTCATCCTTATCCTTTTAAAGTCACTAACCCTAAAACTTTTATATAAATCTTTACCTTATTATTGTCATAACATGAGTGACTATGATAGTGGTAGATTGCATAATGTTTTAGTAGGTAGTTTAGCATGTGTTTAGTTATTAAATTGAATGATTAGTCCATGTTTAGGTTAGGATTGTGTTCTTTAATTTGAAATTTATGTTTTGAGTGTTTTATATGTTAAATCATATCATTGAGTTAAAATTTTATATATTTGAGGTACCTTGATGTGTTTGTTAGTGTTTTAGATCAAATAACAAAGAATAGAGAGAATTCGAAGGAAGCCTAGAGTAAGGCCCATGGCCACGATCATTACAAAGGCATGGAGGATCTACCACGATTGTGGCTCCTTCTACCACAATTGTGACAAAGAGAAAAAATCAAGTGCCATGATCGTGGCACTATAGGCTATGATCGTGGCCTGCGTGTTAGACAGTGTGGACAAGCTCCCAAATGAGACTTATCGAGGAACATTTAGAACTTTTTGGACTCAGGAAAATCGTAGGGTTTACCAAAAATTAAAAATACCATATAAAGAAAGAGAAAGAACCCTAAGGGAGCTCCAACTTCTGCCACTTTGGGAAAACTCCAAGAAGAAAGAAGAAAAAGTGAGAGAAGAGGAAGAAAAGGAGAGAGGAGTAGGCTTCTGCTGTTGCTGCTTTCCCGAGCCATCCCGATCCTGTCCAAGTGGCATTTTCTTTCATCTTGTTATTTTTTTTCTTTGAATGTGTAAGATGGATATGACGATGCTGATGGATTTGGGATTGCTGATGATGTTCTAACTTTTTTGTAAGAATTTAAACTTGATTTAATGTTAATGTTGGACCCCAATTTTCGGAGTCCAACTCTTGCTCTAATAAAACGTGATCTTCTTCATTACTCCGTATTTCCGGATCCCAAACATCTAGATTCACAAAACGTGAGCATATTACCCTGTAGGGTTATTTCACTGAAGCATCATTAGCCAACATCTCACAAGGGTGGTGTGCCCACACCAGTCAATCACCAAAATTGCAATTTGACTTCTCTAAAGAAATTGTAGCTCTAAGTCTCTAGTTTGTTTTGAAGCAAGAAACATCTTAATCAGAGCGCTATAGATCAAGATATGCATAAAAAGCCAAAGTGTGTTCATACTCCAATCATGCTCTCCCAACCGACCCCTCAATTTCTTGCCAACAAACATTTTCAAATCAACTTCAAAAGATACCAATTTTTATGGAGAGATAGAACCATATGTCAGGAATCTATTGGTTTAAGAATCAATTCATTTGGAGGTTGGATGAGGACGTTATGCCTGAAAGAATAAAACATGTTTATACCCTTAATCATATTGTACCTAACTTGGCACAATTGCCATAACTTTCAATGGAGATGTCGGATTGAGTTTGTTCTAGGAATGTTTGAAAGAAGACTTCTAGATCTATAACTTTAATAAAGATCACAAAGCGAGATTTGTCCATTTAAAGGGTAAAAAATACAAATTACCACAAGTATACAGGATATGTCCGTTAAACGGTCATACATGTCCGCCTAACGGACATACACGAGGCTGGGGGCCATTTTTGACCCGAGAAGGTCCATTTAACGGACATGACCGTTTAACAGATATGATGTCCATTAAACAGACATTGGCAATACTGGGGGTCCTCCAAGACCTGAGAAGGTCTGTTTAATAGACCTAAAGTCCGTCTAATGGACATAGGGATTCCCTAAACCCCTCCAAAGCCTCTCCAATGCTTCCTACATTCAATCTAACTTCATGTTCACTCATAATCTTCCCAAATTCAACTCTTCTAGTGCAAAATCACTTCATATCGATTCAAATACCAAAATTATCTCATAAAACTCTCAATTCTAAACCCATTTGATTCATCAAAACCACACATTCTCATCATTTACCATAGCTGTCCTATGCAACATTCCATGCAGCATCACATCTTGTAATGATCATATCTTTTCAGTCCAGTATCCAAAAATTACAAACTTTACATCGTTGGAAAGCTAGAAAGATCTTATACAACTTCCAAGAAGACAATTTTGACCAGTTCTACCTAAATTATTCCAGAATTTTCCCTGAATTCAGAACACAAATCCTACCCCTATGAAAACTTGAAATGAGCAATGTAAAGACTTAAAAAGCCATAACAAACATATTGTATATGTATTTCATTCACATCATAAAAGATAAGATTTTTACAATGCTTTAGTGGGCATTTCAAGCCACCTTACATCAAAATCCAAAAATACAAACTTTACAAGAACAATAATTGCTCAAAATGTGACTAAAGCCTTATTTCACAATATTTAGGTTCAAAAATAAAATATGCAAATTGGAGTGACACCTTAACTCTCAAATCGATCACTCGATATCTTGTTCATTGCCTAAAGATGGGAAGGAAAGGGTGAGTGAGCTTGAAAGCACGTTGGTAACAGTTTTATAACCGGTGATAAGCAAAAACCATTTAAAACTTCATGATCATAGCAAATTCTCATTTAATCATAAAACACAGAATTCTTAACGTATCAAGTCAATTCACAACTCACATAAGTCATATATCCATCAAACTTGCCAATACATCATAATAAAATAATCACATCAGAATGGTTTGGGTGGTTCTGTAACAAAACGTAAAACACATTTCCCATAAGGGTCCTGTGTAGTCCTGAATAGAACGTACTATCGCAATCCCACAAAATGGTCTTGCGTAGCCGTGAACTTATGAGAGTCCGCGAAGGAGCTCCATGCCACTAGCAGGTAGGAAGGAGAGGCCTTTTAATCAAGTGCACTTGACAGACAGAACAAACCACCACAAACCCACATAACATTTTATTCATGACCTGAAAACCAATTTCCTAAATGGCACATTTTGAAAACTTGTCTTCCATGAGCATGAAATAGTTCATACGCAATTCCATCATCCTTTCACACTCCATCAACCAAAACCCCATACCAATCATATAGCCATTTCCCAAATTATTCAAAAGCGGCAAATACAACTATTATGAAGCCATTTAAAATCATTTTCATATCAGCTCATCATTCACAGAAATTCACATACAAAATCATTTGGCACATTCTCAAAGCAATTTTAAAGGACAATAAATGCACATTATCAAGGTAGTTGGAAACCATTAACTTCCATTTATTTGAAGAAACTTTGATGGCTTCTTAACTCAATTATAAAAATGTCACCGACTTTAACTTCCTTGCTTGAAATCTTGTTCAAGGATGTCTCTCCTCTTGTTCCTCTTGCCTCTCTTACCACCATTTAACAATGAAAAAAATTCCCAATTCAATAGAATTCAAATTGGAAAACACAAAGAACCAAATGCATGAAATTGATCCTAGAATACTTATACCCATGCAATTTCTAAGCTCTTTGAACCAACACCCTTCCAAAAATCCAAAAGATTTAACATAAACTTACCTTGAATCTTCACCAAATATTGAATTTCTTGGCTCTAATGGAAGCTTTAACCTTCCTCTTCCTTTTTCCCTTCTTGCTCAACCCCAAAATCCCTTTTGAAGGCTAAGAAAAGTTGGAACCTAGCTCAACTCTCTTTTTTTTCTCTCAACCCACGACACTCTCTCCCCCTTCTTTCTTATTTGTTTGTTTTCTCTCTTCTTTCATTCTTTACCAACGTTTTTCTCTTCTAAAGCATAAGCCCACAATTCATTCTTCCCATTTTGCCCCTCCTTCAATGCCTAAAAGCTTTCCCACTTAAGCAATCTCCCAAAAATGCCCCTCATGCAACTTATCACCTTAACCTTAATTCAATTAACCTATGTCATATAATCTCATTCACATTAGCAAGCTAATTAATTCCAACATAGATTAATCTATCAAGACCTCAAAATTAATTTAAATCATGCTTAACTTTAATGAAAAAAAATTGGGGGCCAATATTTCTCCCCCTCTTAAAAGAAATTTCGTCCTCGAAAATCTTACCTAACTGATTAAAAGGCAGGGTATGTCTGCTCATATTAGCAATAATGTCACCTCAAATTCAAGAATCCAATCACATAGTTGGATACTTTACATCAAATATAAATTGCATACTCTCAATAGCATATTCTACATTTTATGCTTGTGTCTTTGTCAGGAATAGGACTTCAGCACTCACTTTTGAATCATTACATATTCATTTCTGATTTGTTCTTTCATTGATCATTCTTAATATAAACTATCTGATCTGCTTAATCTAATTTAATGAGATTCTTCTTCTTCGAAAGAAGATTTCTTGCTACTATCATCTATATTGCTCATGCAATCTTTATCAATCAACTGTTATCATCATCGCATTATCATCCATTCTTAATACCTCAAGAGGATCAATTCAGCTATTCCATAATATCTCATTTAATTTTAATCAACACTTCTCCTTTTTGCTCTTGTCCTCGATCGTGGGGATTATGCATCCTCTTTTTCCTCGAATTTATCATATATAGTAACATTATTAACAATCTCAATTCTTTCCCAATTGATCACCATAAGCACTTTCACGTCTTACTCTAATTCATCTTAGACTTTGAACTATAGGAACTATGACTAGCAATTATTCAATAAGTCATAGATTGCTTCTTATATCACCTCCACACATATAATACATATATGCTTGATACTTTCACTTGTCATGGTGATCCCATTATCAGATGCGCACTCACAATAACAATTTAAGTTAACCTTTTTGAACTTCTATGTATGTCGCTATCATTTATCTCCTCTTCCAAATATCCTTCATTACATCTTACCTATGTATATTTGCAATCAATTCAAAATTATAGATGTATAATCATCACGAAATTCTGGTCTCAATTCTACTAACACATTCTTATGGTGGATCATATCTCTTATCATATCAATCAAACAACCATTTTTATTTTAAGTTCATCCTCATAGGATCGTAATAAATTTTTGGTTTTCATCTAACTTTGCTTATATATTTTAAATCTTGTCATTTTTACCATATCTCTATTTTCCTCAAACAATCCATGACAATACATTCACATCCATATCGTATTCGGGGATATATCACCACATTGCAATATTGATATCATATTCAATAATGCATCCCCCATTACAAATACGTCGAGCCATTACCTGTCATATATACCTATATACTATTTCTCATTTCTATTTATCCACAACTTTCATTCTTCCATATCATGAAAGAGTATCATTTTTCTCACTAATTCGATCAACTCAAACTGCTAACAAATACCTATGCATGTGACTCAAACTATGGATCAGTAATGCCTGCTATAACGTGTCCATAATGTATGTACCTTGACATATAATTCGAAAAATGCCAATGTGAGATAGAAATTTTGGGCTCTGATACCACATCTATTAGACCTCGATTTTCGAAGTCCAACTCTTGCTCTGATAAAACATGATCTTCTTCATTACTCCATATTTTCGGAGCCCAAATATTCAGAGTCACAAAGCATGAGCGTATTACCCTGTAGGGTTATTTCACTGAGCCCTCATTAGCCAACATCTCACAAGGGTGGTGTGCGCACACCAGACAATCACCAAAATTACAATTTGACTTCTTCAAAGAATTGTAGCTCTAAGTCTCTAGTTTGTTTTGAAGCAAGAACCATCTTAGTCGGAGAGCTATAGATCAAGTTATGCATTAAAAGCCAAAGTGTGTTCATACCCCAATCATGCTCTCCCAACCGACCCCTCAATTTCTCTCCATCAAACATTTTCAAATCAATTCAAAAAGATAACAATTTTTACAAAGAGATAGAAACATGTGTCAGGAATCTATTGGTTCAAGAATCACTTCATTTGAAGGTTGGATGAGGAAGTTATGGTCGAAAGAATCAAACATGTTTATACACTTAATCATATTGTACCTAACTTGGCGCAATTGCCATAACTTTCAATGGAGATGTCGTATTGAGTTCGTCCTAGGACTAGGTGAAAGAAGACTTCTAGATCTACAACTTTAAGGAGACCATAAAGTGAGACTTGGCCATTTAAAAGGTCAAAAATACAAATTATTGCAAGTGTATAGGGTATGTCCGTTAGGCGGACATGAACGGTCATACATGTCTGCCTAACGGACATACACGGGGTTGAGGGCCATTTTCGACCTGAGAAGGTCCGTTTAATGGACATGATGTCTGTTAAACGGACATTGCTGATGCTGGGGGTCCTCCCAGAGTAGAGAAGGTCCATTTAATAGACCTAAAGTCCATCTAATGGACATAGGGATTCCCCAAACCCCTCCAAAGCCTCTCCAATGCTTCCTACATTCAATCTAACATCATGTTCACTCATAATCATCACAAATTCAACTCTTCTAGTGCAAAATCACTTCATATCAATTCAAACACCAAAATTATCTCATAAAACTCTCAATTCTCAACCCATTTGATTCATCAAAACCACACATTCTCATCATTTACCATAGTTGTCCTGTGCATACATTCCATGCAGCATCACATCTTGTAACGATCATATCTTTTCACTTCGATATCCAAAAATTACAAACTTTATATCGTTAGAATGCTAGAAAGATCATCTACAAATTCCAATAAGAAATTTTGACTAGTTCTACCTAAATTATTCCAGAATCTCCCCTGATGTAAGAACACAAATCCTACCCCTATGAAAACTTGAAATTAGCATTGTAAAGACTTAAAAAGCCATAAACAAACATATTATATATGTATTTCATACACATCATAAAAAATAGGAGTTTTACAATGCTTTAGTGGGCATTACAAGCCACTTTACATCAAAATCCAAAAAGACAAACTTTACAAAAATAATAATTGCTCAAAATGCGACTAAAGCCTTGTTTTACAATATCTAGCTTCAAAAAAAAATATGCAAATTGGAGTGATGCCTTGACTCTCGACTCGATCACTCGATATCTTGTTCATCACCTGAAGATGGGAAGGAAAGGGGGAGTGAGCTTGAAAGTACGTTGGTAACAGTTTTAGAACCGATGATAAGCAAAAACCATTTAAAACCTTCATTTTCATAGCAAATTCTCATTAAATCATAAAACACAAAATTCGTAACGTATCAAGTCAATTCACAACTCACTTAAGTCATATATCCATCAAACTTGCCAATACATCGTAATTAAATAATCGCATCAGAATGTTTTTGGTGGTTCCGTAATAGAACGTACTACACATTTTCCATAAGGGTCCTGTGTAGCTGTGAACAGAACATACTATCGCAATCCCAGAAATTGGTCTTGCGTAGTCGTGAACTTATGGGAGTCCGCAAAGGAGCTCCATTCTACTAGCAGGCAGGCAGGAGAGGCCTTTTAATTAAGTGCACTTGACAGATAGAACAAACCACCACAAACCCACATATCAAGTTATTCATGACTTGAAAACCAATTGCCCAAATGGCACATTTTGAAAACCTTGTCTTCCATGACCATGAAATATTTCATATGCAATTCCATCATTGTTTCACACTTCAACAACCAAAACCCCATACCAATCATCTAGCCATTTCCCAAATCATTCAAAAGCAACAAATACAACTATTTTGAAGCCATTTGAAATCATTTTCATATCAGCTCAAAAGTCATTCACAGAAATTCACATACAAAATCATATGGCACATTCTTAAAGAAATTTTAAAGGACAATAAATGTACATTATCAAAGTAGTTGGAAATCATTAACTTCCATTTATTTGAAGAAACTTTGATGGCTTATTAACTCAATTATAAAAATGTGATGTATCTTAATTGCCTTGCTTGAAAACTTGTTCAAGGATGTCTCTCCTCTTGTTCCTCTTGCCTCTCTTGCCTCCTTTTAACAATGACAAAAATTCCCAGTTCAATAGAATTTAAATTGGAAAACCCAAAGAACCAAATGCATGAAATTGATCATAGAATACTTATACCCACGCAATTTCTAAGCTCTTTGAACCAATACCCTTCCAAAAAACCAAAAGATTTAACATAAACTTACTTTGAATCTTTACCAAACATTGAATTTCTTGGTTTTAATGGAAGCTTTAACCTTCCTCTTCCTTTTTCCCTTCTTGCTCAACCCCAAATCCCTCTTGAAGGCTTAGAAAAGTTGGAACCTAGCTCAACTCTCTTTTTTTTTTTCTCTCAACCCACAACTCTCTCTCTTTCCCTTCTTTCTTATTTGTGTGTTTTCTCTCTTTTTTCATTCTTCACCAATGTTTTTCTCTTCTAAATCACAAGCCCACAATTCCTTCTTCCCATTTTGCCCCTCCTTCAATGCCTTAAAGCTTTCCCACTTAAGTAATCTCCCAAAAATGCCCCTCATGCATCTTTTCACCTTAACCTTAATTCAATTAACCTATGTCATATAATCTCATTCACATTAGCAAGCTAATTAATTCCAACATACATTAATCTATCAAGACCACAAAATTAATTTAAATCATGCTTAACTTCAATGAAATTTTTTTTTGGGGGTCAACAGCTAATCTGGTTATTTTATGTTAATTCATTTGGATGTTGTGATTATTTATTGTAACTTCATGCTTCGGTAATAAATCGAGAGAGTGAACCAAATGTAAAATGATTGGGTTGGTTAATGAGAGTTAATAGACCAATTAGATCATACAAATAATCAATTAGTAATTATATGGAGAAAGATCTTGTGTGAGGACCCAGTTGTTTAATAGAATGCTTAAAATCTGATTAGGTTATGGGCTGATTGTGAATCGAGAGATTACATGTTCTATAATGCGACTTAATTAAGGTTTATCAATTAGGGCTTAGTGATTATAACTTAAGAGAGAATAATCCACCATTCGATAGTTTAGAACTGACACCACATTAACACAAAAGTGATTAGGTTAGCATTGATGATAGGATAAATCTCTTTCTCATAATTTGATGAATTTTCTTGTGTGATTTCCTATTGTGAATTTGGTGGTGCTCAATATTCGATTTTGTTTGTGTTAATTTTACAAATTAATTTTTTTGTCAATCATCTTCACGTATTTACTTTTCTGTTCATATTTATTTTCATTTAGTAATTCTTTAGGCCTGAGATAACTTAGAATTAGATTAGTTCGAAACCTCCTCGAGGGATTGACACATCACATACTACACCCACGACCTATGTGCTTACAGTATATTGAGGGTTTAAAATAAATTAAAACTTACTTTAATAAGTTTTCGGCGCCAATGCCGGGGAGTTAGTAAGATTTATTTAATTTTTGTAGTCTAAAGTGTTCTCATCACTCTTGTGTCCATGCATTTGTATGAACACAAGAGTCACTTGAAGTTTAAGTTAGATCACTAAAACCCTAACAGTCAACATCACTCATTTGGAATGAGCGATTCGAAGAGGCAAACGCTAAGAAGAAGAAATTGAAGGACCTATAGCTAAGGAATTTCATTAAGAGTTTCAGTAAGAAGGAAACTAAGGGAACCAACTGCAGACCCTCATGGATTTTATGAAACTAGGATTTAATGCAACCTATCAAGTTGTTGCTAAAACTCCTGTTCAAGCACCTTCATTTGAAATTAAGCTGACCTTACTGAACATGTTGTAATCAAATGTGCAATTCTACGGACTAACTAATGAGAATCCCAATGCACATATAGTGAATTTCCTCAAAATATATGATACCTTTCGATATTATTGTATGTCAAATGATGCTGTTAGGATGAGGCTTTTCCCCTTCACGTTAAGGGACATAGCTAAAGCTTGGTATCACTCTCTTAGTCCCTTGAATGTCACAACGTAGGAGCAATTAGAACATGCATTCCTGGATAAGTATTTTCCCCTCACTAAAACTACGAAGATGATAAAAGAAATCATGAACTTCCAATAAAGTGATGGGGAATCACTTTACGAGGCATGGGAGAGATATAAGGATTTACAAAAGAGGTGTCCACACCACAACCTACCAAAAGAAACTTTTTTTCAATCCTTCTATAATGGAGTCAATCTACCCACGAGAGGTACCATAGATGCAGCATGGGCAGATCGCTTATGCAAAAGACTATTGACGAAGTAGAGGTGTTGGACCCCGAACTTTTGGTGGAAATTAGAAATATTGAAATGAATTTAAATGAGTGTTTTTGTATATGAATTGTATTATAGATGTTTTTGTGCCTTAAGGAAATTAATGAGAAA
>JAOSBL010000009.1:12341846-12357374 GCA_027568915.1 Erythroxylum roraimae
AATTAATCTATCAAGACCTCAAAATTAATTTAAATCATGCTTATTCATCAAGAAAAAATTCGGGGGTCAACATTTCTCCTCCCTTAAAGAATTTCGTCTTCAAAATTCTTACCTGAATCGTTGAAGAAGAGTGGATACTTTTCCCTCATGGCCTCCAAGGGCTCCCACTTGGCCTCTTCTATGGAATGATTTCTCCATAGGACTTTGACTAACTGAGCTGTCTTGTTCCTAAGGACCTTCTCCTTAGTGTCCATGATCTCCACTAGAGTCTCCTCGTAACTCAGATCATCTCTCAACTGAACCTTAGTGGTCTGAATGATGTGGGAGGGATCCGATCTATACCTCCTCAATATGGAAACATGAAAGACATCATGTATCTATGACAATTCCGGAGGCAATGTTAACCTATAAGCTAGCAGTCCAATCCTCTCAACAATTTCATAAGAACCTACATATCTCGGACTTAACTTGCCTTTCTTGCCAAATCTCATGACTCCTTTCTAAGGAGACGTCTTAAGAAAGACTTTCTCACCAACTTCATACTCCATCTCCTTTCGGTGTGCATTAGTATAACTTTTCATTCTATCCTGAGATGCCTTAAGTCATTGCTTGACTAAGTTGACCTTGTCTACTATCATCTGAAGTAACTCTGGCCCTATCAGTTTTCCTTCTCCTTCTTCATCCCAACATATCGGAGTTCTACATCTCCTTTCATATAGTGCTTTATAAGGAGTCATCTGAATGCTTGAATGGTACGAATTATTGTAAGCAAATTTGACCAATGGCAAATGCTCGTCCCAAGCTCCTTTGAAATCCATCACACATGCCCTGAGCATTCCCTCAAGGGTCCGAATGGTCCTCTCAGATTGACCATCTGTCTGGGGATGAAAAGCAGTGCTAAAATTCAACTTGGTTCCCAGATTCTCTTGTAAGCTTCCCCAGAATCTCAAAGTAAACCGAGGATCTCTGTCAGAAACTATAGAGTCGGAAATTCCATGCAATCTCACTTTCTCATCAATATACTTCTTTGCTAGCACATGCAAAAAATCAATTTGATTAATTGCCAAAAAATGGGCTGACTTCGTCAAATGATCAACAATAACCCATATGGCATCATGCTTCCTATTAGTCTTGGGCAAACCCATCAGAAAGTCTATAGTTACCCATTGTCACTTCCACTCAGGAATGGACAATGGCCTTAACTTGCTAGAAGGTGCTTGGTGTTCAGCCTTAACTTACTGACACACTAGACACTTGCTCACATATTCTACTACATCTCTCTTCATGCCTTTCCACCAGAAATGTTCTTTTAGATTTCTGTACATCCTGGTACTACCTGGGTGCATGGCATAAGGTGCATTGTGTGCCTCATCCAATATTTCATCCTTTACTTCCTTGACATTCGGGATACAAAGTCTGTTCCCTACAACTATAATTCCATCATCCCTCACTACCACTTCAGATTTCTTGCCATTCTGAATTTCTTCTCGAAGCTTACTCAATTCTGCATCCTGTGCTTGTAACTCCTTAACTTTCTCCCTGAGTATCGGTCTCACTCTGAAATTAACAAGAATACAATTTGGTTCCTCCTGTTTCAAGCTTATCCTAAGCTTAGCCATTTCTTCCAATAACGGCAGATAAACTATTTGAACATGAGCTATAGAGGATTTCCTACTCAAGGCATCCACTACCACATTCTCCTTTGCTAGATGGTATTTAATCAATAGGTCATAATCCTTGAGCAACTCTAACCACCTTCTCTGTCTCAAATTCAACTCTTTCTGACTCAATAAAAAAAAATTACTATTGCCAATTCTAGATCATAGGTCGAATAATTCAACTCATACGGCTTCAGCTGCCGTGAAGCATAAGTTATCACCCTGTCTCCCTGCATCAACACACAACCCAAACCCTTTCTCAAAGCATCACTGTAAACTATATAACCTTCATCTCCCATAGGCAAAGTCAGAATTGGAGCATTTGTCAATCTGTACTTGAGCTCCTCAAAGCTTTTCTAACATTCATTACTCTAGATAAACTTTTGATTCTTCCTCAATAACTTGGTCAGTGGAGTAGCTATCATAGAGAATCCTTCCACAAACCTCCTATAATAACCTGCCAAACTCAGAAAACTCCTCACTTCTGTCACTGTCTTGGGTGCATACCACTTTACCAGTGCTTCAATTTTCTTCAGATCAATATGTACCCCATCCTCAGAAATTACATGTCCAAGGAATACCACCTTATGAAGCCAAAATTCACATTTGTTGAATTTGGCATAAAGTTCCCTCTCCCTCAGTGTCTGCAATACTATCCTGAGATGTTCCTCATATTCCTCTTCACTCTTGGAATAAACTAGAATGTCATCTATAAACACTATGACAAACTGATCTAGATACTCCTTGAATACCCTATTCATAAGATCCATAAATGCAGCTGGAGTATTGGTCAATCCGAATGGCATGACTAGGAACTCGTAATGCCCATAAAGAGTCCTAAAGGTTGTCTTGCTTACATCAGACTCCTTGATTCTGAGCTAATGATAGCCTGACCTGAGATCAAATTTGGAAAAGACCTTTGCTCCCTGCAGCTGGTCAAATAGATCATCAATCCAGGGCAGAGGATACTTGTTCTTAATATTCACCTTGTTGAGTCTCCGGTAGTCAATACA
This sequence comes from Erythroxylum roraimae, assembly GCA_027568915.1. Classification (NCBI taxonomy): domain Eukaryota; kingdom Viridiplantae; phylum Streptophyta; class Magnoliopsida; order Malpighiales; family Erythroxylaceae; genus Erythroxylum; species Erythroxylum roraimae. The sequence goes on from JAOSBL010000009.1 coordinate 12,344,518, forward strand.
CATTCGCCATGTTCCATCCTTCTTTTTAACAAACAGAACTGACGCTCCCCATAGTGACGAACTTGGCCTTATGTACCCCTTCTCTAGAAGTTCCTCCAGCTGAGCTGAACTCCAACTGTTCCTTAAGCTCTTCCAGCTCAGCTGGAGCCATTCTATAGGGTGGTATAGAGATGGGTGCAGTACCGGGAATCAAGTCTATGGCAAACTCGATTTCCCTCACCGGTGGCAAACTAGGTAAGTCCTCTGGAAATACGTCCGAAAATTCCCTCACAACCGAAAAATCCTCTAACCTCCCTTCTTCACATCATTGTCCACCACATATGCCAAGAAGACTTCACACCCATTTCCCATCATCCTGTCAGCTAGCAAAGCCGAAATAATTCTTAGTGATGGTGTTTTCCTGTCCCCTCAAAAAATCACCTTCTTACCGTTGCCCAGTTCAAATTTCACCTCCTTGAGGCTACAATCTAACTTCTCAGATACTTCTTTATGGCATCCATTCCAAGTATAACATCTAAGCCTTTTAGGTCTAGAGGTAGTAAATCTACTACCATTCTAGCACGCTCAATAAAGAGTTCACAACCTCTATACACTTGACTGATTATCACATTTCTCCCTAAAGGAGTACTAACAATCAAAGACCTATCCAAAGGCACCGAATTCACACCATGTAATGTCATGCTTGCAGAAACAAATGAATGCGTGGAGCCAGAATCAATCAAGACATATACTTCATAATTAAATAACTAAGCCATACCGTGACAACCTCAGGTGCAGCTGCAACTTCCTCCCTGGTCATGGCAAACACCCTTGCCTGTGCCTAACTCTTTGGCCTTCCTAGAGGAATAGCCTTCTTTGCAGCTCCAGAACTGCCCACCTCAATGACTGGTCTGGTTCCCACCGTTTCTACTCTCCTCGAGGAATGCAACTGTGACCCCTCTTGCCTTGGTACCTGGGGTCGATCCCTGATCATGTGTCCCTTCTCTTCACATCAAAAACATGCTCCAAGTAACTTGAAGCACTCTCCTTTGTGAAACTTCCCACAATGCCCATATTGGGGGTTCATGTTCCTGCTCCTCTTCACCCTGCTATTGCCTCCGACAGTTGAGGCTTACACTGAAGCTGCCCTTGATTGCTTGTTCTTAGCAGAGGCACTACTCCCCACCTCATTCTGTGTATGGAAGCTCTTCACACCCCTCTCAGGCATTGGAGCACTCACCCCTTTCTTGGAAAAATGCTCCCGGCTCTTCCTCTTCGTACTCACTTCATTCTTTATATTCTTCAGTTTTTCAGCCTGGAGTGCAGCATCTACCAGCTGCTGGTAGTCACAGAAATTGTGGATCAAGACTTTATCCTTGATCCCCAAATGGAGATCTCCCTCAAACTTGCGGCACTTGTCCTCCTCATTCGCCACAATGTTGGCTGCATAATGGGAAAGCTGGGTGAACTTCAGCTCGTACTCACTCACACTCATGTCCCTCTGTGTGAGATTCAGAAACTCCCTGGCCTTCTCTTGTACATAAACCCTCGAGAGGTACTTCTTCCTGGACACTTCCACAAAGTCTCTCCATGACAACACCGGAGGCACAACCTGACTGTAGGGCATTGATTTCCACCAATGAAGTGTGTCCCCCTGTAGCAAACTCACAGCATAATCTAGTTTCTCCTCATCAGAGCACTTCATCTGAAGCAGGACTCTCTCGGTCCTTTTTAATCATGCTTCGGCCTCTTCTAGATTTGTAGTACAATTAAAATCTACACCTCTGTACTTACGGAGCTTATCATACTGTCCAGTCCTCTCCACTAGAGCTTGCATTGGAACTTGAAACCCCTGACCCATGGCATAAGTGAAAGCCTAAGAAAAGGCTTGAAAGAAACGCGAATCCATGGTAGGTATAGGAGGAGGAGGCGGTGACACTTCATGCTGCTCACTAGGTGCCTCAGAATCAGGAGCAGAGTATGTCCCCTCATCCTGTGGGACATAGGATTCGTCCGTGCTCCCTTGGCGAGAGCGAGATCGAGTCATATCATACTGTCCAGTCCTCTCCACTGGAGCTTGCATTGGAACTTGAGACCATTGACCCATGCCATAAGTGAAAGCCTGAGCAAAGGCTTGAAAGAAACGCGGATCCATGGTAGGCATAGGAGGAGGAGGCAGTGGCACTTCATGATGCTCATTAAGTGCCTCAGAATCAGGAGCAGAGTGTGTCCCCTCATCCTGTGGGACTAGGATTCGTCCGTGCTCCCTTGGCGAGAGCGAGATCGAGTCATAGCTCCTCGAGTTCTCTTTCGAGGTGGCATTTTCACTCCTTCAATATAAAACCTTTAGTTCAGCAAAACAATTTTCAAAGTATGCAAAATAGTTCAAATCGTATAAAACAATTTCAAATCATATGAAACAATTAAAACAATGCAAGTTATTCATTTAAAATAACGCATGTTCATTTCGTAATTGAAAACTACCCATTTCATGCCTAGGATACTCCTAAACCTAGCTTTGATATCACAAGTGTTGGGACCCTGCCCTCGCGAGTCACGTGTCCGACGTCATAAGTGACATCCGAACATGCATCCCACAAAGGCGGTGTAAGCAAACCAGTCAAACACCTAAATCACCCCTATACTTTTCAGAATATTGTAGCTCCATGTCTCTAGTTTATTTTGAAACAATAATCATCTCATTCGGAGCTCTACCGATCAAGATATGATTTAAATACCAAAGTATGTTCATAACCTGGTCATGCTCTCCTAACCGATCCCTCACTTTCTTTTCATCAATCTTTTTCAAATCAAGACCTAAGGCTATCAATTTTTATGGAGGGGTACACAACTACGTTAGGAATCTATTAGATTAAGAATCACTTCATTTGGAGGTCGGATGATGAAGTTATGTCCAGAAGAACCAAACATGAATTTGTCCTCAAACATACTGAACCTACTTCGGAACAATTGACATAACTTTCACTAGAGATATCGGATTAAGGTCATTCTTAAATGGTTTGAAAGAGGACTCCCAAATCTACAACTTTCATGAAGACCTTGAAGAGAGATTTTGCCATCTAGAGGTCAAACTCTTGAATTTCCAAAAGTGTAGATGTATCAGACTAAGGGACTCAGTCTCAGATGAAGGGATTCAGTCTAGATGAATCAGACGAAGGGACTTAATCTCAGACGAAGGGATTCAATCAAGATGAATCAGACGAAGGGACTCAATCTCAGACGAAGGGATTCAGTCTAGATGAATCAGACGAAGGGACTAAGTCTCAGATGAAAGGATTCAATCTAGATGAATCAGACAAAGGGACTTCTACGGGGTCTTCCTCACATCACCAAAAATTTTAAATCACTAACTACACTCTCCAAAGCATCTCCAATGGTTCCTACATCCATTCTAACATCACTTTCACTCATAATCTTCCCAAATTCGCTTCTTTTAAAGCGATATCACTCCTTAAACATTCAGTTACCAATTTGGTTGTATTAAACTCCCAAATATCAACTCAAATGAATCATCACATACAACAAATTATCATCCTTACTATAGTTGTTTTGTATATACATTCTATGCAGCATCACTACTTATAATGATCATATCTCTTAACTCCAATGTCCAAAAATTTCATAGTTCATACCATTGGAAAGCTAAGAGGACAATCTACAACTTTTGAGGAGACAACTTTGGCTCATTCAGCCCAGATTAATACAGTTTTTCCCTTGAAGTCAAAACACATATTTTACCCCTATGAAAAGCTTGAAGAAACAATGTAAGACTTGGGAAGTCATGAGGAAAACATAATGTACAAATATTTAATTAACATCATAAGATAAGAGTTTTACAAAGCTTTAACGGACATTTCAAGCCACAATACATCATAATCCAAAAATAAAAAGTTTACATAACTAGAATTGCTCAAAATGCGACTAAAGCCTTGTTTTACAAAATTAGCTTAAAATACAAAAACATTGCAAAAGTGGAGTGATGCCTCAACTCTGGGTTACTCGTTCTCAGGCCCTTCACTTGACGATGGGATGGAAATGGAGGGGTGAGCTTAAAGCTCCTGGGTAATAGTTTTATAATCGGTAACAAGCAAAAATCATTTAAAGATTCATTTTCATTTTAAAACTCACATTGAATCATGAAACACGTACTTCCCAATTCTCAATTTATCAAACAATTTATAAATAAAATAAATCATGTATTCAGCAAACTTGTCAACATATATGCACATCACAATGGTTTGGGAGGTCCATAAAGAGAACGAACTAACACATTTTCATATAATGGTCCTATGTAGTCGTGAACAGAACGAACTAACACAATCCCACATAGTGGTTTTATGTAATCGTAAACATGAGGGAGTTCTTGAAGGAGCTCCATGCCACTAGCAGGCAGGCGGGAGAAGCCTTTAGTCAAAGTGCACTTGACATACAAAATGGACTAAACCAAATCCACATAACATGTGTTTCATAACTTGTAAACTTGTTGTGCAAAATGGCACATTTTCGAAACTTGCTTTCATAAACATAGTATCTTTTCAAGAATCATTTTCATATTCTTTTCATAAATCATCAACGTCGTAATCACATACCAAACACATAACAACTCCTCAAAGCATTCAAAGAGCAATAATTGCACATTCATAAAATAGTTGAAATCATTTATTTTCCATCATTTGAAAGAAAGCATTAATGGCCTATTACTTAATTATAAAAATGTAACCCACCTTGAATTCCTTGCTTGAAAACTTGCTCAAAGATGCCTCTCCTCTTGCTCCTCTTGCCTCTCTTGATTTCCTTAACATTGGCAAAAATCCCCATTCAATAGAATTTAAATTGGAAAACCCAAAGAACCATATGTATGAAATTGATCCTAGAATACTTTAACCCATGCATTTCCTAAGTTCTTTGAACCAAAACCTTCCAAAAATCCAAAAGATTAAACATAAACTGACCTTGAATCTTTACCAAACAATGAGTTTCTTGGCTCTAATGGAAGCTCTAATCTTCCTCTTTCTTTTTCTGTTTTGAGCAACTTCAAAATCACTCTTTAAAATTAAGAAAAATTGAAACCTAGCTTAACTCTCTTCTTTCTCTCAACCCACGACACTCTCTCTCTCTTTCTCCCTTATTTTCGTATTTTCTCTCTTCTTTCACTCTTCACTCATGTTTTTCTCTTCTCAAATGCAAGACAACAATTCCTTCTTCCCATTTTGCCCTTCATTATAAGCTTATGTCTTTTTAAACTTAAGTGATCTTCCAAAAATGCCCCTCATGCAATCTTACAACCTTAACACTTTAATTCAATTAACATATGTCATATAATCTTACTCACATTAACATGCTAATTAATTCCAAAATAGATTAATCTATCAAGACCTCAAAATTATTTAAAATCATGCTTATTCATCAAGAAAAAAATTCAGGAGCCAACAATATTTGCACTAAAATATAGGTTATGCCTAAACTTTTGGATCATTAAAAAAGAATCATACGTTTCAATCTTGTTCAACTATAATCATAAATTGATGAAACCCTTAATAAAGTTATGTCCCGATTAGTTAAGTGTGACATTACTACTGGTATAACACTCATTTTTATTTGTCATCACATTTCACTATGAGACCCACTCACTTTAAGGATAACAAATTCTAAAGTGACAAATCTTTAGGGATATTTTCAATTCAATGTCCATACTTTTAGATTTTTAAATTAAGTGACCAACTTATTATAATTTTAATAACTCAGTTCAAAATATTAGTTTTATTACTATTTTGCTAATTTGACTGACGAAATCTTTTTTGTATATAACAGGTAGACGTTCACATAAAAAATTAATTGTCATCAAATCATCCATATAAACTAAAACACCCAACCCATAACCTCTTTTGTGCATTGGGTTCGGTGTTTGGGTCCACGTAGACACCTACATTTCATAGATAAAAAAGGTTTTAGTAACTATATCAGCAAAATAATAGCAGAACTAATGTTTTGAACTAAGCTATTAAAGTTATAAAAAGTTGGTTAATTGATTGAAAATTTTAAAATTTTAGACATTGAATTTAAAAAATATCAAAATGTTGGTTACTTTAAAGTTTGTTATCCTGACATAAAATATTATTTCTCAAATCTAAGGGGGTGCTTAGTTGATGGGTTTGGGAAGAGGTTAATGGGTAAGGAATGAAAAGTGAGTCGTTGGTTGTTGATTATCATTATAGGGGCAATAGTTTGATATCCCACTTTTAGGGAATCCTTCATGCCCTCCATTTAGCAGAGGAATGAAACTCATTCCTTAGTAGTGACTCTTTTTTTAAAAAAATTTAATACTAATTAATTAAATACAATTAATTAAAATATAATTAAATAATTAATTACATTATAATTAATTAATAATTAATAATTAATTACAATATAATTAATTAAAATATTATAATTAATTAATTAATTATAATAGAATTAATTAAAATATAATTCATTCATTAATTACAATATTGTAATTAATTAATTAATTAAAATATTATTATTTATTAATTATAATATAATTAATTACAATATTATTATTAATTAATTACAATATAACTAATTAAAATATAATTTATTCATTAATTATAATATTGTAATTAATTAATTAAAATATAATTAATTAATCAATTAATTTTTATTTCTCAATAGTTTTTACAAACCAACCAATATCAAAGGTAATGGAAATCATGTATTCCTCTTAACCAACTATCATAATTATAATGATAATATCCATTATCATTACTATATTTATTTCCATTCCTATTACCATTCCTCCGTACAAACCAATCACTCCCTAAAATTTCACTTCGAATCAATACCATCAACGCCTAACACATGCACCTCTCGCGCCTACGTTAATGCCAGCATCACCAAAGTCTTAACCTTAACCATCACCAGCTCTTATAAGTTCTTAAATTCCAAAACCAAAACTATCATCACCATCACCTACACATACCGTTATCATCATCACTTACTTACCATTATTGGTCAAGGTTGTTACTAATCATATACTGGCACCATTTAAACATCCTTATAAACTAAGAAACCTTAAACATGGCGAGGACTCATCACTAGCACCTGCACCTGTACTTGGACCTATGTTGGAGCTTGAATTGTCACCTAAATTCGTACCATCAAGTAGTGGCATGCTCCTTACTCTTGTTGATAGTTAGTCTCCACCTCAAGTTCATTCTCTACCACCACCCTGTTAGTTTTGTAAGGGACTTTGTCCCATATTTAAAGTGAGGGAGGGAGGGGGGAGGCTCAACAAGTATAAATAAACCCCCTCCCCCTTCCATTTAAATCATCCAAAAAAAGAAAACAAGATATTAACCTTTAGTTTTCTCCTCCTTTGGTGAGTAAGAGAAATACTAAGAGTAGAAAATTTTTGTGAGTAATTTTTAGGGTGTATTGGGGTAAGGGTTTGAAAATGTGTGTAAACACTAGTGAGTTGAGTGTTGAGTGTAAACACTTGTAAGTGTTGTTTTTCTCCCTAATAAAAAGGGTGTGCAGTAGCCCCGGAGACATAGGCACAATTTGGCCGAACTCCGTTATCAAATTTTGTGTTGTTCTACTGGCATTCTAGTTATGTGGAAATAGTTGAATTTCCTAATAATTGGTAGCAGAGCATTAGAAAAGTGAGTATGCTCTGTAGTCGCCACAGTAGTGGATCTTCTACATCAGAAAACTTTCCTTGGGTGTGTTGAAGCTTAAAGTTAGTATGCTCTGCAATTGCCACAGGAGTGGATCCTCTGCATCAGAAAACTTCTCTCGGGTATATTTGGTTACTGAGTGGCGTTATTACGGAGGTTCTGTCTAAGGAGATTGGGTAGTTAGTGGGAGCAATTGTGACCCCTCCAATTTTCCTGGGAACTTTAGCTAAAGTTCTGTCTAAGGAAAATTGGAACTTAAGTGGGACCTGTTGTATCTTCCCACCCAACCTTTCCTGGGAATCGACTTGATAACTACGAATCACAGTGCAATAGTCAGAGGAAACTAGAAGCCAGTGGGAGTGATAGCACCAAATGACATGCTCAACAAAATCGATAAGTTCGATGGCACAGATTTCGAATACTGGAAGATGCATATAGAGGATTATCCATATCAAAAGAACCAGTTTCTACCGCTCTTTGGAAAGAAGCCAGAAAACATGTCAGATGAAGAGTGGGTTATTCTTAACAAGCAGGCCCTTGGAGTAATTCGAATGACCTTATCCCGGAATATAGCCTTTAACGTGATAAAAGCAAAAACCACAAAAGGCCTTATGGAGGAACTAACGGAGTATTATGAAAAACCATCGACAATAAACAAAGTACATTTGATGCGGCATTTGCTCAACTTGAAAATGGCGGAAGGCACCTCTGTAGATCATCATATCAATGAACTCAACAAAGTCTTGAACAAGTTGAGTACGATGAATATTGATCTTGATGATGAAATACAGGCCTTAGTACTTTTATCATCCCTCCCAGAGAGTTGGAGTGCCACAGTCACATCAGTGAGTAACTCAATGGGAACCAACAAGTTGAAGTTCAAGGATGTTAGTGGCCTTATTATTAATGAAGAAACCTGAAGAAAAGAGGTAGGTGAAACCTCATCCTCCTCCGCCCTTGTCGCAGAATCAAAAGGAAGAAGTAGAGGACGTGGAAAATTTAGATACCGTGATAGATCAAAGGACAGGAGTTCCAAGTCATGGAATCCCGCTACTTCCCAAAACTCAAAAAATATTAAGTGTTGGAATTATGGAAAGACTGGGCACTACAGAAATCAATGCAAGAATGGTTCGAAGAAGCAGGAGTCGAACAACCAGGAGGCAAATATAGCTTCTACCTCAAATGGAGATGATGCCTTGATATGTGCCTTAGAAAACAAGCAAGAGACAAGGATATTGGACTCCGGAGCATCGTTCCGTGCAATTTCGGAGAAAGATCTTCTCGAGAAGTATGTGCCTGGAAATCTCGGCAGTGTGTATCTTGGTAATGATCAACCCTACAAGATTGTCGGTAAATGTGTAGTTAAGCTCAAACTGAATGGAGCTATGTGGGAGCTGAAGGATGTCAGACATATCCCTGATCTGAGAAAGAACTTAATCTCAGTGGGATAATTAGCAAATAAAGGCTACATCACAACTTTCCATAGTGATGAATGGAAGGTATCAAAGGGAGCAATGATTGTAGCACAAGGAAAGAAGAATGGTACTCTTTACCTAACAGTTGGAGCATGTTGTTCAATTGCAGTTGCACAAGGAAGTGGAGATTCCAACTTGTGGCACCAGAGACTTGGCCACATGAGTGAAAAAGGAATGAAATTAATCCATTCCAATGGAAAACTATCAGGTCTACAATCAGTAGAACTTGATACGTGTGAAGACTGCATTCTTGGAAAGTAGAAGAGAGTCAGCTTTCAAACAGGTGGTAGAACACCAAAGAAGGAGAAACTTGAGCTCGTACATTTTAATGTTTAGGAACTAACAACTACTCCATCCATTGGTGGAAAGCACTACTTCGTGACATTCATTGATGATCACTCCCGTAAGGTGTGGGTTTACTTTCTCAGACACAAGTCAGAAGTATTTGATGCTTTCAAAACATGGAAGGCTATGGTTGAAAATGAGACGGGTCTCAAAATAAAGAAGCTCAGAACTGACAATGGTGGAGAATATGAGGACACTAGATTCAAAAAGTTCTATTATAAGCATGGAATCAGAATGGAGAGAACCGTGCCAGGAACACTGCAACATAATGGTGTAGCGGAGCCCATAAATCGAACCTTAACTGAAAGAGCTAGAAGTATGCGGCTACAATCAGGTTTACCAAAGCCGTTCTGGGCAGAAGCAGTCAACACAGCAACTTATCTCATCAACCGAGATCCATCAATTCCATTAGAGTACAAGATACCAGAGGAGGTTTGGAGTGGAAAAGATGTTAAGCTTTCACACCTCAAGGTATTTGGTTGTACAACATATGTGCATATCAGTGATCAAAGCAGAAATAAAATTGATCCAAAATCCAAGAAATGCATATTTATTGGCTATGGCGAGGATGAGTTTGGGTATCGCATTTGGGATCACGAAAACAAGAAGATCATTCAGAGTAAAGATGTGGTCTTTAATGAAAAGTTGATGTATAAAGATCGACATGCATTGGAGAAAGTCCCTCAAAGAGACCCTGTATTTGTTGATATCAGCAATATCCCAAATTTTCCAATAAGGCAAATAGAAGTAAATCCTCAATCAGTGGAAACTGTTGAAGAAAAAGCTCAGCTTGAATCACCACAGCCCACCTCTCCTGTTCCTGAGTTAAGAAGGTCTTCTCGACCTCATGTGCCAAACAGGAGATTCTTAAATTATCTATTGTTAACTTATGGAGGTGAGCCTGAGTCTTATAAAGAGGCATGCCAAACAGAAGATGCCAGTAAGTGGGAGCTTGCAATGAAAGATGAGATGAGATCTTTAATCTCCAATCAGACTTGGGAACTAACAAAGTTACCAAATGGAAAGAAGGATCTCAACAACAAATGGGTATATCGGGTCAAAGAGGAGTTTGATGGTTCCAAAAGATACAAAGCTTGGTTAGTAGTCAAATGGTTCTAGCAGAAGGAAGGAATAGACTATACCGACATTTTCTCCCAGGTAGTGAAGCTTAATACCATCAAAACGGTGTTAAGTATTGTCGCAAGTCAAGATCTCCATCTTGAGCAGCTTGATGTGAAGACAACATTTCTTCATGGAGACTTGGATGAGGATATATTTATGCACTAGCCAGAGGGTTTTCTAGAGAAAGGAAAAGATCATTTAGTGTGTAAGTTGACGAAAAGCTTGTACGGTCTGAAACAAGCCCCAAGGCAGTGGTACAAAAAGTTTGATAACTTTATGCACAGGGAAGACTTCCAGAAGTGCAATGCCAACCATTGTTGGTTATATCAAGAGATATCATTCCAGTTATATCATTTTGCTACTTTATGTCGATGACATGTTAGTAGTGGGTTCCAATGTGGATGACATCAGAAACTTGAAGCAACAATTATCAAAAGAATTTGACATGAAAGATCTGGGTCCAGCTAAGAAGATTCTTGGGATGCAGATCACCAGAAATAGGTAGAGAGGGGAATTACAATTATCTCAAGCAGAATACATTAATCGTGTTTTGCAACTGTTTAACATGGCGAATGCTAAACTAGTCAGCACTCCCTTTGCCAGTCATTTTTGCCTATCCCAAAATCAGTCACCTCAGACAAATGAAGAGCGAGACTTGATGGCAAAAGTTCCTTATACCTCTACTATTGGGAGCTTGATGTATGCCATGGTATGCACAAGGCCAGACATAGGCCATGCAGTAGAAGCAGTTAGCAGATTTATGGCAAATCCAGGAAAAGTCCATTGGGAAGCAGTAAAGTAGATTTTAAGATATCTTCGAGGCACTACCAAGAAATACCTGTACTTTGGCAAAGGAAAAATAAAAATACAAGGTCATGTTGACTCAGATTATACAGGTGAAGTTGATAGAAAAAGGAGCACCACCGGTTACATCTTTACTATAGGTACAACAGCTGTGAGTTGGATATCGCAGATTCAAAAGATTGTTGCATTATCCACTATAGAAGCTGAGTACATAGCAATAACCGAAGCTAGCAAAGAAATGATTTGGCTTCAGAATTTGCTGTCAGAGTTGGGTTTCATGCTGGAGAAGAATGTGCTATATAGTGACAGTTAGAGTGCAATTCATCTGGCCAAGAATCCAACATTCCACTCCAGAACCAAGCATATCAGTGTTCGTTATCATTCATCAGGTCCTTGCTAGAAGATGAAGTGTTAACACTTGAGAAGATCCTTAGAAGCAAGAATCCTGCGGATATGCTAACCAAGGTGGTGACAATCGAGAAACTGAAGTTGTATGCAACTTTAGTTGGCCTGCAAGAATAATAAATCTAGACGAGCTACTGCATCAACCAGGTATGAAAACAGATTGAAATCAGTCTTCAAGTGGGAGATTGTTAGTTTTGTAAGGGACCTTGTCCTATATTGAAAGTGAGTGAGGGAGGGGGGAAGGCTCAACAAGTATAAATAAACCCCCTCCCCCTTCCATTTAAATCATCCAAAAAAAGAAAACAAATTATTAACTTTTAGTTTTCTCCTCTTTTGGTGAGTAAGAGAAATACTAAGAGTAGAAAATTTTTGCGAGTAATTTTGGGGTATATTAGGGTAAGGGTTTGAGTGTGTGTGTAAACACTAGTGAGTTGAGTGTTAAGTGTAAACACTTGTAAGTGTTGTTTTTCTCCCTAATAAAAAGAGTGTGCAGTAGCCCCGGAGACGTAGGCACAATTTAGCCAAACTCCGTTATCAAATTTTGTGTTGTTCTACTAGCATTCTAGTTGTTTGGAAATAGTTGAATTTCCTAACACACCCCTCCATCACCATCGACTGCATCCCCTCCTCGAACTACCGTTGCTTTACCACCAGCAGTGTACATCGTGCTTCCTTTAAATATTGGGTCCCAATACTCATTGCCTCCTCCTTTAATGTTCTCAGAATACTTGTTAGCATCATCTTATCATGGGTTGCAATTAGATTGAGAACTTTTAGATTAGGGAAAGTTAGGATTACTTAGAGATTATGGTTAATTAGGGTCTAAGAAGCACGGACACGACAAAATAGAGTCGCGTCCGCATGTCCATGTCGGACACGTGTCTGACATGGACACCCACGAAGAGTGCATATATATGCTCCATATTTTTTTAGAGGGGCTTATAAAGTACAAAAACTGTATGAACTATCAAGATATTGGAAGTCTTGAAACACATCAATCAATATATATCATATTATGAATTCTGAATTTTTT
>JAOSBL010000009.1:12421706-12438197 GCA_027568915.1 Erythroxylum roraimae
TTTTAGGTTGAATTTTGGAGTTTAAGTTAAGTTTACAATTAGATAAATAATTAAATAGTATATTTAAAAAATATCTTTTATATATAATATATAAAATAAAAATTTATATTTATTACTTATTAGTCACCGGTTCGACCACGGTTAAATTCCGGTTGAACCATTGACCCTTCAATCAGTTGCTTCTCCGGTTCAGTCACCCGTCTGGTTTTTAAAACATTGTCTCTAGGCATTGACCATTAATAGAAAATCTCTAGAGTACCAAGTCATCTGCAAATGATAAGCTTTGTATCTCTCACCTCTTACTTTTTTTTTTTGTTTTGTGAAGTTTGAATCCATTTTCTACATTGATGCATCACTTGGTGAGTCTTGAGACAACCTCCATTCGTAGAGCAAATAAATAAAGGGAAAGTGTATCTATCACTTTACATGATTCCTCTTGCCTTTTCAACGATTCCACACGTCAATACGCTGTAGGAAGGAATTGTAAGACATTTTAGTATCCATTCCAGGAAACTTGTTAGAAATCCAAAAGCCTACAGTATAATTGAACTCAAGTTTAGGGGACTTCTTGATTGAAAGGACCGAATTATATGGTGCTTATTTAGTAACTAGTGATAATTATTATCAAATAAAAAAAATTATTTATTAAAATAAAATGTCTTACCAATCTTTCCGTATTTATTTTACCTTTATGCATTTATTCCTTGTACCATACTTTTCTGTTATCATGTCACATATGCATGTGGGCCTACTAGAAACAGTCTCTCTATAATGTAGGATAAGGCTGCGTACTATCTGATCCTCCAAATCCTACTTCAATGTGAAACTTCGAGATATGATGATGATGATGACGACGATGATAATGAATAGGTACTAATGGTCTCTAGACAGAGATCGCCAAGCTTTTCTCGTTGAAACAGAAGGAGACAACTAAATTGAAGAAAGACAAAAAAGAGGGTGAGAGAAAGGGGAAGAGGGGGAGAGAGGAAAAATTATTATTATTAATTTTTAAAATATTTAATTATATTTAAAAACTTAATTATAGAAAAGCAATGTAATGATTTCTAAAAAAATTATATTTTATTTTATTTTAACTTATGCCATCTTATTTAAATATACCAAATTATCTCTTATAGAAATTTTGTTTTTAATTCTCTCCACCTCATTTAAATATACGTGATTATTTTTATTAAATATACTAAAAATAGAAATTCCATTTTGAATTCTTAATTTGTACATGTACCCCCTCAGTTAAATACACAAAATTCTTTTACAATGGATTGACGAACCTGTTCCCAGCGTTTGGATCTCAACATAATCCTCTTCTCAGGTCCCGCGTGTATAGTCCCAGAAGCCCCCAATTTTCGGTCGGAAACCCACATATTCTGATTCACCTGTTCGACGTTTGTAAGCGCTGAGAGACTTTTGACTCGAGATTTTTGTTGGGTTCTTCCCAAGCTCTTTAAATATCTTGGTTGGTCAGACGCCAACTTCTGTTTTAGTTGCCTTTTCTCTTTTTCTATATTTTACCCCAGGTTCGATGATATTCGGTTTTACTCAGTTCTGGGATATGCCATATTGTCTACCCTAAGGGATCTATGAATATGATTGTTCGTATGCTGTGAATTGAGACTTGGGTCAAATATCTGGCCTTTTTGGAATATTAAGTTTTTTTTTTGGCTTTTAATTATGGCTTCCAAGGATATGGACCGTGAAATTTGGAGATGGACTCTTGGTTTGATATACATAGTTGCTGTAGCCACTATCTGGATAGCTGCCAGTTTTGTAGTTCAATCTGTGGTTGATGCTGGCGTTTCACCATTTCTCATTACATACATTTGCAATTCATTGTTTGTGGTGTACATTCCAATCGTTGAACTTGGACGGCATTTGGAGGATTCTCATGATACTGTTATGTTCTGGAGGAACAAAATGCGCAGTCCTTTGCAAGAAGTAGGAGACTCCGAGCAGGCCATTCTTCTTCACGAGGGTAGTTTTGTGACAAAAGTTGATGGGTCGGAAGTATCTGTGATTATGGAACAAGGAGAGAATGGTCCTTGTGGGAAAGATGGTGGTTCGAGTCCAGGATATGTTAGTTATGAGGTACAACGGGCTTTACCTGGTCAACTTAAAGTAGATGAGGATGCTAATGATGGAGTTGATTCAAAAGGACGTTGGACACGTACTAGAATGGCAAAGGTCAGCCTGCTTATTTGCCCATTTTGGTTCCTTGCTCAGCTGACCTTCAACTTATCATTGAAGTACACTACTGTGACAGTAAGTCTCTTTCAATTCTACTCATGCTTGTGTCTGCAATATGTTAGTGTTGTTGAATTTCCCCTTTCATTGTGCAGTCAAATACCATCTTAAGTACTACATCCAGTCTTTTCACATTTTTGGTCTCTCTTGCTTGCCTTGGAGAGAAGTTTACTTGGGTGAAACTTTCTAGTGTACTTCTATGCATGGCTGGAACTATAATTGTTAGCTTGGGGGACTCAGAAAGCGGTTTAAGTTCTATTGCCTCAAATCCACTTCTTGGAGACTTTTTTGCTCTTCTCTCAGCTGGGTTGTATGCTGTGTATATTACACTCATTCGTTTGAAGCTACCAGATGATGATGGAAAAAGTGGCCAAGCAAGCACGGCACAGTTCCTCGGGTTCATAGGACTTTTCAACATCTTCATATTCCTCCCAGTGGCCCTCATACTAAATTTCACTAATTTGGAGCCTTTTAATATGTTGACTTGGAAACAGTTTGGTCTAATTGTTGGCAAAGGTTTGTATTTAACACATTCTTGTTTTGCATTGGATTCAAATTTCTATTGGTTGCTTCCAACCATATGACCTTGTTTCAACTATGAAGTGTCATATTTTCCTTGAAAATTTCGGTGCATGTTATCTTATTTTCATCAAGAATTGCTCATCTCTTCCATCCTCTTGTTTTTATGGTCAAAAGTACATCTGCATAGTTGCAGTGGTTGCCTGTTTTTTGAGTGCTTTTCACTTAAATGCTGATGATATGTTAGGTAATCTAGTTATTGTTATTCTGTAATGATGTAGTCTCTTTATGCTTTAAGTAATCATATTTGGTGGCTTTTGAGGGTCGAGCTATTTAAAAAATTGCCTATTATACACGGACTACATGTAGGTTCGCATAGTAAAGGTGTTTATAATTGGCTTGACATGCGGCCAATATTAGTTATAAAATTGATTGAGAGATCTGTACTTTGATGCATTTGTTCGTCATATTCGTCAATTTTAAGCATGGTGTAACTTGAATATTAGTTGTTTTAGTGAACTTGAGTTCATCTGGCTTCCATTAACCCACAGAACCACATGTAGTGGGAGATTCCTAAACTACATATCATCATTGAGGATAACAACTTTTGTTCCAGTGGATAAATATATCAATGTTATGTGTTAAAGGAAGTAGTAACAGAAAGAATCACAACAGTTTCTGTTTTCATATGGGATTACCTCTTAATGTTTGATTCCATTGAGATCTAAGTTGTTTCTTTTTAATAAAATAAGAAGCTACTTATCTTTGTACATTTGGTGTCTGGTGATGTCTCAAAAGTGATTAACCATAAGTTTCTCAAAGGTCCTATGGCCTTATCTTCTTAGATACTATTTCCTGGATTGCCCTTTTGCAACCTAGTCCCTTTCAATAAGAAAATAGCATATGTTTATTGTTTTCCATGCAATCTGTTTTGTGTTGGCCACAAGAAAATCATCTTATGGTTTTGCTACTGTAATCTATCATTGAAGAATTTGATGTTTCCATATATATCTGTCATTCTTGTAAAATAGCTCGTATAACTGCATTCTAACTGTGTAAGATCTATAGCCATTTTTCCCTATATCTAAAGAACTATTTCCCTCTTTTCTTCTGATTCCTTTATTCTTAAACAGGCTTGCTGGATAACGTATTGAGTGACTATTTATGGGCCAAGGCCGTTCTTTTGACAACCACCACCGTGGCAACAGCTGGCCTTACTATTCAAGTCCCATTGGCAGCTGTTGTAGATTCACTCGAAGGACATGCCCCTCGCTTGATGGATTATCTTGGGGCTGTTGCTGTTATGATTGGATTTGCTGGAATCAACATTCCTTCTGATTCTTTTGGGAGATCAAAGGAAGCAAGTGGTGAACGAGAAAGTGACAATCCTAGGTCAATAGATCGAGATCATATGTCAATCGCCCAAGCCACATAGGACGCTACTTGGTTTGTAGCTCTTGGTGACCTCCAAAAGTTGCAATTGACTCACAGGTAAAATGTATTAACTACATTCCTGATAGAAGATATTATCCAGTCTTTTGGTGTTGGTATACCCTTTAGGCGAGTGATGTTGGGTGAGAACATTCTCCACTGTCTCAACAATCTCGTCATCATCACTCTTGTATACAAATCTTTGGAAACAATCAACTATCTTCTTCATAATTCTCGTCCAACTTCCTGCTGTTGATAGTTTTCATATTCCTTATTTTCTTATTGTCTTTACTATTGACAATTGACATGTAATAATATACCTAGGTAATTCCTCTAAAATTGAGGATGTGCACTGATAGGTAGAACTTTAGAGATTGTATTATTTACGTATTAGATAGAATTACAGCAGTAGTTCCTCCTGGAAAAATATTCTTCGGGCCAGTACAATATGTCTAAGATGATGAATAATCCTCCCTCTCTCCTATGTTAAGGCTATATTCCCTCTACTGTACCCTATACAATCTCTTTCTATAACTAACTCTCAATGGTTTGCCTAACAACCTGCCTATGTGGCAACAATGGTTCCTTTCCCCATCTTGCTCCTACAAATGTAGGTTTGGATGGGCTTAGGCTGAGCTATGGGCTGTGATTGATTACTAACACTAGGCTGTGACTGATTACTAACACTTCCCTCCTCCTCAAGAGGCACCTTGTCCTCAAGGTGGACAGAAGGAAATTGTCCCCTGATGAAATCTGCATCTTACCAAGTGGCTTCTTCCGTTGGTTTGGCTCTCCATCGAACAAGCCACTGATGAATGTTTCCGCCCTTAGACTGAGACATTCTTGAAGCCAAAATTGCTTCTGGTTTAGCCAAATCTTCATGATCCATTTCTAACCCGTTAGGAAGTGTGTGCTTGACAGAATGGTCACCAATAGCCTTCTTTAGTTGGGAAACATGGAAAATCGGATGGACTTTGGATGAAGTTGGGAGTTGTAGTTTATAGGCAACCTGCCCCACCTTACCAATGATCTTAAAAGGTCCGTAATAACGGGCTGAAAGTTTAGGATAGATCTGTCGTGCAATAGAAGATTGTCTATGCGGTCTGAGTTTCACAAAAACCAAATCTCCCTCCTGAAAATGTACCTCCCTCCTATGGTTGTCAATCGTTTTCTTCAGCAAAACCTGTCCTCGGCATAGGTTGTGTTTCAGCTGTCTCAAAGCTTCATCTTTATCAATCAAGGCTAGCTCCACGGATTCCACCTGAGTTTCCCCTTTGGCAAACTGAAGTAGGGTAGGTGGTAGGCAGCCATAAACGACTTCAAAGGGAGTTTTCCCGGACGAAACATGGAAACTAGCGTTATACCAATATTCAGCCCAGGTTAGCCAATAAGACCAATTCTTCGGTTGTTCAGAGGTAAAGCAACGAAGATAGGTTTCCAAACACCGATTCAGCACTTCCATTTGTCCATCCATTTGCGGATGGTAGGAGGAACTCATTTTTAACGTTGTTCCCTATAGTTTAAACAGCTCTTTCCAGAAGTTACTAGTGAAGAGCGGGTCTCTATCACTTAAGATAGAACTAGGAATGCCATGTAACCGAACTATCTCACGGATGAATACTTCAGCCACTATTTTAGCAGTGAATGGATGCTTGAGGAGTAAGAAATGGGCATATTTGGATAAGCGATCCACTACCACTAATATGACTTCGAAGCCACGAGATTTAGGGAGACCGGTAATAAAATCCATGGCGATTTCTTCCCAAATTAGCTGAGGAATAGGCAGAGGTTGCAAAAGTCCAGCAGGGGACATGACCAAATATTTATTCTTTTGACAAATGACGCATTCGCTCACATACTTCTGAATTGATGATTTCATGCCCAACCAAAACAGTCCGGAAGCTAACCTTTTATAAATCTTGAGGAAGCCCGAATGCCCTCCTGAAGGTGAAGCATGATATGCATGCAGAAACTGAGGAATGAGCATAGAATTTGTTGAAAGGACTAATCGGTTTTTGTAGAATAATAAATCATCTCTGCAGTGGTAACCAGATTTGGAATGAGGGTTTTGTTGGAGGGCTGTCAAAATGAGTTGTAGCTGGGTATCCTCCTTAACTTCCTGACAAACAACATCCATATCGAGCCAAAACGGAGCAGAAATGACTGAAAGCAATAATCTGTCCTCTTCGACCCTAAAGAGCGCGTCAGCTGCCCCATTTTGTTTACTAGGTTTATAAATCACTTCGAAATCTAGACCCAACAATTTAGCTTGTCAACATTGTTGATCTGTAGGAGGAATGCGCTGGTCCAATAAGTGCTTCAAACTCTTATGGTCAGTATACACCTTGAACTGTCTTCCTACTAAAAAATGCTTCCAATGTTGAATGGCCATTACCACTGCCATTACCTCCTTCTCATAGACTGACTTAGAAAACGTTGATTCAGCCAAAGCCTTGCTGAAATATGCTAGTGGCCGACCCTCTTGAATTAAAACAGCACCCGAACCCCTTCTTGATGCATCACATTCGAGGGAAAACTCCTTGGAGAAGTCAGGCAAAGCAAGAACTGGTGAAGAAGTCATCCTCTTTTTCAACTCATCAAAAGCTACTTGGGACGCCCTACTCCAGCTGAAACCATCCTTTTTAGTGAGTTCAGTGAGGGGTTTGGCAATTTTACCATAATCCTTAACAAATTTCCAGTAGTACCTAGTAAGTCCAAGGAATCCCCGTACTCCCTTCACATCCGAAGGAATAGGCCACTCTAAGATACTTCGGATTTTGGAAGGGTCCATTGCTATCCCTTCACTAGAGATAACATGGCCTAAATACTCCACAGATTTCTAACCAAAGATACACTTTTTCTGATTTGCCAACAGCTGATTATCAAGTAATAATTGCAACACACAAGCCAAATGCTCCAATTGTTGACCCAATTAGAACTATAAACCAAAATATCGTCAAAGAACACTAAGACGAACTTCCGTAACAAAGGTTTAAAGATTGAATTCATGGTGGACTGAAAAGTCGCTGGTGCATTCATGAGACTGAAGGGCATCACTAGGTACTCATAATGCCCCTCGTGAGTTCAGAACCCCGTCTTATAAGTGTCCTCCTCCCGGACCCTGATTTGATGAAAACCCGACCGTAAGTCAACCTTGGAAAAGTATTTAGCCCCATGTAATTCCTCCATCAACTCGTCCACTACTGGAATTGGGAACTTGTCGGGTATTGTGAGCTTATTTAAAGCTCGGTAGTCGACGCACATCTGCCAAGAGCCTTCTTTCTTATTGACAAGGATAACTGGGCTTGAAAATGGGCTTGTACTATGCCGGATAACTCCCGTTTCCAGTAACTTTCGGATCTGCCTCTCAGTTTCATCCTTGTGGTGGTGTGCATGTCTATATGGATGAATATTCACAGGTATAGCCCCCTCCTTTAAGTTAATAGCATGATCATGAGCCCTCCTAGGTGGGAGACCCTTATGTTCCTGAAAAACTGACCCAAACTTGAACAAGACAGGCCGCAACTCCTTTAGCTGATCTACTTCCAAGGTTCCCATCTCTTCGATTAAGGATCCCCCAATTCTCATAGACCATAACAACCCTTCCACTTCCATTTTCTGGTGTTTTAAAATCTGTCGTAAAGCATGAGGGGAAGAAGCCTGCATGTTAATTCCCTGTAAGGTGAACTCCACCCCCCTCTGATCTAAAGACATGTACATTTTCTTCCAATCGACCTTCACTACTCCTAATGTTTCCAGCCAAGCAACCCCTAGGATAAAATCGGGCCCTCCAGTATCAAAAACATAAGCATTGACACTGAACTCTTCCCCATTCAGCTCCAATTTAATCTCATTACAAATTCCTTGAGAAAAAGACCGATGTTCATCACCCAATCTAACTCTGAATGTTCTAGTCGGTGTAATAGCAATAGCCATAGCTTCGACCAACCTACTGGACACAAAATTATGGCTAGCTCTGCTGTTAACCAAAATGACAATCAGCATTTCCTTAAGCTTACTAATTAAAACCATAGATTTTGTTGGTGAAGATTTATCCCTCTCTAACATACTGAACTCCACCGAATTACACACCAGCTCCCAATTTTCCTGTTGCCCTTCAAACTCTGCTGCTGTAGGATTATTTAATTCAGCATCCGTTTCCTCACCCTCCCACACAATTAACCTATACTCCTTATCCAGGCATCTGTGAAGTGGACCAAAAGTTTGTCCACACTTAAAACACAGCCCCTTGGCCCTCTTTTCCATAAGCTGTTCGTAAGATAAATTTCATGTTCCCTTCCATTTCGAACCTCCGGGTCATTGATTGTCAGTCACATTACTACGGGTCTTGTTGTGCAGATCCTTTGTCTCATTTCTGGTATTTCCAACCACATTACTCGGCTGATTCGGATGTTGAGTATTGAAGCTCCCATTCTAGAATCGTAGCTTGGAAAGAAATTCCCAGGTTTGGTTTTCCATTCGCCTGGACGAATTACTCCTTCCCCAACCAATTCCTTCTCAACCTTCCTTGCGATGGAGATGACCCTAGCCCAAGTAGGAGGGTCGTGGGTTTTGACCCTATTTCTTATCTCCTCACGTAGACCCCCCAAAAAACAGCTCATATACCAATCTTCTGGAAAATGGCCTATCTGTGACGCTATTCTTTCAAACTCGTCAATGTATCTGTCTACTGAACCACGCTGGCATATTGATTTTAACTGTTCGATTGGGTCTCCTTCATCCTTACCTCCATAACGATCGAACAATGAGCGTTTGAACCTCTCCCACGTCATACATGGGTCCAAGTCACGTAGAGTCATGAACCAGAAGAACGTCGACCCCTCCTTGCAAATCTAAACCATGGGTAAACGAAGCTCAGACGAGATTTCATGGATCATAAAATACGACTCAGCCCTTGTGACCCAAGTGAATGGGTCATCCCTGCGGAAAGCTGGGAGGTCGACCCTACGTGCGACATTCCTATATTCTTCCCATGCATGTTCTGTAGCCACCGAAGACACGTGATCTCCTTGTCGGTGGTGCCCAACTCCTTGCGTACCACCTGCGGGTCTGTCGTTGCCGGCGGAAACCGAAAAGTGACACGCGGGTCTATCGCCACCAACAGAGGAGGACGCATGGTGGGACGCCGGCGGCTCTTCTCCCTCGCCACCCTCCTGTTTCTGTGGGTTCCTGGCCAACAAGGTTTGAAACCCATCCCTCAGTTCCGACTATAGCAGATTCTAAGATTTGGCTAACATGTCCACACTAGCCATCAAAGAGCCCAGCTGCGATCGAAGATCCTTCAAAGTGGTGTCATGCGATTTAACCATTCCCTCTTGAGCTAAGGGATGATTTCTGCCTCCGGTGAGACGTCTCTACTACGGATACTCTAGTTTCCATTCGGGTGTGCATACAATCTCTACTCACTCGGTCTCTCAATGAAAGCACCAATTGATAGGTAGAACTTTAGAGATTGTATTATTTACGTATTAGATAGAATTACAGCAGTAGTTCCTCCTGGAAAAATATTCTCCAGGCTAGTACAATATGTCTAAGATGATGAATGAATCCTCCCTCCTCCTATGTTCAGGCTATATTCCCTCTGCTGTACCCTATACAATCTCTTTCTATAACTAACTCTCAATAGTTTGCCTAACAACCTGCCTATGTGGCAACAATGGTTCCTTTCCCCATCTTGCTCCTATGAATGTAGGTTTGGATGGGCTTAGGCTGAACTATGGGCTGTGACTGATTACTAACACTAGGCTGTGACTGATTACTAACATGCACCCATTGTCTGATTATTTATTAGCTCCATAATACTATTGAGCCATTTCTTAATGTCGTAAGGTTAACGAGCCCAAATCTTGATGCGATACTCGATGTCCATGTTCAGTCTTTTAAAAACTAGGCTCACTAGGTAAGGTTCGAGCTTCACGACATTGTGTGACAGTAAGTCGAACCTTCAAGATAATCCTTCAATGATCCCTCTCGTCGGAGCTCTCTCAATTCTTTGATAGGGTCTTCAAAGATGGCGTTCTCAATCTCTGTTCTAGTACTAAGATGTATTCTCCCCTGCTAGAGTTTTTCAGTGTTAAACCATTCCTCGTATAAAGTTGGTGTCAGGACAACGCATCTCTTTCAAGATACATGGAAACAATTCCCGCATTGACTTTTGTCAGTGTTCTATCCAAATTAAAAGAGTTCTTCACTCTTACAAATTCAATGCCTCAACTCATCTCCTTTGAAAATTGGAAATTCGATTTTGTATGGCTTAGTAGGAGCGCGATATTGATTGTTACATTACGAACTCCCATGAATAATTTATCATATTTGAACACGTATTATACCTATTTTCTACTATTTTTATATGTTATTATTATCCTCTTCATATCAAGCTCGAGTATCTGGCAAAACATTTTAAGGCTTTGTTCATTTGTGCTCCGGATTTATTGTGGACGATAGAGCATATAAAATAGTTTTTGGACACTGCTTGTCTTCGAAGTTAGAATTGAACAATTTGTATGTGTTTATGAATATTTCGTTGTTTTTACATTTGCATCAATATATATGAGTAATGGAGATGTTACGCTTTCTAAAAGGAAACAGAATCAATAATGAATATAATTACATCTAATCAGGAATTTGAAATTATGGAGAGAATCACTCTCTTAACGTGTGGAGGAGATTATGGAGAGAATTACTCTCTATCCTGTCCTCGCAAGAGCAGCAGTCCTTGAACTGATAAGAACCTGGACAAGTAGGACTCGAAGCTTGGAAAGATGATCACGAACTAGCTTCTTAGCAAGAGGTTTGGTTATTGAATCAGCACACTGATCGGTAGTATGAATATGCGAGACACGAATAGCATTCTTGCCCACCTGGTTGTGAACAAAATGAAAGTCAATAGCAATGTGTTTTATACGTGAGTGACAAATTGGATTTGAGCAAAATAGTAGTTCCCACATTATAACTGTATACAACAGGCGAGACATACAAGAGAAATGCTCAAATTTCCCAATAGATGAGTTAGCCAATTAGTTTCAGCGGTGGTAGCAGCAATGACATGATATTCAGCTTTTGTAGATGAACGAGCAACGTTTGATTATTTCGTAAGAGTTCCAATTGATAGGATGAGAACTAAGATAAGTAGCATATGCCAAGGTAGAAACCCAAGAGTTAACATCTCTAGCCCAGTCAGTATCCTCAAGTACTTGGAGATGAGAGGAGTTTTGAGAAGAGAAAAATAACCCAAAATCTGAAGTTCCGTTTAAGTAACATGACGCCCTTTTTGCAGCCGACTGATGATTAGCACTTAGCAGTAGGAAAACGCATGAATTGAGCAAGTCTGTTACAGAAAAAGAACTATCTGGCCTTGTAAGTGGTAAGTATTAAAGAGACCCAGGAGTTTGACAATATTGAATGGGACCATGAGAATCATCACGAGGAAGAGTATCAGTGGTCGACATAGGAATTGAAATGGCATTGGCATTGGCATTGATCATGTCTGTTCTGAGGAGAAGATCAGCTATATTTTTCTTTTGAGAAAGAAAAAGATTAATGTCGGTCCTGGTGACTTTTTAACTCCTTAGAAGTAATTGAGATCTCCGAGTTCTTTTAAGAAAAAAATAGAGGACAGCTTGAGAACGAAGTCCTGAATTGTGCTTGGATTACTTCATGTGATAATAATGTCATCTACGTGCACGAGAAGATAGATGACAGTTGAAGTTGTGCAAAGAATATAATAAAAAGTGAAGCATCTCATTTCGAATTTAGGAAGCCAGCACTGAGAAGAAAATATTTAAGTTGCATATGCTAAGCACGTGGGTTTGATGTAAGCCATAAATGACTTTGTGAAACTTGCACACTTAATTAGGAATCGGAGAATCAACAAAACCTGGTGGCAGTTGCATGTAAACGTCTATCGGTAAGAGCACCCTGTAAGAATACATTATTCACATATAATTGTTTAAAACCCAACCATGAGATGCAAAAATGCTTAAAGCCGATCGATTTATAGCTGGTTTAACAACGTGGCTAAATGTCTGAGTGAAGTCAATACCCGGGCATTGGTGAAATTCCTTAGCAACAACCCGAGCTTTGTAGCGGACAGTGGATCTAATAATTTTTTGTATAGGTGAAGCAGGAACAGCTGTCCAGGTGTGATTACCAATAAGAGCTTGGTGTTCCTCTTCCGTTGCATTACGCCAATGGAGAATTTTGGAGGCTTGTTTGAATGTAGAGGGTTCAGTTTGGACAAATAGATTAGATTGTGTTGACATTGTATGGACAGAGAAGTTCAAGCAATGCTTGACGATGCAAAGGATGGGGACGATGATAAAAATGTGGACAATTGGTTTCCTGATCTTCGTTACAATATATCTTTCAGGCATTTCCATTCAAATATCGGTTTTGATGACTTTGATCTGTCAGTATTATTCGCACTCCTCACACAGAACCCCTTCTGTACGAGTAGTGTGAGCACAAGATTGACCCATGAGTGATTGAGCACTAAGTTTTGATGACTATGATCAGTAAACATTATTCGTCTTACTCACACAGTACCCCTTGTGTATGTGTGGTGTGGGCAGGAGGTTGACTCATTTGCTGAGATGGGCATGATAATGATAAAGATCGGTGTTTGATCCCAACTCTGAACTCTCTTAGTAAGATCTCAACGGTTGCATTGACACCATTGTCTCGATTTCGTTGTTTTATCATTCTGGTAATGTATTAACTTGTTGGACGTTTGAACACATCTTAAAATGCTTCAATCATGAATTATACGAAATCAAATCCTTGTCTCGAAGTTGGGTTTGCTCATCCCCAATACTTTAAATGATTCTCTTTTCAAGATTTATCATTCGTGGACTTGCAATATTAATATATAATAATACTTAAAAGAAAGTTTGTTATTAATATAATAATCTGTTATAGTCCAAATTATGAGCATGATTTTATAACTATCATCTTGTTTATTTAACATGGTTATATTGCTTATTTGATTTTAATGGATTCCATCAGTCAAATAAAGTTCTTAAAAACAAGTTCTCTAGCTCTACCAAAATTTAAAATTTTAATGTCAAAACTAGTTTTTCCATCTAAAACTTTATACTTTTACATGCATCAATAATTTCAAATTTGAACTTTGGAAAATTGATCCAAGTCTTTCTACTATAGTTAACATTGAAAAGGATAAAAGTAAGGGCGGGTTTTTATCAGAAGGTGGAGAGGAGAGGTTGTTCGTTATATTTTGAAATAGATATGAAAATTCTTCTTTGAATGCTTGCCAATTAAGCATAATTTGTATAACTATTCATGATGATCTACTAATGAAATGTTTTTCACCGTCTTCTTTTCTCCAAACACAATACTATCTATAAAAGGAATTACCTCTTAGGGAAGATAAGGCCGACCATGAAGAATCGCGCCTGTTACAGGAGCCCTCTTCCCTTCTCCAATTTGGGTTAATTGGAAATCTCTAGAACCACCAAGTATAACTGATCTTAAGGTTTGCATTGAGTAAGTTTTATATATAATAAAATTCCCAATCCCTGTAACTTGTAGTACCAAAAGATATCGATCCTAATAGGAACCAACTAAAATGAATTGAACCTAGCTTTGTCTAAGGTAATAAAATATTATATGAGTGAAAATAATAACATAAATTAAAGCAATTAAATAAAATCAAGCAAATAACAAATAATAAGTGAGCTGCCAATTTAATGTAAGGTTGATCAATGATGAATGCTTAGGATTTATTCTTTCATTATCTTGTTCCCTCAACTCTAATTGATCCAATTATGTGTCGATCCTATATTTTGTAAGGTGTTGATTACTCTCTCTCAAGACCTAATCAATTAACCCTAATTGAATATCAAAATTTCAGATTTTACAACCTCTCGATTCACAAAACTTTTCCAACATTTTCAACTAGATCTGGCATTATTTATTAGATAATCAAGTTCTCAAATAAGATCTCTCTTTGAATGATAGTTGATTCGATAATCACATGACTTATTAATCTACCAACTCTAGTTGTGCAATTTAATCAGATTACTTTTGACTCACTATCTTGATCTATTGTCAAAGTACGAAATGCACAATTATCATAACATCAAAAGTTTGTATTGAATCAATAATAATCAAGTTAACAAAATAAATTCGGAATAAACCCTAATCTAAAAATTAGAACTTCATGAATGTAAAAAAATCTAATAATCCAATTTATACATCAAGTTTGATGAAAATAAAAAAAGAAAAGAAAGAAAAACTCAGTTTGAGTTTGATGTGGAAAGTTGGAATTCTGGACCTTCTTCTTGATCTCCCTTGTTTGATTAAGATGGCTGCTCCGTTTTTTTGGAGTGTTTCACATTCTTAAATAATTCTTGAGGCTTCTATATTTCTTTCAAGGGTTTCCCCACTTAATTTGGTTCTAAAAATAGGCCCAAAACGCCAAAAGACCAAAGAAACTCATATGTTGGAAAAGCCGAAATTCGCTGGAATTGTTGTCTGGCAGATGTATGATCTGATGCACGACTGTGCATCATCACAATTGTTGAAAATCACAAATTTGCAATGCCTAAGTGATATGCACAGGATGATGCATGGCCGTGCATCTCTTATGTGCTTTGAATCTTCGTTTTGTGCCACATTTTCATTCATCATCTTCTCCTTTCTTCAATTTCCTGTTCCTGTGCAATCACAAACACATCAAACACCTCATGAAACATAAAATTAAGATCCAGTTCTTGCTATAAACCAAGCAAACACTTAGAATACATACAAACAATCACATTAACACAATTTGAAGCCTATACATATGATAATCATCTAATAAACACCTATAAACACACTAAAACACCTATTTGAACATAGTATAAACTACACCTATCAACATCCCAAACTTAAACTTTTGCTTGTCCTCAAGAAAAATCAAAACACAAACTCAAAAAAGCAAACATGAACACATGCATTCATTCATCATGCAATAATGACATAATGACATCTAGCTTTATAAAATCAATTTAACCGCAAACATCACTCATTCAAGTTGTGGTAACATACAAATATATGCATTTCATGATTAAGCAGTTTGAATTGAATATACATATTAATAAAAATATTAACATCATATTCATTCACCTATAGCACTTGTACACATACATTTATAATTATCAGTCAATTAAAATTGCAACTATCACTAAGTATCCCTTCATTAAAATTTTTGTTATTTTCAAAGATCAGTAGGATTTATTTATCAAAACACCATTTTTAATTTTATTTAAAATTAATATAGTCTTTTGATGTGAAGGCAAAAACCTTATCATGAATGTCCCCTAGTTACTCAACTAGGTCACGTTTTATTAAGTAGTTAGATTGGAATGCCATTATAGCCTTTTGACGCGATGACAAACATTTTTTTGTGAATTCCCCTAATTACTCATCTGTATCATATTCTCAACTGGCTATTAGCTCTATTCATAACCCAAGCGACATTGGTATTTATTTAACACACACCTTTTTTTTTATTCACATAGCCTACCTCATTGTTTTTTAATCAATCTTCCTCGTGAAAGGTTACTAATGATGCTAACTCATTTAATTGACTTATAATTATAAATGTATATAATAAATTTCCTAAAGTGAACAAAATGAATTTCATATCCTAATTAACAGGCGTATTCAACCAAAGGCACTTAAAACATAAAATTCTTAAGTCAGTATGCCTTTATAAATTAAATGACCATGTTGAAAGCTAAACTAATTTCATTAAATTAATGCCATAGAAAAATTCACACAATTCACACATGTAACATCTGTTCACAAAATGTCAATCTAATCAAAATAAAGACAATATGATATGCAAAAGTCACACATACGACATGTCAATGCACAATCCTCCCCACACTTAGACAACACGTTGTCCTCATTGTGAGAAAAACAAATGACACATAAAGGAAAATAACAAGAAAAGAAATTAAAAAAGAGCTAGAAACCCATTAAGGATATCGAGGTGGTGATGGTGTGGGCAATGAAATTTGAAGACCTATGCCATAAAATTCCGACACTTCACTCCCTACAAAATAAACATAAAAAATAAAAGTAACAAAGTACCAAAAAAATTAAATCGAAAATAAAATATAAATAAAATAATAAAGTAACAAAATCCTAATTCTTGGGTTGCCTCTCAGGTAGCGTTGACAGCGCGTGTCGAGTGCAATGCAAAATTTACCTGACTCTGCATACTAAAATTTGTAGTTGTGGTAAGTCGGGATCGAA
>JAOSBL010000009.1:12441437-12455680 GCA_027568915.1 Erythroxylum roraimae
GGGAGGATTGGGAGCTTCCTTGCTATATTACCAGCTTTCTCACCATAGTGATTTTGGGTGTTGGTCTCAACGCCAAGCCTGACCTCACCATCGAGACCTGGGCTCACGAGAAAGCCCTCCAACGACTCAAGACGGAGAAATTGGGTCTCTCCGGTTCGGCCGACTCTGAGTGATCTGACTATGCTTAGGGTCGAAAGCTTCTCTGAATTCTCCTTTCAATTGGGTGCCCACCTTTTGTCTCGCTTTCTTTGTTGATAGTGTTTATTAGTTCCGAGTAAGAAATAAAGAAGCAAAATTTTCACGAATACCGGACATTTGGATCCTTTTCATCTTACGTCTTGTGTTGCCATTACGAGTTATAACAATACCTGATATTGAAGTTAATGATATATTGAGTGTCTTTTGATGCGGGGTCTAGATGATAACATGAGTTTTTTTTGTTTCGCACTGTTTATGTATTCACGAGTTCATGACATGATGGAGTTTCATTTAGCATATGATGTCTAAAAGACATCAGACTGATACCATGAGCCTTGCCCCCATTTCATTGACTTCTCTATTTGGTATTTACATTAATTTCAAGGTTAATTTATGTTGTATTGTATCTACATATTTCTGGGAGTATTCGGATATGCAATTTTATGATAGCTCATTGATAACCAATTTGTTTAGTGTTGGCTTCAGTATTGTGACATTTAAGATGTTTCCTATCCTATCAGTGGCCTGTCACAAACAGTTGAGTTGCTGCTTCTTCTTTCTACATGCACTCTGTGTTGGATGCTATGGTGTATCACTCTTTTATGTGGTGGAAACAGATGTAGCTGCCTCGATATATATAATGCACTTGTGCCTGAAAATATTTTCGAACTGTTGGCTTTGATCATTTATTACCTAAATTACAATATGCATTCGGTTATTTGAAATACAGGAATTGCACACCTTGTTGCGGTCGAGATACCACAATACTGTAAATCTTCTGTATATGTTGTTCTTTGTATCTTTGCAAGTCGGTTACTATCATAATATATGAGGAAAACAACTTAGCTTATTAAATTTTGCCAGTAGGCAATAGTGGGAAAAGTACATGCATGATTTGAGCTTGAGGTTTGGTTAATGTGGTGAGAGATGGTAATTGTCCAGATAAAAAGCAAAGTCGTGGTTTGTGGTATGTTGAGATGCTGAAATGTTTGCTTGTGGCAAGAAACTGGTACAGACCTTTGGATCAGCACTAAAAAGCTTGTGAAGGAGGTGGCATTGTTACATTTCATATGCATTAGGAGGTGGTTTTGGAAATAGCAATGCTGCAGATTACTAACATCAAGGCCACCCGCATATATTGTCAGATAACCATACGAAGATGTAGTCCATGCAATACACTTTTTGTGATCTGAGGCTGTCTCAATGTAATAAAACTAAAATCATACACCAAAAATCATATATTAAAACAAATTAATCTATACAAGGGTAAATGCCAGGGTTTTCTCTATCTAAATATTGAAAGTTATTAAGCTACTAATCTTGTAGAAAACAACTAAAGTAACAAACAAAACCAAAGAAATAGTTTTAGATGAAAATTTTGATGTTGTCGATAGCTTAGTTTATCAAGCTAAATTCAAATCTTGATTCTCTAATGAAAAGAAGCTTTAAATTGATCTCTCGAGAGTTTGTGAACCTCTTGATGGTTAATCCTAATATTTAAAGAGAAAATGATATTTAAGATGTGTAAAGTCTCTAAAACTCTCTCAAAAATTAGAGTTTTTTTCACTTTGAATACGCTTTAATACCTCGAGACATGGTTTGGGCCACAACTATGGTCCATGGTCCATACTATAGATCGCCCTATTTTATATGGTGGAGAGACATGATCTCTAGCATGCTTGTGGCTTACAACATAAATATTTTTGTCTCCATATGGTCTGTGACACGAACTCATACCATGTTCATAGCCAATTAATGTGAAGACAAAAATTTTGTCGCAAATGGTCCCAGTTACTCAGTTATATTATAGTTCTTAATTGGCTATTAGCTCTATTCTTAACCCAATTTTTTTTAAAAAAAGGGATAGCATAATGGTTATTTATTTAATACACTTTTTTTTGTGTTTTTAGCCTACCTCATTTCTTTTTAGTGAATTACTCTAATGAAAGTGTACCAATAATGCTAACCAATTCAATTAACTATAATTATAAATGTATAAAAACAAATTTCCTAAGGTAAAAGCGTAGGTGTCATATCCTAATCAATATACATATTCATTCCCGAGACACTTAAAACATAAAGTTCAAAAGTTACTATACCTTTACAATTTAAATGACCTTGTTCAAAGCTAAACTAATTCCATTCAATTCTTGCCATTGATACATTCACATAATACACACATATGCAACGACATGTTTACACTATGTCAACCTAATGAAAAAAAACTATCCAATTGTAAATTTCAAGCAGAATTGCTATATACAAATGCAAAATTCACAAACATATGATATGTAATTGTATATGCATCCCTACACCTATACAACACATTGTCTTTAATGTGGAAAACAAACGATATAGAAAAAAAAAAGATAAATACCAACAAAGAAAAAGTTAGAGCAAGAAAACTTATGATGTTTCAACGGTGTTGGAGTTAGAACTTAGAGATACTTCTGGTAATGAAATTCCAATTTACTCCCTATAAAATAAACATAAAAATAAAAATAACAAAATATCAATAAAATAAAATAAAATAAAAATAAAACTTATCCTAATTCTTATGTTGCCTCCCAAGTAACGCTTTTTTCATATCATTAGCTTAACATACTCTTCACGTTTATGCTCAACCAGGATCTATGATGAGTGGCTTGCTTTCCCCCGTGTTGCCCCATTTGAGTTTAGTAGCCTATAAATAACCTACATGTTGCAATATAATTAGAAAGACAAAATAAATCAAATTAAGAATTCCAAGTAAGTTCAGTAATGCCTTTTTAAGTAACAAACTGCCAATAAAATAGGAAATAACAAAACTCCTTGAATCTTCCATTGAATCCAATAGTTTTTCCTTTAAGAAGGTAAATTGCTCTTCTTTTGCAATCACCTTCATCTCCTCTTCTTCATCCACTTCTTGAACAAAGACTTTTGTATCTTCTTTAAGCTCTATGTCCTTTTTCCTCTGTTCCTCGTTCTCTTCTTCTTCCTTTAAAGATTCTACTACAGTAATTCTCCTGAACGAATTGCCCTCCTTTGTATTCTCTAATACTATTCATATTGAATTTCACTTGTTCATCACCAATCCAAAGGATGCGGTTGTCTTCATCGACATCTACCAAAGCACTTCCAATGTTCAAAAATGGTATATCAAGAATTAGTGGACAGCTTCGATCCTTTTCAAAGTCTAACACAATGAAATCCATAAAAATGATAAACTTATCCACTTTTACAAGCATATCCTCCACCACGCCAAATAGACTCTTTGTTGATTGATCCGCCAAATGAATAAGCCTAGAAGTTGGTTTTACATCTCTTAGCTCCAATTTTCTAAAATTTGACAAAGGCATAAGGTTCATACTTACGCCTTAGTCACATAAGCATTTAGAAAGCTCTAAATTACCAATTACATAGGGTATAGTAAAACTCCCTGGATCTGTTAATTGTGAGGTTAACTGATTGGTAATTAAGGAGCTGTAACTTTTCGTCATGGCTATCGTTGGATTGTTATCCCATGTCTGCTTGCTTGATAATATTTCTTTGAGAAACTTTGCGTACGTGGGTGTGTTCTTCATAGCTTCCACAAAAGGCAATTGTAATTTGCAATTGCTTCAGATTAGCCACAAATGTTGAAAATTGTATATCCAATTTATTCTTCTGAAGTCTTTGTGGGAATGGTATTTTTAGTGGGTAATGCGAAGAGGAAACATAGGGAGAGTCCTTATTCTTTTATTCATCTTTCTTTTGCTTCTCTTAGTCCTTTGCAAGGTGGGGTTCAGCTTTTTTTTTTTTTCCGTTGGTTCTTCTAGCTCTTTCCCACTCCTAAGTGTGATAACCTTAAATTGCTCTTTTGGATTTGCTTCCATAGTGGTCAGAAGGCTTCCCACATTTCTCGTAGAAAATTCATTGGCAAGCTATCCCATCTGAATTTCAAGGTAGTGAATAGAAGAGGCATGATCTTCTGTTACTTGCTTGAATTTCCCTTCTAGACTCGTGAGCTTGTACATAAGCTTGTCCAATTTTAAATCCCATGAACTGGACTCATCTTATACATAAGCTTGAGTCCCTACATTGTTAAACCAAAAGACATCTAAACAGTTTTGTTACCCCAAATTGTATGTATTCAAGTAAGGGTGATTATTTCCCTGAACAAATTGTGCTCCATTGAAGTTGTATTACTGCACATTGTTGTTTTCTACTAGGAAGCAATTAGCTGTGATATGACTATCTTATCTGCATAGGTCATATTCATGTTGAATTGCTTTGAATGGAGAGAAAGTGGTGTTGTTAAGGTGTTAAATTACTTGGTGTGGATGTCGATCTTAACCTGCAATGTTGTCATTGAATTTGTAGCAATCATTCTTTTTGGATCCTGGAAGGTTGACAGCTGTCTACTTTGTTTTGATTTTCAAAGACAACTATTGTTTGCCATCTCTTCAAACAAATAATGTGTCGCTTGCAATGGTGGTTGTATAATTCCTTGATCATATGAGTTGAACCCTGGCCTCATGACGTCTATAAGGGTCCTTTACTCTCTATGATGTATTTCCTCCACCAACGTTCTTTTTATCTTTTCTTTGCGTTTAACTCTTTAAATTCCTCATTCTTGCCTTGTGGTGTCTAAATTGATATGTCTTCTAAACTTCCCTTTTCTTATTTTTTTAATTTCTTAGGATTGGATACCATAATCACATAAGAAAGGGTAACAATTCCTTAAATCAAAGGAATTCAAATCAACCTAATGCTAAATTCCTAGGCAACGGTGCCGAAAACTTGTTGAGTAAGTTTTATATCTACTAAAACTATCAATATCAGCAAGCATATGGATTGTATATTGTAGTATTGAAAGGTATTGTTCCCATGAGGATTATGCAACAACTAACAATTTGAACCTAACTTTGTCTAAGGTAACACAAAATTGATTTGAATAAAATTAAATAATAGAAGTTAAAAAACTAATAAAGCAAAACAAATAGGTGAGCTGCCAATAAGATTAGGGGTTGATCAAGGTTGAATGCTTAGGACTTATTCTTTCCTTATTTTGATTTGAATAAAATTAAATAATAGAAATTAAAAAAAACTTATAAAACAAAACAAATAAATAACTGATAGGTGAGCTGTTAATAAGATTATGGGTTGATCAAGGTTGAATGCTTAGGACTTATTCTTTCCTTATTTTGTTTCCTTAACTATTGTTGAATCAATTAAGTGTTTGATCCTATATTTCCTAAAGTATTGATTACATTCTCTCAAGACCTAATCAACTAACCTTAATTGAATATGAAAATTATAGATTTGTAACCACTCAATTCATAAAACTTTCCCTAACATTTTCAGTTAAATACGAACCTATCTATTAGATAATTAATTTCTCACACAATATTGCTCTTCGAATGATTGTTAATTTGATAATTACAGGACTTATTAAACTGCCAACTCTTATTGCACAATCTAATCTGATTACTTTTGACTCACTCTCTTTATTTGTTGTGTATAAGCATGCAAAATTATCACCAACACCAGAATCTATATTTAATCAATAATAATCAAAGTCACAAAATAGATTCAAAATAAACTCTAATATGAAATATAGAACTTCATGAACATGATAAATATCTTAGAAATCCAATTACACATCAATAATAACAAAAGACACAAGGGAAAAAGAATGAAAAATCTATTTTGTCATTGATCTAGAAAGCTAGAATTTCCTAATGTTATTCTTGATCTCCCACTTTGATCCACTTTAATTTAATGGCTACTAGATTTTTTTCTACCTTTCACATTCTTAAATAGTATTTTAAGGTCTTAAGGTTGTTTCTTGGATTTCCCACTTCATTAGGTTCCAAAAATACCACCAAACCCTAAACGATACGAAAAAGGTCACACCTAGAAAGTGTTATCACGGTCGTGACATAGGTGTCACAATCGTGCTTTTGGAAATTCCTTTCTGTCACGATCGTGAAATGGGAGTCGCAATCATGAACTGCTTCATTCAACCTCTATCTTTTTCATTCTTCAATTTCCTAGTTTCCATCACTGACAAATACATCAAACACCTCATGAAACATAAAATTAAGACCCAGTTTTTGCTTTATTCCAAACAAGCACTTAGAATGCATACAATAATAATAAGATAATTCTAAGCCTATACACATGATAATCATCTAAGAAATACTTAAAAACACACTTAAACATCTAGCAAAACATGGTATAATATACACCTAGCAAATATGCAAACCATTATACTCACCTACAATAATGAAATATGTATATGAGAAAAAAAAAGGATATATCAATAAGTAAAGAAATATTTTACCTTAAATATATTTTTCCAACATTCATTTATAACATTAACTTTACCAGTCTGTACCTTAATATTCTCATTTCTTAAAGTAAATTCTTGAAAATTTTCAATCTGTACCTTAATGCATTATACTTGTTTTTCAATAGGATATTAGTATACTCTTAATTGATTTTTTTTTAAAAATTGCCTTAATATTCTTTTATTCAAATTTAAAAAAAGGTTATAGTTGTTCAATTTCCCTCCTTCACTTCTTAAACCACTAATGAGATTAAATACATCTCTATTCCATCACTGCGTACCCCATTATTTTTATTTATTTTCTCCCAATAATTTGAGTCGTTCATATTTGTCCAAACTTTCATCACTAAAAGTAATTAAATTAGTGATAACAGAAAAAAAAAACCTTAAGCAATGATTCAAAAAATATATACAAACTGAAAACTGAACACCTTAGATTACCTAGTTCTCTTTATAGATTGAATACCTTAAAATTTTAAACATAAAGTAATTTTTTTATTAATGCTATTTCTTGTAATTTTATTTGGTTTGTTCATTAAGTTATTTATTACTCATCAATTACACTATGTGTAGAACTCATTCACGTCTTCTAATTTTTTTTAAATTTTCTTTGCTTTCTTTTCCTTTGCATGAAAATTAAATAGTTCAATATACTCTTCTTCCATGGCAAGGAAAGGCAAGGAGAGGCATCGTAGGCTTAACAGCAAATAATCAAAGATGTTGAAGATTAAATCTTCTTCCAAGCATTCTTCACTAAAAATACTATTTTGCTAGGATTTCTAATAGTCAATACTTTCGGTAGCATTCTTCTTATATCCTATAGGCTTAAGATAAGGAGTACATATTTGCAAATAAATTATGTGGTAGATCGTATCAAGATAAGTTGGGTTTAGCTTCTTGTTTTACATAGATTTTAAAAGGAGAAACTTTAAGCCTCAAATTCTTGGTTCTATCTAAATAAGTGAGTGGCCATAAAATGCAACATTAGATAACTATTACAGCTAGATTCGGTCATTTGTTTTCTTAATTGAGGAAAAAGGAAGATATGAGAAGTAATCTTTTGTTATTTTGAAGAAAGGATGATCTACTCCATTTGTTATGGGACTAAGGAAAATGTTATGAAAATTGTAGTTTAAGTTTAAGCCACTTACTTTTGCTATAAAATTTGTCTTAGTTCCTCTTTTTTTTAAAAACTAAAGTAACATTAACTAAGAAAACTAAGGTAGGGCTAACAAATGCCAAAAATAATTCTGAGAGATGCTATAACCTACTTTTAGTCTTTAGATGTAAAAGAGTAAATAG
This sequence comes from Erythroxylum roraimae, assembly GCA_027568915.1. Classification (NCBI taxonomy): domain Eukaryota; kingdom Viridiplantae; phylum Streptophyta; class Magnoliopsida; order Malpighiales; family Erythroxylaceae; genus Erythroxylum; species Erythroxylum roraimae. The sequence continues at coordinate 12,449,251 of JAOSBL010000009.1, forward strand.
AACATATATTGTTACTAGGAACAATAATTTAATAACTCCTCTCCTCTGACAATTATCATGTCCAATATAATTTTTCTAAATGAAATGCATCATCCATACTGAGAATCACAAAATCATGCACCTAAACTAATTTACTCCTTTTTTTTCTTCCTATAATTGTATTAATATTATATTCTCTTTTTCAAAAAATGTTATAGTATAAGCAATAAAGAGTGACTTAGACTAGAGTAACTATGGTAATCCAACTAAAGCCATTCCTAAAGATCCTAAGAAAAATAAATTTTAAATAAAAGAAACAAAAAATTTGAAACACAAATTAGGGGGAATGCATGAGGATTGGGTACTTAGATAGCAAAGTTTTCAAAAACTTGAAAACAAAATAGAGGTTATATAAAAGTTTGTCAGATGTGATAAAGCATAATTCTCCAACTTTAAAGTATTGGTGCATTGTTCTCTAGCAAGTCTATATTTGGTATACTGGTGTAAATTTCTCCAGAAATCACCCCAATGAATCTTAAATCTCATCTTGCAAGCCTTATCTTTATTCCATCCCAAGTTAAAAAACTAATGATTCAAACTCCAAATATAGACTTATAACTCTTCTGGTACGTCCCATCTCAACTTCATCGCTCAACTAGCTTTTTTTCTATTTTTAATGTAAGCAAATTCTACCTTACCTAGTTCAAAATTTTGAAAATAGAAGTTGGAGCATTTGAAAGGGCTTTTATCCAAATTTTCTGGCATTTCTCTCCCTCTATACCATATATATTGAATAGTTGAAAGCTATTATAAAAAATATTTGGTCCCCCTTTAAGTTAAAACTAATTTTACTAGCCCATTCTAGTAAGTAATTCCAACTTATTATTGGACATATAGAGCTACATCGTACTTGCACTTATTTAGAAAGAGTAATTGAGTATTGACACTCAAAGAATAAGTTTGAAATGCTCTACTCTCTTATCTGTATAGTTAACAAAGTAGGTCAAACTTTTCTTTAATTATGTCCTTGCTATTCAACCTTTTCTTTACTTCTAACTAAGATATGAAATAATTTTTTGGGATGATTTGATTTTGTCCATACTAGCATTGCCCAACATACTTCCTATTTATGTCCCATTAGCATCTTTATACAAGATTTGATGGTGAATTTCCCTTATTTGTGTTTAAGCCATGCAATATGATTTGCTAAGTTGGCATTAGGCATATAGTTCACTAAGTTTTGTATGATAAATGAGAATCCTCCCAAGTCGCATTGCCACTGGTTATCTTATATAACCTCTTTAGCTCTAACATTCTCAGTTAGTATATGACAAATATTGGGCAATCCCTCTCAAACTCAACATTTGATCTAGGGTCTAAAATTTGTCTAATTTTTCTCTTAAATTCCATAAGTTACTAGCTTTTAAGTGGTGAAAATGCATCCATCTCAACTATATGGACTCCATATCATTGAACAACTTCCAAATTCTTTTAATAATTAGCATTGTTCATTACTTGTATCCTTATTAGTTTTAGGCCTCCTTCTTACTTAAGGACAAATTTTAGACCATTTAAACTTGGATTTCTACTCTTCATTGCATCATTAGACCAAAGAAAGTTCTTTATAATCTTTTTGATTGATTTTACTAAGTTTTTTGGAAGCAAGATGTGTGAACTCTAATAGTTTTGCATATTGTTGAGAATTGAGCTAATTAGTTGTAGTCTCCTTGTATAAGATAAAAGTGTGTTCTATCATTAGCTTATTTTCTTTTTATTTTTGTTAACAGTATTAAAGAATGGTAAGAAATATCTATAAGTTGGCCTCTTGTTATTGATTGGGATGTCTAAATAATTGAAAGGGACATGGAAGAGTTAAAACCTGAAATTTTTATATTTCCTTAGCGAGGTTAGTTAAGCCTGTAAAGACATAAATCTTACTTTTGGAGTAGTTAATGTTTAATCTATAAATTCTTTTAAAAACTCACAAATAGTTTATCAATACTTGTATAGAATGCTTATTAACCCCTCCTAAGAGCAACAAATCATCAACAGATGCAGTGTTAAAAAGTTTGATTTCCTTACATCTACTGTGATATTTGAAATTACCATTATATTTAATATTAAAGGAGATTAACCTTGTTAGAACCTCCATTATATGGTGAAGAGGTAAGGGGATAAAGGATCTTCTTTTTTCAACCCTTTGGCATTGGAGGAAATGTTAGTAGGTTCTTTATTTACAATATTACCAAAAGAGGTGCTGGCGATGCATTAATGGATCCATTTTAGGAAAATTTTAGAAAAAAAATAAACACTTTAAAGTCTTATTAGTATAAAGCTTCACTCCAAAGAGTCAAAAGCCTTATAAAAATCATTTTTTAGAGCACTAATTTTGATATAGTGCTTATAATGGTTATTCTAGAGCGAGTCAAGTATGATTAACATATTATCCCTAAGGTTTCTTCCCTTGATGAAGGCACTTTGATTAAGGTTAATAAGATTCCTCAAAGCTCTTCCAATCTTTAAGTAAGCATCTTCAAAATATTTTTGTAAATTATAATAAAATATGAAATTGGTTTGAAATCATAAAAAGAAGTCGCATTAGTTATGTTAGAGACTAAGCTGATATATTTTTTATTAATCTCCTTTAACATTCTTCTACTGAAGAAGAATTCCAAAATGGCCTTTATAACCATTTCTCTATCCTTATTCTAAGTCTTTTAACTTATTAGATAATATATTCTTCAGGCATCACATCACAAAATCATTAACTTTAACCTTTCTAAAGTCTTAGCATTCCATATCTAATATAGAATCTTGTTAATTGATTTAATTGGAACTATCGAAGGTAAGTTATTTTTACTATACATTATTATAAAAAAATAAAGATTACATCATAAAATATCTAATATTGTATATTCCTCCTTACACAAATCCATACTATTATGGAATTTAATTGTGGAGGTTTTCATTAAAGAATCTTGTTCCCTATAGATTACTAAGAAATATTAAATTTCAACACATCTATTTCGTCAAAGCATTTCAACATTCATAACGCCTAATTTCTACTTAGATTTAAAAACTTTAAAAAAATTTAAATCAGTATTTCATTTAACACATATGAATTTATCATATAAATTCATTAGTAAGTTTAATGAATTACTAGTATTTATCCTTTTATGAATTGTTATTACATCCTATATGTTATATGTATATGATTTAATAATTCATTCCCATCATCATCCTTTCACCAAAGATTGATTTGGTTATCCTTCAACTTAACAAGTTTCATATGATTCATAATCAAAGGATAAATATGTCAATGTAAAATTTATAATTCTCATTATGTTGATTTAACAAATATGGAATAAAAGGACAGACTTTGTTATCTAACTTATATTCCTGCCACTTATATTAAACATAAGTCTCCTTTGATCCAATAAATACAAACCATTTCTATAAATTTGGATTAACTACTTTTGCACAACATTATATTTCTTATCATGCATTGAACATTATAGTATTTTTCAATCCAAATCTAGTATCAAATACTTGAAAACATGAATTAGAAATATATATGATCTCTATCACATCATGTATTCACAAAAAAAATCATGTAATTATATTCTTCTAGTGATAACTATTATTATACTATGGTAAATGCCTTCAATTGTATTTCATGTTTGTACTTTTAATAGGCTAAATCGAGTGGAATAATTTGATCAAGGTACTATACCTTTTAGCTCTATTTTATGCACCCATTTACATTGTGCTACATAGAGTTGACTTCCAATTTATATGTTACCATTAAAGTTTATGAAACATTATTCCATATCAAATGTCATTACATGTTTTCATCTATATAATATTGACATATCTCTAAAAAAATTTATCAAATCCTCAATACGGATTAATAGCGATACCACATAATAATCATATAACTTTTCTATCAAACTTTGACAACTCTTCGTAAATCTAAAATGTATCTGAGAAATTTGGTAGAATCACCTAACAAAATAAAAGTAATTTATATTTAGAACAAAATAAACGTAAAAAAACAAGTAATATGTTATATGTCATAACAACTAAATAAGATTAAGACTTTAATAATTTATCTAGTTACTCCCACTATTTTATTTAAAATAATATCTCTCACTACTAATTCTAAAAGACTACTTTAGTATCTCTAATAGGCTAGGATCCTATTCAAATTTAGTTGATCTTGGGTTTTTTCAATAAATCAACAAACTTCAGTTATATAGATAACAACTTTATCAATGATATCTTATGTGACTCAGATTCATTAGGTGACAACTCTTTCTTCTAAGAAATTAAATGAATTTAATTAATAAAAGTAGAAACATTAGCCTAATTAAAATTATATAATAGCATATTTAGCCAATTAGAATATTCTAACAACATGAATAAGGGTGCTAAAGCTTGTGTAAGCCATTCTCGTTGATAACTGAAGTCATATATAGATAAGTATCCTATCTTTAGATTGCATACTAATACATTGAAGCAATTTTATATAAGATATTGTTACCTTCCAAAGATCCTCTCTACATGCGTGTTGCAGCATATGTCTAGTGTTGGGATCTTTAGTAATTGTTTTGTAACTTCATTAGGAGTTGGTGATTCCTTACTCTCATAAGTGTTCTTTTGTTCTTTTATATTAAATTAGGACCTTTAATGTTATTGGGATTTTGAAGATTGAGAGTTATGATTTTCAAGCTCTAATATTTTACTTAAAGCTTCCTTTCTAAATACCTTATTACCTTTGGTGCTTCTCTCTACTAAGGTTACAAAATATTTGTTAATTAATAATTAATATTTTTGGTGTTTTTGGTAGTAAGATGCCCTCTTATCCACATAATGAGCTTATGCGTCATTTATGTCGTAAATTTCTCAATTCCCCTAAAGCAGCTCTTAAAGTGTTCTTTTTATAAATAATAGATGTATGATCTAAAATCTATTTTAGATAATGTGCTATCTCCTTTAGTTTTTCTTCCATTACTTATAGCGTACTTAATATGTAATATTTCATGTTCAGCCTTACATAAAACATAGGCATTACTAATGTTTAGGTAGCTAATTCTATAAAGTGTAGAAGCTCTATTTTTCGCAAAAGCTATTAAAGGAATGATACTTTAGGTATTAGATTATTGCTCTATACTACCTTCCAGCCTTCTGAAATGAATCACACGTTAATACAAAACTTAATAAACGATATACAAATGCACAAGAAGGGGGGGTTGAATTGTGTATTCTTTTTCGATGATCCCCTTATTAACAATTTCTTTAAAAGAAACTTATTCTTCTCACAAACTACTGACAATCAAAGTTGTAAAATATTTTTGAAATTCTCGTATGAAAACAGTAAGATTGAAAATTCAAAGTTAAGAGAGAGTTGATAGTTGAGCGATGTTGACACAGCAGATTTATCCTGGTTCACCCCAAACCGTGGGCTACGTCCAGTCCTCAGAAATCTTTCTGAGATTTCACTATCTCTCAAAACGTTACAAGTATTCTTGAATTCTGAGCCTCTTCGGGTCTCTTACAGCAAGTATTCTTTCACTCTTAGCCTCTTCAGGCTATCTACTCTTCTTTCAACTGAAAGGTGTTTTGAGCTTTGTTACAGATAAAGATAGCTCTAAATTTTTTTCGCACAATAATATTTCTCAAATCACTAAGTTTTTCAAAAATGCTAATCCCTGGCAGTCTTCAACTTCAACTCGTATTTATAGCCTTCGTCTTCAACTGCTTCTTGATAACTGCTTCTTTCTTCTTGTTTCTTGATCTTTTAAGAATCAGTTATTCAGTTGAGTTTTGTAACTAACTCAAGCTGATTAGTAATCTGACGTAGTATCGGCTCTTCCGTCTCACTTCTTTTCGTCTGATGTTTTTCTTACGCTTCCGCCTCACTTCTTTCATTTGATTTCTTAGTTTGCGCCTTGCGTCTCACTTTCACTTTTGCGCCTTGTGTCTCACTTTCTATCGTCTCATTTCTGACTTGCGCCTTGCGTCTCAAATTTTATCGTCTCACTTTCTATCTTCCGTCTGTCTTTTGTCTCCTCGCTTCCGTCTGCTTTTCTATCGTCTATCTTTTATATCGTCTGTCTTTCCATCGTCTGACTTTTAGCTTCGCGCTTTCGTCTGATTTTCTATCGTCTGTCTTTCCATCGTTTGACTTTTAGCTTCGCGCTTTCGTCTGATTTTCTATCGTCTGTCTTTCCATCGTTTGACTTTTAGCTTCGCGCTTTCGTCTGATTTTCTATCGTCTGTCTTTTATATCGTCTGTCTTTCCATCGTCTGACTTTTAGCTTCGCGCTTTCGTCTAATTATTGGCTTTGCTCCTTTCGTCTCATATTCTTCTACTTCCGTCTTACTTGCTTCTTTCATTATTATTTGTTCTTCATCAAAATCATTTACGTAAAGTCATTTTGACTTAACA
>JAOSBL010000009.1:12600063-12614757 GCA_027568915.1 Erythroxylum roraimae
ACCTTATATATGCCGTGGATGCTAGGTTTACGTAGATCTTTGTGTTTGCATGGGAGTCTCACTCCTGATGGGCCGAATGGGCCGTGGACGTGTGAAGATGGGCCTGGGTCTAGCATAGCCGGCCTAACCAGTAGTTAAACCCAAGCGGCATGGTGGCTTGGGCATAATTTCGATAACTCAGATGCAACGTGTTCTGCTTATGAAACGGATTTGGAGATTATTTGTGGACAGAGAAGCATTGTGGGTTAGGTGGCTCCAGGTTTATCGCCTTAAGAGGCAGAGTTTCTGGCAAGTTCAATTGTGTTATGAGTTTTCCTGGATATTTAAGGGCTTGTTGCTAGCTAGGGAGTCGGTGTACCCATTAATCAAGTGCAGATTGGGCGACGGAACAGCTGTGAACTTTTGGTTCGATAACTGGCATGCCTCTGGTCCTCTTTGGTTGTGTCAAGACCTGGTTAGATTTCAAACTAGAATTTCAAAGAGTGAATCGGTGGCAGGGGTGGTTTAGGCTAGGGAGTGCTGGAGCAGGTGTAGATATGGACAAGTGCTGGAATCGGTCTTGGCTGGGGTCCGGCTAAGTAATGCTCCTGATGTGTGGTTGTGGACAGCCAATCAAAATGGGTTTTTTACTTCTCAATCTGCACAAGCAATTGGACGTGATGGACTGGAAGTGGTGACATGGGCGAATTTAGTGTGGCAGCAGGTACTCTCTCCTAAAGCTGCGTTTTTTGTGTGATTGACAATGCTAAATCGGTTGCGAACGAAAGATCGATGGTTTGGCTCCTTTGTTCCTATTTATGTATTATGTAAATTAGTTAATAAGAGCAGAGATCATTTGTTCTTTGAATGTGCTTACTTGAAATCCGTTTGGAGTAGGATTCTGGTTTTGTTGGGGCGTATTGCCTCGTCTTTCCAGTGGAGCGAGGTGGTGGCATTCGTAATGCATGAATCTGGTCGAGGTCGGATAGATGGTCTTTTGTTTAAGATTGTCTTTCATGTGGTGCTTTATAATATTTGGAAGGAGAGGAATCGTCGGTTGTACTAACATGAAGAGCGCCAAAAGTATGAACTAGCGGATTGCATTGTCAATTTGATTCGGGAGGTTATTATAGCCCATGGGAAGCAGGAATGTGTAAGTTCAGTTGTGAGAGATGGTTGGAATTTGTAGTCGGTGTGAGCTTTCAGGTTGTGTGGTTGTAACCATTTGTTTCCCGTTGTTGGTTTGTACAGTGTAGTTTCTGTTTCTAGATAATATAAATTTCTCTTAAATTTTTTTTAAAAAAGAGTAGAAGCGTTACTTTAATGCTACACAAGTAGCTACTGCTGTCTATAGACTTAATGTTCACATCACACAAACATAAAATAACCATGCATTATGTTTTGTATATGAGCATGGCACTGATTCTTATATATTATGCCAAGGCCAACCTCTGGGGTAGCTAGGTAACTTAAGAAAGGTCGTCTTCTGGAAGTTTATAAATAAAAATAAAAATGGTCTAGAATTAATAGGAAATAAAGGAATTGGATGAGAATGGACAGCCACATCTGATTGATCATATGAGTTCATACATGCGAATGAAATGAATAATTTTGCTGTGCTGGTTATGAATAATTTTCCGTTAGGCTTGAAGGTGGGAGATTGTTCCATTTCCATGTAGCTAGGTCTAGGAAGCCGTCAATTAAGGGAGGCGATGCTTGCTTCAAAACCAAACCTTTTTGGAATGAAATGAATACGATTGGAGGTAAGTTGGAAGGGAAGGGTCTTAAATAGCGGAAAGGACTTTTTTCTTACATGTGCATCAGCAAGCCTCTTATTTCTTCTTGTTCCAAATTCCAAGTTACCTACAATCCTACAAAGGTTCTAGCTAGGTAGTTGGGGCAATCCTAATTAGTTTACTGCCAGATAACACAATGTGGAAGTAAATATTATATTTTAAAATAAGAATATTTATCTTGTAAATTTCAAATAATAAAAATAAACAACAAATTTTGTATTTTTGCTCCCTCTCTCGCCTTTGCTCTTCCTGCTCAAAGTCAGTTGGGAGAAATGCAACGCAAAGTGTGCCCCTGGACAACGAAAATTTCATTAATCCAAGCAAGAATTCAGGAATAAAAAGCCTTTTTCCGTATATCTCTTCGATGGAAATATCAAATGGCAACAATTCCATCTGCCCACTTGGTCTTGCGCAAGGTTTCAAACGAGAGAGAGGAAAGTGGACGAGACAATCAGATTTCATGATTTTCTAATGGAAGGGTCCCCCAAAAGTGGCAATACTAAGATTGTGCTTAATTCTAGATATTGAAGTCTTATAGCTTCATGCATCTTCGACCAACAGCTCTCTTACCCATTCTTTATTCACAAGCAATCTCTAATTCTCTCTCTTTTTTTTTTAGTAGAACTCTAAGCCATTTACATTACAATAGGAACAAGGCTGACTGTAAATCTTTATGTTTACAGTATAGATTACGGTACACAACTCTCGGGCAAACCTTTGGTAAAACGATAGAGAAAGAATGGAATTTACAGGTATACTTTTTTTTTTTTGCTTCTCATTTACAGTATACTTTGAACAACCCAAGCGTGCCCATCAAACATACACAACCCTTCCCTTTATAATATGGGAGTAGTTAATTTAAAGAGGTGTACGTTCAAAAGTGGAGAGAAACTTGCTTTATGAAAAGATGTGGACTCCATGAATTGATTTCGCGTATAATAAGAAGCTCCTCCGCCAAAAGAGATAATCATGTAAATAAGGTAGGGCACAGAGTTTATCTCCTAAAATGTACTTTCGCTTTTCTGCAAATCTTTTGAAAATTATGTTCATTCCCATGGCTGTGCCTGTCACGATCCAATGCTATTGTGTTCCCACCATTTTCTTAATGGTGTGCAAAGCGTAAGAATACATACGTGCAAGTTAAATAAACTGTTGATGACAACTAAGCTTTAAAGTAGGAAGGCATCACCTGCTAGGAGTGGAAATTTTGCCTCCATGCGAACGATAGCTATTAATAAGTATCTAGAACGCGTCAAAAAACCTTGTTTTCTGCGTAATTACTAATTATTTGTTTTATTTTACAACCACAAAGATGCGTACGATGAGGAATTGAGACAGTTCAAAATCTCATACATAGGCCCAGGTGCAACCTTTGAATTGAGTGTTCTTTTATTTTCTTACAGAAGCAGCAAATACTGCGGAAATCCAGGGCTTTAGCCTTTGCCGCTGATCCAAGGTGATGATATACAATAACATTGCGGAAGTAGTCTCTCTTTACTATGCCTTTTCACGCTGGTATCTCCTGGATAATATGAATAAACTAAATATTGTTGATTTAACTTGAATCTGAATGAAGTAATAGAACTTCAGGTTTGAAAAACGGAATATTAACCAAAATGGAAGAATCTAGTATTCGGAGACAAAATCAGGCACTCTTTCTATAGCTACTGGTAAAAACGTCACCAGTAAAAAAATGAAGACAAATCGGCTACAAAACTGAATTTCTACCGTTCCCTGTCTCATTTCCATCGTAAAGCCTGCCTTATGCCAGAGTACACAAGCCCTAGTGATCTTCCAATCAAGGAAACCAGAAAGAACGAGATGGCATTGCTGACTTGCTTTACTAAAGCTCTAATAAACGGCATGGTTATGTCTGATAGCTCCAGGTATAAACTGAAGTAGTATCTCCTGTATCATAACCATAAAAGTAATCCAGATTTAGGAAGATCAAATAAAATAACATTGGTTTTAGAAGCATTTATAAGCATAAGATTCGTTGAGTATAGCAAACAAAACTGAAGTTGAAAATAAAATTTTCTAGAAGATCATCCATTATTGAAGGGAACATTTGGTTTCTCTTTCAGTCCATAAATCGTGCAAGAAAAATAAAAAATGGAGATCACCTATCGATGGCTTAGGAAGGAAACATTCAGTCAAACGAGAAAAAAGGGGGAAATGTTAAGAAAAACAGAATGAGTGGATGCTAAAAGATAAATGCATAAACCAGGTCAATCAGCAAGACTACATATTCCGTGATTTTTTTTCGTTTGGTTCAAATGAGATACTTCCCACCCAAAGAGAATCAAACATAGTTCACAATAGAAGCAAAGGTTGCAAGGCCGCACACTATAAAGGTTGATAGCGAGCCATCTTTTATAAACTGTTAGCATTCCTCCTAGTGATCAGACTGCTCCTAGTGATTAGCCTGCTAGTGTTAGTAAACAGCCCACTAAGCCCATCCAAACCTCCATCCGTAGGGGTAAGATGGGGAAGGGAGCTAATGCCACATAGGTAGGTGGTTAGAAGTTAGTTACGGAGAGAAATTGTGAGAGGGTACAGAGAATATAGAGGAATTTGTATAGAGAGGGGGGTATTCTTCTTCTTCGAATATAGCTACTATATTGGCCTGGAACTATTTTCCAGGAGGTAGACTCCTGCTGTACCCTACTGATTACGTAAATAATACAATCTCTATTGCTATTCCTATCAATTGGTGCTTTCATTGAGAGACCAAGAGGATAGAGATTGTATGCAAACCAAAATGGAGGCTAGAGTATCCGCAATAGAGGCGTCTCTTAGGAGACTGGAATCATCCCTCTCAGCCGAAGAGGAAATGGTTAAATCACATGACACCACCTTGAAGAACCTACGTACGCAGCTTAGTACCTTGATGGCTAACGTAGAGGCATTGGCCAAATCTCAAAATCTATTGCAATCAAAGTTGAGAGATGGGTTTCAGACGTTGTTGGCGAAGAACCCGTAGAAACAGAACGTGAGTGAAGGAGAGGTACCACCAGTGTTTACCCACCATGCGCACGCGTCTTCTTCAGCTGGAAACGATAGACCTGTGCATTCCGCATCACTCTTAGAGGGTGGTGACAGACCCATAGGTGGCTCGCAGGGGTTTGGTAACCATCGACAAAATGAGCACGTTTCTTCAACAGCTACAGAACGTGCATGGGAGGAGTATAGAAATGCAGCACGTCGAGTCGACCTTTCAACGTTCCACGGTGACAACCCATTCGCATGGGTCACGCGAGCTGAATCATATTTTATGATTCATGAGATTCCTCCTAAGCTACGTTTGCCGATGGTCCAGATTTGAATGGAGGGAACAACACTATACTGGTTTATGACTTTACGTGAGTTCGATCCACGCATGACGTGGGAGAGGTTTAAGCGTTCCTTGTTTGAACGTTTTGGGGGTAAGGACGAGGGTGATCCAATAGAACAGCTGAAATCAATCTCCCAGAGAGGTTCGGTGGATGAGTATATTGATGAATTTAGAGAGTTGTGTCACATAATGGTCATTTTCCAAAAGAGTGGTACATGAGTTGTTTTTTAGGTGAGTTACGTGAAGAAGTGAAGAACATAGTTCGAACCCATGATCCCCCTACTCGAGCTCGACTTATTTCTATCGCAAGGAAGGTGGAGAGGGAAATAGTTGGTGAAGGGGTGATTCGGCCAGGAGAAGGAAAAATAAACTCGGAAACTTTCATTCAAGTTTTGGGTCTCGACTAAGTAATTCCAGCACTCACCGTCCAGTTCAGCCATTCCATGCAGCTGGAAATACGAAGAATGAAGTAAGGGAGTTACCCAACAAGAACCGAATCACCACCACTAAAGGTCACCGACCTGGGAACTCAAAATGGAGGGGAACAAGGAATTTGACTTATGAACAACTTATGGAGAGAAAGGCCAAGGGGTTGTGTTTCAAGTGTGGGCAGACTTTCGATCCACTCCACCGATGTCCAAATAAAGAATATAGGCTCATTATTTGGAAAGGTGATGAATTAGACGCTAGTGTGAATAACCAAGAAGAGCTAGTGGTAGAGGAACAACAAGAAGATTGGGAGTTAAGAGTGCAATTATGTGGGGATCAGGGAATTAGGAAAAGATCAATCCTCACCTTCGAAGTAAATGGTTTTAATAGGTAAACTGAATGAAATGCCTATTGTCATCCTGGTTGATAGTAGAGCTAGCCATAACTTTTGTGTCCAGAAGGTTGGTTCAAGCTATGGGTATTGTTGTTACTTCAACTAGAACTTTCAGTGTTAGGTTGGTTCAAACTTTCGATCCTTCTCACAAAGTGTTTGCAAGGAGATTAAACTGGAGTTGAGTGGAGAAGAGTTTAGTGTGAATGCATATGTATTTGATACAGGAGGGCCCGATCTAATTCTGGGTGTTGCATGGCTAGAAATACTAGGGGTGGTGAAAGTTGATTGGAAGAAAATGTGCGTGTCATTTGATCGAAAAGGATTAGAGGTTACCCCGCAGGGAATCAACATGCACACTTTGTCTCCTCGTGCACTACAACAGATTTTGAAGCATCAAGAACTGGAAGTAGAGGGACTGTTGTGGTCTTTAAGAATTGGAAGAACCTTATCTGATAAGATAGGAACTTTGGATGAGGGTCAACGAGAGGAGTTGAATGTTGTCTTATTCAAGTTTGGGTCAGTTTTCCAAGAAATTAAGGAACTACCATCAAGGAGGATACATGACCATGCAATTAACTTGAAGGAAGGGGCAGAACCAGTGAACATTCGTCCTTATAGACATGCACACCATCATAAGGATGAGATTCAGAGGCAAATCCGGAATTTATTGGAAACAGGAGTTATAAGGCAGAGTATCAGCCCTTTTTCAAGTCCCGTTATTCTTGTCAAGAAGAAGGATGGATCATGGCGGATATGCGTCGACTACCGACCACTAAATAAGCTCACGATTCCGGTCAAATTCCCTATTCCAATCGTGGATGAGCTGATGGAGGAGTTACATGGGGCTAGACACTTTTCTAAGGTGGATTTAAGGTCAAGGTTTCATCAAATCAAACTTAGGGAGGAGGACACTTATAAAACAAGGTTCGGACCCATGAGGGGCATTATGAGTATCTAGTGATGCCCTTCGGTCTCATGAATGCCCCAGCTACATTCCAATCCACCATGAACTCAATTTTTAAACCTCTATTACGAAAGTTCGCCTTAGTCTTCTTTGAAGACATTTTGATTTATAGTGCAGATTGGAATCAGCATTTGGAGCATTTAGCTTGTGTGTTGCAATTGCTACTGGATAATCAGTTAATGGCAAATCAGAAGAAGTGCATTTTTGGACAACAATCGGTGGAATACCTAGGCCACATTATTTCCTATGAAGGGGTAGCAATGGACCCCTCAAAAGCATTTTGGAGTGGCCTATTCCTAAGAATGTTAAAGGGGTGAGAGGATTCCTCGGACTCACCGAATACTACCGAAAATTTGTCAAAGATAATGGAAAAATTGTCAAACCTCTTACTGAACTCACAAAGAAAGAAGGTTTCAGCTAGGGAAATGAAGCTCAAGAAGCTTTTGAAGAATTGAAAAAGAAGATGACTTCAGCACTTGTCTTAGCTTTACTCGATTTCTCCAAAAAAATTTCCCTTGAGTGTGACGCTTCAGGGAGAGGTCTAGGCGCAATCCTCATCCAAGAGGGTCGTCTACTAGCATTTTTCAGCAAGGCTTTGACTAAAACAACTTACTAAGTCAATTTATCAAAAAGAAGTGATGGCAGTAGTAATGGCTATTCAACATTGGAAACACTTTCTAATTTGGAGGCATTTCAAGGTCTATACTGACCATAAAAGCTTGAAGCATTTACTGGATCAACGAATTCCCTTTATAGATCAGCAATGTTGGCAAGCTAAATTGATGGGGCTGAATTTTGAGGTAATCTATAGACCAGGGAAGCAAAATGGGGCAGTAGATGCTCTATCGAGGGTTGAAAATGACAAGTTATTGTTTTCAGCGATTTCAACTCCATTTTGGCCTTATATGGATGTAGTACGACGGGAGCTCAAGGAGGATTCTGTTGAGACTAGGTTTCAGCAGAAATATAGGAAGAAGAGGGGGAATACGAAAGATAGCAATACAGGTATTAAGTGAGGAGTGTGAGGGTAAATTGGGGAATAAGAGGGAGAGTTGAGTCATGCGAGAGTTAGTTAGAAGGAGAGAATATATAGTTGTTAGAGGAGAAGGATCGGCATTCTGTTATGATATGAGAATTGGTAATTGTACGGAGGTTCAGCTAGCCCTCGAAGTCTAGCTAGGGAATAATAATTTCCGGATAGTAATCATCACTGTTTCATTTGTGTTCTTGTTTTATTGCTGCTTTGTGTGTGGCTCTGTTGCTCTTGTGCGATAGATTATTGTGCAGGACATTGTTGTCTGGGTTGAATCTCTGTTAGAGCAGGTGGTCTCTAACAGATTCTAAGCTGAACTCATGCATGACAGCACTCAAAGAAGATCCTAATTCTAAACCTGATTTCCACCTAAGGGACGATTTACTATTTTACAAAAACAGATTGGTCCTCTCATCCACTTCAATGCTAATCCCTCAATTTCTACATGAGTATCATGCCTCACCTTCGGGGGGGCACTCTAGTTTCCTCAAGACCTACAAAAGGTTAGCTTGTGGACTATTTTGGTTGGGAATGAAATCCTCCATTCAAAAGTTTGTGCGTGAATGTGTCATCTGTTAGAAAAATAAATACTTGGCAATGTCTGCAGCCCCTACCTATACCTCAACTAATGTGGGACGAAGTCTCAATGGATTTCATTACAGGTCTTCCCAAATCTCACGATTATGAAGTTATATTGGTGGTAGTTGATCGTTTATCTAAGTACGCCCATTTCTCACTCCTCAAACATCCATAAACTGCTAAAACCGTGGCTGAAACATTCATCCGAGAGATTGTGAGATTGCATGGAGTTCCTAGCTCCATATCAAGTGATAGAGACCCACTCTTCACTAGCAATTTCTGGGAGGAGTTGTTCAAGTTACAAGGGACAACATTGAAGATGAGTTCCTCTTACCATCCACAAACGGATGGACAAACCGAAGTGCTTAATAAGTGTCTAGAAACCTATCTTCGTTGCTTCACCTCCGAACAACCTAAAAACTAATCTTATTGGTTAGCATGGGCTGAATATTGGTATAACACTACCTACCACGTTTCAACTGGGCGAACTCCTTTTGAAGTCTATGGTCGTCTTCCACCTACCCTACTGCAAATTCTCTCAAGGTGAAACTCAAGTGGAATCAATAGCTTTAGCCTTGGTTGATAGGGATGAAGCTTTACCCAACTCAAACACAACTTAGTGCGAGCATAGTCCATGATGAAGAAATTAGCAGACAATCACAAAAGAGAGGTACATTTTCAGGTAGGTGACTTGGTCTTTGTTAAACTAAGGCCACATAGACAGCTCACGGTGGCAAGAAGGATTTGTCCGAAGTTATCAGCAAGATATTATGGGCTTTTCAATATCATTGGGAAGGTGGGACAGGTTGCCTATAAACTACAACTCCCTTCTTCATCCAAGGTCCATCCGGTTTTCCATGTTTCTCAGCTGAAGAAGGCCTTGGGCAACCACTTGGTGGAGCACAGCCTACCTCAAGGGTTGGAAATGGACTAGGGAGATTTGGCTAAATTAGAGGCGATCTTAGCTTCATGCCTGTCTAAGTCCAAGGGCAAAAGCATTCTCCAGTGGCTTGTTCGATGGAGAGACAAACCAGTAGAAGAAGCAACTTGGGAAGACGCAGAATTCATCAAAGGGGAATTCCCTTCCATTCACCTTGAGGACAAGGTGCCTATTGAGGAGGAGGGAACTGTTAGCATTCCTCCTAGTGATCAGACTACTCCTAGTGATCAGCTTGCTAGTGTTAGTAAACAACCCACTAAGCCCATCCAAACCTACATCCGTAGCGGTAAGATGGGGAAGGGAGCTAATGCCACATAGGCAGGTGGTTAGAAGTTAGTTACGGAGAGATTGTGAGAGGGTACAGAGAATATAGAGGAATCTGTATAGGGAGAAGGGGGTATTCTTCTTCAAATATAGCTACTATATTGGCCTGGAACTATTTTCCAAGAGGTAGACTACTGTTGTACCCTACTAATTACGTAAATAATACAATCTCTATTGTTACTCCTATCATAAAGCCTAAAATACGGGACACATTTCTTTCCACAAAATCATAACATTACTGAAGTGATCACCCCTAGGATGAACTAAGGGGTATGATGGGTGCAGTAATTATGACCTACTCAACATTGTAATTCAACTAAAGTATGATGAAAATCCAAAAGAAATAGTGCCATAGTATGACGTAAATCCAAAAGAAATAGTGCCATAGTGTCAGTTATTGGCTTCCACAAACACTCCTCATTCAGCACACTATATTAGCAACACCATTCTCAAAAAGTAGGCTTAATTGCTCATGCTTTGTCAACTTGTATTTCTTAATATATATTAAGGCAATACAAGGTAATAAAATCACGACCATAAACTTCACTTAGTAGTACAGGGAACAAAATTTGATGGTTGAATCACACTTGCTTAAGATCCTTAAATATGTCCAGAAATAGTTCTAGTACTATGAGAAACATCAATCTTAAACAAGTCTAAGGGGCAGAAGGAAAGGTCAGTAGATGTTGACACATTCTTTTCCCTAGCACATGAGTGAAAATAAAGCTACAAGGTGACGAAATTTAATAGGCAATAAAGCTATTAAGCAATGAAACATACCATCCATTCAAGGCTCTTAATTCCATGGTCCGTTTGACAGGAAGAGAACACTGGCTAATGACAATATAGTACAAGGAAGACGAAGTTGTTACAGGCTTTCTCAGAGCAAATTTCCCCCACCAACTAAAATTTTCGGTCTGATTCAGGCTTGGTTCCTCAATGACTTTTAACTGAAATGTGCTTAGGTCAAACCGATCCTCATAAATTGAAACTACTGCCTCAATATTCTGGTACAACCACTGATTCAGAGCCACCTACAAACAATAATTTATAAAATTGATGGACCCTAAAAAAATGCCACAAAGGTAACTATGACCATAAAAGAGAAAAGTATAGAAAACAGAACCATACTTGTATACTACTGACAAATACAATACCTCATTACGTAATTTTTGAAGTGCCCGGGTTGAAAAATTACACATATCCAGGCCCAGGGCATTAATCTCGTTTGATAAGTTGCCATCGACAGAAATAAGTTCCAAATAAGCACTTGTTACACCATCTGCTAAAGTTATCAGTAAATCTTCCAATATGGAGTTCCCATTCGAAACAAAAAAGTTTTGATCATAGGAGCTACATTTCCTGCCAAAACATAGAAAAATCATATTGATCTGGTAATAAAATAACGAGAGCATATCTTGGATCCCCAAACAAAATTATGCGAGCAGCTTGTGAACAAACCATAAAATGAAAACAAGCAAGCATCTAAAAGTAGCTAAAACATGTCCCATTCAGATAGTTTGTCATTTTTCTGTCCAAATTTTAATGGAATGACTTGGCATTTCTTCACTCATTTTGACCATCTTGAAGATTTAGGCTACCAAAAGCCACAATAATATCAGTTGTGCATTTTATGGCTCTAAAGTCCTTTTTCAGCATAACCAAACGTTAGAGTCAAAACATGTCTTTAGCGTTTGAATTAAAAGTCAAGCATCTAAAAAATCAACCTTTCGGCTAATATTTTCCCTATATACCCATTTACTTGACCAGCTTCATGGAGAATATTAGCATAAGCGTTAAAACTTAACGGATGCATAAAATTATATTTGATTTAGCAAGTAAAGTAAAACCTTTTGCCCAAATTGTTAAGGAAAGACGAAAATTTAAAGAGACTTCTGTTCTAATCAAGACAAGATGCATCGACTGACTTTACCAGAGAGAGCCATATCTCAGGAAGTAGAACAACTCTGCATAAAGACCTGTCTTGCCTGATTTTCCTATATTTTGTAGTACACTGTCATCTGCATTTAACTTTTCAACCATCAATGAAAATATTTCCTGACAGGAAGGATAAAATAGTCAGATTAGAATAAACAAGTCAGGTCAAACATTTAATAATAAACAATCTTTCATTTCTCTTGAGGATTTTATAACGAATAATGTTTCATTATTCAATCAAATCTCTGTCATCTTCAACATAACTGTCCCATATAAGTGTTTCTAAGTTTCAGAACAAACTATTCATAAAACAAAACAATTGAAAATAGCAACAATAGAAATAAAGGGCAAAAGAATGTTCCATAGAGAGAAAGTTAACACAGAAAAAATGTTTTCTGCTAAGGCTCAAAGATTTTGAATTAACCACAGGTGAGATACATTAAGATATTCCAACCTACCCGGCCACACATGTCCTTATGACGACTGAACTCCTCTTCTAACCAAGCCATGTATATAGGTTGACAACATCTTCGAACAGTTTCAGAAAACACAATCATCCAGTTATCCATGTTGCCAGCTTTACAATCGTGTAAAACAATGCTCATCTGAAAATCAGAATTAACAAATTACCGGCACTAAAATTTTTCACGTCTGCTTACTTCAACAAAACTCATATTGAAGAAAATATAAACTCCTCATGCAAGAAGTAAAAAATCACTGGGTCTCTACAACTGTAACTAGATCAAAGGGGAAGCATCTGGCTTGTCATTGTAAACATCCACATATTAGAGTTCAGTATCAATATTCAAATTAGCCACATTTAATAACAACCTACAACTTTCAGTTGATTGATCAAGATTTTATAGTTACAGTAGATGATGGCCCTTA
Organism: Erythroxylum roraimae; assembly: GCA_027568915.1. NCBI lineage: Eukaryota > Viridiplantae > Streptophyta > Magnoliopsida > Malpighiales > Erythroxylaceae > Erythroxylum > Erythroxylum roraimae. Next base: position 12,612,662 of record JAOSBL010000009.1, read on the forward strand.
GCAAGACACCCAATGCATCTAATCAAATAAAGTCATTCGAAAATAAGAAACAGTGATTATTTGAGCATTGTAAAACACTAAAATTAGCTCCGTTAGTTTATGCATACTCATAACTTAGTACATAATGATTACTCATTATATGCACCAAGGACTTCTGGAATCACACGAGGAAATTACTTTATATCCTGTTTTCATGAGTCTCACGTTTGTCACAAACTATGGATTTATAAAGTGACTATTCCAAAGAGCATTCATACAAATGACAATCTATTACCAAGAAACATAGCCAATGTCACAATGCAATTGCATCAAAGCAGTTACTTCCAACAAAAACCTCCACTGCTTCCTTGCAAACAAAGTCCCACAAGTAATGTTGGACCTCATGCAAACCTCACATGTTTTGGAACACTTGGCCATTCTTTTGTAATATACTACAGAATAAAGGGAGAAAATGACAGTGCCTGCCTCTTCCTGAAGTTTCCGCAAACAAGTCAAGAGTAATCGCAATTTAGGACCCTCAGAAAGTGCATACAAACTCAATGGCCGATTTGAACAGTGTTGGTCAACTTCAAGGGTACTGTTTCTTATATCGCTCCTGTGTTCTAAAGCATCTAGAGAATCCAAAAGTTTTGCCTTTACAGCATCCCAGGGATACCCCAAGTTAACAAGGTCATCTTTCAACCTAGCACAACGAATACAAAAATATCACTAGCAAATACAAGGAATAAAACAATAACAAACAAGAGTTTCACTTTTCTTTTCATCTAAGCAGACTAAAACATTGTTCTTGATCAAAATTTTCATCTGACTACTCTTACCTACCAAACGACTCTGAGCTTTCAAGCACCAAATCGTCAGCCAATGCGTTCTTCCGGGAAATGAAATTAGAGTTCTTAATAGGAACGACCCCAGCCATATAAGTAAGCAAAATACTTGTCATCAGAAGCAACTGATCGCTAATCGAAACCCAATCAGAAGCTGAAGCACCATCAATGTCCACTAGCGACCCGAAACAAGGACTTGCACCAGGGTTTTTCCGAGCAGAGAACTGGACAAGTTTGTAACTTGTGCAAAAATGCTTTCTGCACGCAGAAACAAGCAAGAGAAATCAATTACACTTCAACATAGAAACAAGGTATAACTTCAACATGTCACTCCCCAGTTTTAAAGCAGCAAAATAAGAAGGCTGGCAAATAAGAGCAGACCGAGGTTGAGGCCTAAAATGTAAGATCGGGGAGACACAGCCTCTCTCTTCTACATAGCTTCTCCACACAGGAGGCTTTAAGCAGGAGGAGGACATTGAAGTCGCCATTTCTTATAATAAGAAAGATAAACAAGAACGTGGATGTGCCTTCAATCAAGACATTGCCACACCCGAACTTTTTCAGGTGCAAGTCACTTCTCAACAAAAAAATTAGGGTTTGGGCAAGTGGAATAGAATTAGAGGAAGAAGAGAAGTGTAGATAAAAGTGGGGATTGGATTGGAATTGTGCGTACCAGGTTTGAGTTTGACACAAAAAATGATAATAAAGGTCCAAGTCAAGTGGGGGCTAAGTTTAGGATGTAGTGGGAGGGACCAAGGCTACTAAGTATTTCATAGCAAAAGCTTGCGAGTTGGCTAGCGTCTAGATCTCATAGCTCCTGAGTTTAACCTTCCCTCGCCCTCCTGGCTCGGCTCCTGCCCTTTAATTGTAATTTAGATAAGAGATCTTTTTATTAAAATACATCCTAAAATTTTTAGAACATACAAAATAAATTTTACGAATATTAAATATCACATCTCTATTATTTGTATATTAGAGTTCAATAAAAATTTATAATTATTTATTGTATTTCATAATATTAATTAATTGCAACTAAATTAAATCCACTGTTATCTTCAATTATAATTTAAATATTAATATTTTATTAAAATGCAGAATGAACATTTGATTGTAACATCACCCTCAAGTAGGGATGGCAGTAGGTTTTCAACCCGATTAATATCTGCACTACCCGACCCAATAGATTTGGATATGAGTAGTAAATCGTAAAAACCGATGGATATGGATATGGATATGGGTTGAGTCATAAAAAATGGATATGGATATGGGTAG
>JAOSBL010000009.1:12644148-12654942 GCA_027568915.1 Erythroxylum roraimae
GTCTTCGACTCCGACTCATATTTATAGCCTTCGTCTTCAACCGCTTCTTGATAACTTCTTCTTGATCTTTAAAGAATTAGTTATTCAGTTGAGTTCTGTAACTAACTCAAGCTGAATTGAATACCGTCGTGGTATCGGTTCTTCCGTCTAACTTCTTCCGTCTGATTACTAGGTTTGCACTTCCATCTGTTTTTGGTTTTGCTCTTCCATCTGCTTTTATTTTTGCGCTTCCGTCTGTATTTCTTCAGGCTGATGTTTTTGTTTGCGCTTTCGTCTGACTTCGTTTGACTTTTTATTTGCGCTTCCATTTGTATTTCTTCCGCCTGTCTTTTATCTTCCATCTGTATTTTATCGTCTGACTCTTGGCTTCTCGCTTCCGTCTCATATTCTTCTGCTTCCGTCTTACTTTCTTATTTCATTATTATTTGTTCTTCATCAAAATTATTTACGTAAAGTCATTTTGACTTAACACATATGTCTTCAATGATTTTGTGTTTTTGAATTATGTCCCTCAAGAATTGTATAAAGTGTAGGTGAATGATTTGGTAATGAAAGGACATTATGATTTGTATCTAAAATGGGCCCAAGTGACTATTGTAACACTTGTGAATGGAAATGTTTTTAAATAAAGTGGGCCCGATTTGATTAATAATTTCTGCATACGTCTGCATTGTTTTTACAAAAATTTGTAACGAGTTTTGACTGAATGACTTTTCTAGCATGCCACCCTTGTGGGGTACGTACTCGGATACCACTCAGGATGTCGGGTACGTGTCTTGCGAGAGTGGGGTGCTACAATTTGGTATCAGAGCCCAGATTTAGTATCTTACATGGGCATTTTTTGACATATGTGTCAAGTTACATGCATTTTAGTCATGTCATAGCAGGCAGTAGCAATTGATCGCTAGTCTGAGTTGCATATATATGAGTCACATACATGAGCATTTGCTAAGAGTTTAAACTGATGGAAGTAGTGGGAACAATAATGATCTGTCTGAATATGAGAGAATGAAAGTTTGTGGATATTTAGAAATAGGAAATAGTATATGGTTAGATATGAAAAATAATGATTTAATGCAATTGTATTGGTGGATGTATTATGGAATACGAAATGAATATTATACTGTGGTAATATATCCCCTAATGTGATATAGATGTGAATATATTATTATGTATTGATTGAGGAAAATAGAGAAATAAGTGGAGATGATGAGATTAAAGTATACAAGTAGAATGAAATGAAAAACAAAAATTTGTTATGATCTTAAGAAGATGAGCTTGGAACTAAACTGCTTGTTGATTAATGTGACAAGAGTTATGATTCACTGTAAGAATATCTTAGTGGAATTGAGATTGGAATTTCAGGATATTTAAGTATATATAATTCCGATTTGATAGTGAACATACATATGTATGACGATAAAATGGAAATTGGAAGAAGGGATAAAGATAGTGATATATGTAAAAGTTGTCACAGTTAAGTTAATTTGTTAATTTGTGGGCACATATTTAATAATGGGATCACCATGAAAAGTGAGAGAATCGAGCACATAAGTATTATATGCGTGGAGAGATGATATAGGAAGCAATATATGATATATGAATATTTGTTAGTCATAGTCCCCATGACTGAGGACAGCCACAAAAAGAGAAGTATTGACCTAATCAAATGAGATTAAGGTATCCTGAGCATAAGTTATTAATTAGTGAATTGTCTTAAATACATCTCTAGATATGATGTAATGGTTTTGATGGTATATACCAAGGTATAACAGTAAATGAATCTGCTTAATGCTTCACTGAGCCTTATTATAAGGATATTTTGATCATATAAGTTATGACATAAATTGATCTTAATGAGATATTATGAATAGTTGGAATTGATCTTTTTGAGGTGCTAAGAATGTTTGATAAGCAATGATGGGAATAATTGATTAATAAGGATTAGATAAACAATATAGTTGATTGTAGCAAGAAATCTTCTTTGGTAGAAAAATTACACCAAATAAGGTTAAGTAGATCAGATGGTTTACTTTTAAGAATGAACGAAAATGGAATAAATTAAAAGAGAATATTGGATTTCTATTCCTAACGAAGACTCAAGCATGAATGTAGAATATGCTACTGAGAGTATGTGCACTTTGTATGATGTAAAGTATCCGACTATGTGATTGGATTCTTGAATTTGAGGCGACACTCTTACTAATGTGAGAAGAGCTTAGGCCCACATTATATTATATGCAAATATGTTCAGGGGATAAAAATTTGATTTGATAAATGTGTTATCAACACAAGAAGTTAAGTTTGTGAATAAATTGAAATGAGTGGAGAAAATAGGAAGAATGGTTCGACATTGCAATAAGTCAATGTGAAATCAGCGGAAATTGTATGAATAGAGAAAGTCATTCGAGAAAAAAGTCAATTGATAAATTGAAAATAACATGAGATAATATTACTTCATTGAGAAATTAATTACTTAAGGAATGACGAGAACTAATCATGGGTACATAGAGTTTTGGTAATATTTGTTTGAATTAACCATACCCCTGCCTTTTTGATTAATCAAATAAGAATTTTGAGGACAAAATTTCTTTAAGGAGGGGAGAATTGTAACATCTCGTTACCCATGTTAAGGCTAGAATTGTGATTTATGAGAAAGTACTAAGAAATTAGGAAATGCACATCATGCTTTAGTTAAATATGACATGCACATTTTTGCACATGAATATGATTGTACATGCATTCGTTGACATTTTTCAGGTATAATTGATTTATAAATGCGATTAAAATGTGAATTGTGAGTTAAATGTGTTAAAATTTTATTTGGAGACCATTAGTATTATTTCGTAATTTTTGGTGAATTTGAGGTACGTTTGGACTAGGACAAATGTTAAGTGGCAGGATAAATTGATACATGACAAATTTGGATGATTAAGCCTAAAATTGAGAGACATTTGGCATAGGTAATTAATTGACAAATGGCAGCAATGAATTAGTGACAAATGGACTAGTAACTAGGTGACTTTTGGCAGCTTATGGAGTCGACAAATGGGATGCATGCTTAAGGACAAATGTTATTAGGAAAAGGTGACACCTAGCACCTAATGTGTCAAGCTAATGCAAAAAAATTTCTGCTGAGTTCATTTCCTTATTTCCTTACTCTCTCCACCGAAATACACTCTCTTCCATAGCTTTGTAGTTTTGCTTCACTTGTGATCAATTGCCACACCAAATCCATGCTTTTATCCTTCATAAGATAGCTATAGAACCAGAATATTGTAGTTCTTATTGTGGTCTTTTACCCTAGCCGAAATCCTTCCTAGTTTCACCTTGATTGTGTGAAGATTCTCCATGTTTGGAGTACTGATTTTCTTAGCTAGGATTAGAACTAAACAAGTAAGTAAAAGATTAGTGTTTATGGCATGTTATAATAGAGATTGATTGATGAGTTTTGGATGAATGTGAGGAAATGTGCTGGAATGTTATGAACTGGAGAATTTTCGTTGAATAGACTTCGGTATTTTGATTATGTCTTGAATTGTAGATTTCCAAATATGTTGATTATTGATTCAGAATATATTAGAGACATATGTCTACAACTTTCCTGAAGAAGTCGAATGTTAATTCTATCTCTAAGCATTTGAAAATCTTGCTGGAAATAGAATTAGGAGTTCTGTTACAGTTTGAAAACAGTCTGAACTGTTTTGGATATAATTTTCAGTATACTGAATCAAATTCTACGATTTTAGTGTTATTAGAAACTGAAAAACATAGTAGAACAATTGTCTAGAGAAAGTGTTACTGAAATACACTATTTTCCTCGTCATAATTATCATGCAAAGTTATCCCGAAAGGGGGTGCTAGGATGAAAATGCTCAGGTGTGCTGGAATTTGATAACTGGAATGTTTTTACTAAACATGCTTTGGTATTCTGGCTATATTTTGAACTGTGGATTTCAAAATGAGATGATTCTTGATTTAAATTGAACTAGAGACATTTGGCTACAAATGTGAAAAAGAAATTGAATTTAAATTCTGCCCTTAAGGGTCTTGAAATTTAGCTTGAAAGTAAGTCTTGACTTAGGCAATAGCACTACTAGGGGCAGAAATCAGGTCCTATTCTTATTCAATAAACTATATTGATATAGGATGAATCAGACAAAGGTGTCTTCACAAAATTATAGCTTATTCTCTTCGCTTTCTATTGGTATAAATTTTGTAATTTTTGGATATTGGAATTGAGAGATATGAGGTATACAACTTGAATGTATGATCATGCACTAGCCAAAATTTCAAATGTACACAGTCTGTGGTATTTTGAGCATAACTCATAAAATAATGAATCAAATTGTACAATCTTAGTATCATTATAAACTTAAGGCATTGTAGAACAACTTTCCAGAAGGAAGTGTTGCCTAATTTTTTCATTTACCTTATCAGAATAATTATGTAAAGTTGACCCGAAAGCATATTATGAGGAAAAAAATCTGAAATGATCAATTGGGTTACGAAATTAGTTTCACATTGTTTTATTATGGTCCAAACCCTAAGTACAATGATAATTATGAGATTTTTGATATTTGAATGATATGGTGATAAAATCTCGATAAGATACCCAGAATTGTCATTGAGCATGTATTGTGCATATTTTTATACATAGATGTGCATAAAGGAATACTTATACGTTTGTGCAAAAGTGTGATATTTGTAAATGTGTATATAGAGGAGCACATTGGACTCCAATCAGACATTGCCAGATTATCCAGGCAATAGCATATTGGAGCATACTGTGAGTCAACCTAGATGATTTTCCTATGATTGATTTGATTTATTTGACTTCCAATTATTGAACTGTTTGTGAATTGTTTATAAATTCTAGACTTAAGGTCCGAGAAGTTTAATATTTGGAAATGTATTGGAAGTTTTCTTATTGCTTTGAAAATTATGAATGATATTTTAATGCTCAACGACAGTTGAATGTCGGACTTAGGTCTGATGACTATGAAATTCTGACTGTGCACTATAGATGAATGTTATACATGGTATATTTTGTATTTTATGAATTTCATAAAATGCATGTTCAGATAAAGGCGTTGTGATAAGAGTACCTAGTTTGATAGAGCTTTAAGCTCAGTATCCTGCATGTAGAGCTTTGCTCTGTGAATTCTGTTATGACTCAGCCCAATGGGCCAATATTTGTATCCGTATATGAAAGGCACTCGGTCACAACAATAATAACGAATCTAGAGTCTCATATGTAGTTGTAATTATATATATATATGTTCTAATTCACAATGATTATATGATGTGCTATGTTAATGTGAGTATTTGGAATGTACATGTTCTGAATGAATATATGTGAAATATGTGATTTTGTGTATTTGACCTAGGTGAAATCATCAATGATGGTTCTCTCATTGAGTTTGTAGAACTCATAAAAATTGCAACGTGACTTTTCAGGTTCCGAGGAATTATTCAGTTAGGCTAAGTGGAGTATAGCCACTGAGATCAGATATGGATTAAGGGTCGGGATTAGTTTGCACCTGCATATGTCTTCAATGATTTTGTGTTTTTGAATTATGTCCCACAAGAATTGTACAAAGTGTATATGAATGATTTGGTAATGAAAGGACATTATGATTGCAAGTATTTTGTATCTGAAATGGGCCCAAGTATTATAACACTTGTGAATGGAAATGTTTTTAAATAAAGTGGGTCTGATTTGATTAATAATTTCTGCATATGTGAACATTGTTTCAACAAAAATTTGTAACTAGTTTTGACTGAATGACAGTTCTAGCATACCACCCTTATAGGGTACGCGCTCGGATATCACTTAGGATGTTGGGTACGTATCCTGCGAGAGTGGGGTGCTACAATGGAAATAGCCATCCTCAACCTAAAGAATTCACTCACTAAGAAGGAAGCATAATTACAAGATCTTCAACACCAAGTAGGAATAATAACAAAAGATATTAATTAATTAAGAGCAACCATCACTCTTCTTAAGAAACAACAAGCATCTACTGATCAAACACCATCGACTTCGCAACCAATCACACCTCAGCAAATATTGCAAACCAATTTTACCTCATCCACTACTAAAAGCCCATAACCAAAAATAGCCACTCCTTTACCTAAAAAAAACAAGAAATGTTAGAATCCAAAGGATATGTCATTTTCAATGGACCCATGGCTGAACTATATGATGAATGACACAAAGCAACTATCCATATCATTGGTAACCTTTCAATAATTCACCGGAGTTATACCAATAGATCTGAAGCAAAAAGAGCATTAGCTGAATATACCAATAGATCTTAAGCAGAAAAAGTATTAGCTGAATTCAAAGACCCATCTCTCAGACCACATTATAAACAAGCCTTGGAAAAAACACCAGAAGACATAAGGAAGAAAATATTAGGCAAACATGTCTAAATGGAAAAAATAAATTTAGCTCCTACAAAAGCACTTAAAGAGGAAATGAGACGAATTAGTCCAGATATTTTTTATGAATGCTTTCAAGTATTGAATGACTGGAAGGATGAACAAAAAAAATTTCAGTATTATCCTCAAAATCGAGGCAACTATGGACCTAAGGCTACTATGTTCCCTAAAGCTGATGCACTCACCACTTACCTATTTTTTCAAAGTGGCTTAGTAGATAACATTTATTTAACCAATCTAAATATCCTTTCTGAATTTCCAACAGGAATCATCCTTGCAATTAAAAACTACAAAGAACATTTTGTAAAGGAAAGGGAAATTTTTATCAAAGTATTTAGCAGTTACCCTATCTTTAAGAAAGCAAAAAATTTCAAGGATTTGGACATACATCTATATCGTATAGCCTATGTACAAATTAGAATTAACAATGGAATGTATCCATCTATTGATGATCCTCCAAAATACTACTTTGATTGGAATCTCATCAATCAGCTCAACCTACATTGCCTTGAAGGAGTTTACAATCAATGCATCAAAACTACTCAAGAATCAATGATTAAGTTGAATTACATAGGACCCAATTTATTGATGGCATCAAGCTATAAGACAAACATCTCCAAAGACTCATTTCAGATTATCAAACAAGTGGAAGAATTATTTTCAACATTATCAGGAGGATTCACCACTCTATTAGAAGATTGAAAAAATGCAATTTGTCAACAATTCCGTCAATATCAAACTCATAAATGTCCACACTGCCCTTCGACATCCAAGGGACAAGAAAAAGACAATACCTCATCTGTTGATGTAATTATAAAAGAATAAAATGTAACAACTTTATAAAAAGCACTCAATTATTATAGGCCAACAGTTGGCCACTCCAACAGAAAAAGCAGATTCTCTGGACAATAATTTAGGAATCTACTTTTATTGTTCTTTTATCTTTATCTTTAGCTTTATCTTTTTTTCTCTTTTTAGTTATTGGACACTACTAAGTGCCTTCTCTATATAATGTAACAAAGAGCATTTGCTCACTATGAAGAAATAAAATTGCATTTGCTCACTATGAAGAAATAAAATTAAAGAAATTCTAAATAGAGATACAGAAAAGTACAATCAAGAAAGATCATAATTAAAACAAATATATAAAAAAATTTCAAGAATAATTGTCCTATTTGTCAATTTATGTTACAATTTTTCCTAATTAATAACTGTACAATCTGCAATCAACTACTAATAGAATTTATTCATTTAGGAAAATTAGTCACTAAATATCGATTAGAACAAGATTATTGAACGAAGATATAACTATTTACAATTTTGTATTAATAATAATGGCTTAATTCCTATTAAAGAAAGACTAGATATTACAACTACTATTTATAATTTATATAATCAAAATTTAGTTCATAAACACAATGAAATAATAGAACATCAAAGAATTCCTCATTAATATGACTGAAATAATTCACGAACATAATAATAATAATAATAATAATAATAATGTAGATACTTTAGAATTAACCGAATCTACTGGAACTTTCCATATTAATACATTATTATCACAAGAAAAACAAAGACAAATAGCAAAAATACAATTAAATCTAAAAAATGGACAAGATATCACAAACCATCCATTTAAAAATCTAATTAATAGAAAAAAATCATTTATTATGGAAAAATTGTACATGAAACATCTATTAGAATAGATCAATTTTACAAAAAAATCCCTGAAGAAAAGAGACATAAAACTGGATATATACATCTTTCTACAATCCAAAATTTGTTAAAATCCACCTTTCAAGAAGGAATAGATTCTCCTATAAGAATGACTATAATTGATGAAAGAATGACTGATTTAAAAGACCAAGTAATTGGAATCATGAATGGAAATTTAGCTTATGGAAAAATCAAATTTAATACTCACCTTAAATTAGGAATTCCTTTACAATCACAAAATTTAGATGAAACAATTACTATAGCCTATACATTTTATCGAGAAAATTTAATGACAATGGGACAATATCGTTTTTCAATTACTTATCAAATAAGTTATGCTTTAACTAATTCTCATCATAGTATTGAATTTAAAAATACAGATCGAATTTATATCGACCAATTATTTAACGATATAGCAAAAGTTAGAATAAATTTAAGAACTAGTTTAAGAGAATTACCAAATATTAATTATCCTATAAAATTACAAAACATAACACGTTTAAATGATATTCCTTGCATATCTTTATGTTAAAATAAAATACTTAAACAAGAACCTAGTCTTTTAAAATCACAACCTGTAAGATTAGAAAAACCTATTAGGTTTTCTGAACTTGGAACATCAAATGAAAAAGTAGAAAAGAATACAGAACAATTAGTTGATGAATTAGTTAATATTAAAAGAAGACTTCAAGAATTATCAACTCATCTTAAGAATACATTATGACTGTTACTAAGCAATTAGCTGAATTATTAGACAAAAAATGAATATTGAAAGTCAATTAAAGGAATTAATTAATGTAATAAAACTATTACTAAATAAAAATCAAAATTATCAATCACAAAAATTTAATGAAATTCAAAAAAATTAGATTCTTTAATTACTAAAAGTAATAATAGAATAATAAATACTGACTGTAAATGCTATGAAAAATTACTTAAAAAACTAGAAAAACTAAAAAAATCAAAAGTGGTATTATCGTTAAGAGCAACCATCACTCTTCCTGAGAAACAACAAGCATCTACTGATCAAACACCACCGACTTTGCAACTAACTACACCTCAACAAATATCGCAAACCACTTTTATCTCATCCACTACTAAAAGCCCATAACCAAAAATAGCCACTCCTTTACCTAAAAAACAACAAGACGTGTCAGAATCCAAAATATATGACATTTTCAGTGGACCTATGGCTGGACTATATGATGAATAGCACAAAGCATTTCTCTATATCACTAGAAAACCTTCAATAATTCACCAGAGTTAGTTAGTGCAGGAAGCTTATGAAGCAAGAAGTTCCTAAAGGTAATCTGGGAAGGATATGGAGTAATAAGGACATAATTTATTGTTTCATGGTAATGTTCTAAGAGGAGGAGTTTCATGAGGAATCAACAACACAGAAGGAGTTACATACAGCTGTGATAAAGGAGCTAGCAATAGAGCCTCCGGAAAAATTTTTGGAACAGTTACAAGCATTGTTAAAAGAAATTTGAGCTGATCTTTGAAGAACCTAAAGGGTTACCATCAAAATGATTTCATAACCACATAATATCTTTGAAGGAGGGAACCGAAGTAGTGAACCTCAGACCATATCGATACTCAGGTATGTAGAAGAATATTGTGGAAGATGTAGTAGAAGATATGATGCAACAAGGCATTATACGCCAGAGTTTAAGTCCATTTTCAGCTTCAGTTATTTTAATAAAGAAGAAGGATGGTTCTTGGAGGTTTTGTGTAGACTATCAGTCTCTCAATCAGTATACCATCAACGACAAATTTTCAATTCCTTTGGTGGAGGAGTTGTTTGATGAATTACATGGAATTTGCTATTTTTTGAAACTGGATTTGAGAGTTAGGTACCATTAAATACGAGTTCATGGGGCTGACATTTACAAGACAACTTTTTGCACTTATGAGGGGCATTACGAATGTCTGGTGATGCCATTTGGATTGAAAAATGCACCAGTAATGTTTCAAAGTTTAATGAATCATATATTTAAGGTGCATCTATAAAGGTTTGTTCTCATTTTTTATGATATACTGATTTTCAGTAGCTCTTATGACTTACATCTGCAACACTTATAGCTGGTTTTAGAGATTTTAAAGAATCGGAAATTATATGTAAAATTGTCCAAATGCTCCTTTGGTCTGTCTCGAGTAGAATATTTGGGCCATTTTATTAATGGACAAGGCGTATCGACAAATCCTTTAAAAATTAAAGCTATTACGGACTGGCCTTAACTTCAAAATCTTAAGCAGTTGAGAGGATTTATGGGTTTGTGTGGGTACTACAGAAGGTTCATTAGGAGATACGGACAAATAAGTAAACCTCTTACCAACTTGTCAAAGAAGGATTCTTTTTTATGAAATGAGCACGCAACAGTTGCATTCTTGCAAACAGTTAACTTTTGCCCCTGTATTGGCTTTACTTAATTTTTAGGAGTTTGTCATGGAAGCAAACGCAAGCGGTGAAGGCGTGGGTGCAGTTTTGATGCAAGACATGAAGTGAATCACACGTTAATATAATGATAATCAAATACACAAGAAGGGAGGTTGAATTGTGTAAACTTTTTCGTTAATCCCTTCTTGAAGAAAACTTGTTCAGTTCAGAATTATTATGACTTTTGT
>JAOSBL010000009.1:12655042-12670076 GCA_027568915.1 Erythroxylum roraimae
TACTTATACTTAAATATATATTTATATATTCTAATATTTCCTTATCATTATTGATTTGTTGTTAGCTACCAATGCTAGTATTAGAAAAAAGATGTAGAGGTAAAACTAGAGCTTGTAAATTGCAGCCAATGAATGTTGTAATGAATAGCAAGTTATTAATACTCAGTAAGGTCATCCTGTTGACAAGATCCTATGTGCAAAATTATCAAGTGAGTTGGGAATTATTGCGAGAACAGAATTACCTTATTAGAAACATGTTAAGGACTTGAAGGTAGACAATTTGCTTGAAAATAGTTTGGATAAAGTTGCAGTAATTTTTCAATATATTTAAGTATATGCAGTATTGTTTCAATTATTTTAAAATTAATTACACCTTTACTTATTGTTCACAGTTGAAATTGAATATTGTGGATATTGAGACCTAGATGTTTCAAACTACGTACTTCATTATTGAAACAAAGGACCAAGGATCATTGTTTTTAGTTGCATTAGTATTATAAATTTTTTGCTTCCAATGCAGAGGCACAAATACATATTCATAAACGAATGTCTCAAGAAAGTTCGAATAGTTTATATGATTATTAGGCTAGCCTGAAAGTTTTTGTTTGTTTTTTTTTTGCCTTTACGTTTACTTCCATTAATCTTGTTGGATGATTTAACGATTACATAATTCTTTTCTTTATTTAAGAAAATTGTGAGAAGATAAAAGGTTAGTAGAGCAAAAATGAAAACATCTCATAATCAAGGATCAAAATCATTAGTAGTTGTCTGAAATGAATATGTAAGATCTTCGTTTTCAAGTTATAATTATATCGATAAACACTACATTATTTATTGTGCCTTGTATTTTTCTTTCATAAAATAGAGTAAGAAGGAACTACATAAACAAAAGTGTGATAGGATCACACTATATAAAGTCACTCACTATGGTGAAGGTAAAGGTGGATGTCAAAAGAAACATAAAACAATTATGTAAGTATAAAAATTTGTTGAATATTTTAGTTCATTTATTAATGTAGTAGTAAGTAATAATATTTGGATTGAAAATTGGTTTTGTCTTTTTAATTTTAGAATAAGATGCAAGAGTTGTTAGGGAAATATATGTCTAAGACGAATGAGTTCAGTGTAGAAGACATTTGTAATATCGTATTTAGTACACGTTTTGGCTATATCAAATGTCTTGGCTATGGCCCTAAGCCAAAATTTTCAACTTCTGCAAATAAAATAATCATTCAATAGCTCTAAGAAGAAAACAAGGTGCTTAAAGCTGCATTATAAGAAAATCAAGCAAAAATAACAAAACATGATATGTTACTCAAGAGATTACTTGACCCAGAATGATAGAAATGAAGAGGAAAGCGAAGGGTATTAATTATATCTCTTATAATTTTTTTTCTTTCAATTCCTATTGTATTATAATTTAAATCTAATACTTTTTTTTGGATTATAGAATTGATGAAAATGTAACTGTTGAGTGATTATGTTGTGAATGGTAAAGTTATGCGATGTTTTCTTTAATTAGAAACTATTGTTATGGACAATATTAAGTAGTTGTTTTCTAGTTTTTTTAATATGTAATATGAGCATTTATTATTTGTAAATTGGTTTCTTTATTTGTTATTTTGTCTATAAGAATTGTTAAAGTTGTAATTAAAATCTTTTATATGAAGAATATTCTTTTTGTTGGTATAATTTAATGATATTTTACCTTTTATATTCAATGCTTCATATTTTGAATTAATAATATTTTTATACAATTTATTTGTATAATAAATTTATAGTAAAATATATAACGATATATTATATACAATAATATAGAATAAAAATGTAACAAATAATTTATTCCAAAATTGTATAACATATGGTTAAAATGTAGCTAATAATAATTGATATAGATAAAAAGTTTTGACTACGTTTCCATAAATGTAGCTAAATTCCAAAACCGTATGATTATAAAAATGTAATTAATAGTATTTAGCTGCAAAAAAAAGTGTAGCCAAAACTATTAGCAGCGATTTCTCGAAATGTAACTATTAATTTTTTGCTACTAAAACAAAGTATAGCTAAACAATGTTAATGACAATTTCTGAAAATATCACCTATAATTTTCAACTAGGCGTCGTTTTGGACAACAAAACAAAAAGGTAGTTAAAAATTATATGTGACGTTTTTAACACATTTAGCTACAAATTTTTTTGTAGTTAAATGTTAACTTTGTTATAGTGACATATGAATATATATAAGATAAAGAATATTTAAATAAATATATCATTAAACTATAACCAACCAATTGACTGAAGGTATAAACCAATAAATATATCTATATATATATAGCTTGCATGTTTGTTTCATTGTAATCAAAACTCTATCTATCTATAATAGTATATTTTCGTTTCAAATATAGCTCCTTGGATCATTCCAGCTTCACTGTACAGCTATCTGCACTTGCCAGAAATTGTTTTATAAAGGTTTTTCAGGTTGTACTTCTATTTTAAATTTTAAAATTTAATAAGAGATTTATATAATTGAGTTTCTAATTTATGTGTTTCATTTTGATTTATTCATGTTTTCATAACTTGTGGAAATTATAAAAACTAATTTAGTTTTTTTCTTAATCTAATTTTATTTTTAACTAACATATATTGTTTAATTATTTAATACTGATTATTAATAAAATTTAATTATTCAATTTGTTTTATTTTTATCATTGATTTAATTTAATGTCAAATTTAATTTTGAAAATATTTTTAAATTTTTATAATATTTTAATTATTTATTTATGAAAATTTTAATTATAAAAAATATCATTAGTTTCAATAATTAAAACAAAACATTAATTTTTAAAAATAATCTATTGCATATAATTTAATTATCAATAAATAGGAAAATAAAATTAATTTCATTTTATTTACCAAAAAAATTAATATCAATTTAATTTGTATTTAATAATTGCTAAATGAATATCATTTGTATTTAATAATTTCATTTTAATTATCAATATCATTATTTTCAATAATTGCTAAATGAATTCATAATAATCTGTATTTAATTAATTTCATTATGTTCACCATTAAAACTCATTCAAATACTAAATAATCTCTCACTTTTTATAATATTTATAATAATTAATAATTAACTCGTTATTACCGAAATCATTTTCATTTCCTATTACTTACTACTCACATTTGATTCTTCTTCGCTGTTATTCTCAGTATCTGTTCAATCTTATCTTCTCTTTTTGTATTGCGAGAATTTGTCTCCATCGAAGTGGAAAGTTATATATATATATATAAAACTAGCTGACTGAGTCCGAGGAGAGACGGTGACATGGCTGCTTGGTTGCACTCTTTTTACTGTTTCATGCCATGCATACTCCCAAGATAACAATTACATAAAACGTAACCAATGATGTAAAATTTCTAGTACTCTGTACAGTCAGAAGCCAAAAGTGCACGAGCCTCAGCCTCAGCCCCTGCCCAACCTCTCACGACTTTTGCTGACTCTTGCTTGTCGGTTTGTGTTGTGTTCACTTCTCAGAACTATAAAATTAAAAAATAAGAACAGTTAAATGTTCAGCCTAGTTGCTTTTCAGTAAAATCATTAGCCACAGCAGAGAAAGAATATACATGTACAGGAATTCTGCACTTTTCTGTGTATCCATCACCAATCACCATACTAACTTTAGTTATTTCATATACATAAAAACTGTAAAAAGAAAAGAAACAAACAAAATTGATTCTTTTCCTTATCCTGAAAACATCACAGAAAGATTTTTCTTCAGCCACGAAGTGTTATTTTGCAAGTCCATACATCAAAATAGACAGAATAATGCTATGAAACTTGTTAAGCAACTAAAGTTTAGTTTCTGTTACCTCTTTCCTGTGATCAACCTATGGTGTGGGTAATTTGTCATGTCATCAGGACTTGGTATAAAGAGAAAAGGAAAACAGTAATCTTGCGAAGTCAACATTCAAGGGACATTCGCATAACCTGTACCAATTGTGATAAGAAGGAGACGAAGAAGATTAGAATAATTAGTTGGAGGAAAAAGTACTAGCAAACCAAGAATGGAAAAGTTAGAGGAGGGCCAACCTCGCATTAATGGATTGTTGTCAACATAATGGCTTGATATTTTTCAGGCAGATTTTCTCATAGCAGCAGTGCCCATCTGCAAGGTGGTGGACCACGCAACATACGAGAAATAAGAACCGAGAAAAAGAAGGCATCTTCCCAACCGAAAAATTTTAGTGAATAGTAGAGGACGACACATTTACCCCCTCACCGCTGGTCGGGCCTGGGTGTGGGGCGCCTGGGCGGGCGATCCACCTTTTGAGTCCAAGAAATGCGCCTCTTATTTCTTTTAGGTTGATTTCTGCTATCAACAGATTGGAGCCATGAAAGGTCAATAATATTGTTTGGCTAGACTGTGGCAAGTACCAGGGATATATTGCACAACACGTGCTTTTTACATCTGAGGCGAACTGGCTCTGCGCGTGGCTAATAAAACGCATCAACTCAATTATAGCTGAAGCCAGTGTATCCATGCCAGTGTGGCAGCAGCTCTTCTACCTCAATCCTGGAACTGGAACAGTTCATGTTTTTCTTGATTTGGCTGCGGTTTATAGACTCTACCTCAGCTAAAAACATGCTATAAACTGGCCTATGATCAGAGAACTGGGATTCTCCACGAACATAAGATAACTGATTGAGCCCTCTTCCATACCACAATATACGATCACACCTACAAAGATTCACAAACAGATCATTTCCTCTGCTGAGGTTGTCCATTGGAATCCAATGCAAATGAAATTAACGTTAATCTTCCTATGTTTCTCTTACGAAGGGAATGGAGGTTACCATGCCGGAGTTCTTCTCTTCTGTTTTGGATGCCTATCATCGCCTGCATATCTGTCTGAATTTTTGGAGTACTTGTATGTTGGGGGAAAGTATATCCTCCCTTCATTCCATCCCCGAAAGACTCGTCCCTCTCTCTGCTCCATTTGAAGCTGAATATGGAAACAAATAAAAAGATGAATTCCAAGACCTCTTTGATGAAAATAAATCTCCAGTTTAATTGGTGACGTACTTGGTCATTCTCTAGTAATGCGCTCCAGTTCCGCATTTCTACAAGAGCTTTTACGGATCGATAGGAAAGAGCAATCCTGTAATTCAGATCTCCTAGCCAAATGATTCGACTGCATCAACATAGTTGTCATTTAGATATACAAGCAAAACAGCGATTTCAATAAACTATTGAATACAGATAATGAATATGGCCCCACTCGTGCTCCAGAATTGTTTGAGGCGAATTCCCATCTCCCATCCCATGAACTCGGGGAAATCTCGTCTTCCTAAGGATCTGCATTACATCAGAATTTCTTCGTAGCTCATCTCCCTCCTTCTGTCCAGACGTTAAATGACTACAGATGAAGCAAAAACTTGTTTGGTGCAATGACATGCTGATAGCAATGGAACCCTGTAAACATAGAGTCTAAGCTTGATGCGATTCTTGTACTGTTTTGATATCAAAGCCAAGCAAGTTTGTACTCAATAAACTATACCTTGTTTCCAAGATAACCCATCAATCCTCTGCCAACACAAGAAACTTTCATATTGTGCACGAAGCCTCTCAAATCACACCTCACCCATACAGTTAGAAAAATTCCAACCATTTGCTTGCTGGCAACCAAACAATACCTAGATTTCCCCCTTTTCCGTTCTTCCATGGGAAATGATCGACAATAGTCAATTGGTGAAAAGTAAGTGGCACATGGTGAAACTTCAGGCCCATTCTCGTCATCAGAGGAACTCCACTTGAAGTGAGGATCATAATCACTCTGTCTATGCCCAATCATTACCCTATCGCAAATGCTGAAACGTTGATCAAGCCTAGGTTGTGGCATCAACAAGTCACCATCTATTCTCATGCTATGGCTCAAGGATTGAAAGGAACAACTATGGAAGAAAGAAGAAGTCTTTTGCCTTGTTGACCCTTCAAAGTCTGCGTGGGATTCTACTAGTGGATTATGAACTGGAGATGCAGTGTGACAACCGCAGCTATTACCAGGAAGGCTGTTCAAAGTCCTCCTAATGAGAGCTAGCCACTTTTTTGCTGGGCCATTGTCTTCTGTGCCCAAGACGTTGCCAGCATTCAGAGGAACAATTTCTTGAAACCTGAATTCAATGTAGTCCAATAGATATAGCTTAACGTGAGAACAGTTGCATGGCTCAGAAAAAAGAAATTTATTAAGTGCACATACCCAAGAACATATATGTCAGCAGGAGGTGAGGCATGGACCCAATCTTCAAGATTCAAATAATTTGGTGGCGACTTTCCAGCTACATTCCATGTTGCTACAAAAATCCTGCCTCAGCAGCAATTTAGGTATTAAAGACCAATAAAAACCAAATTTCGGTAAGAAACAAATGTACAAATGACTACAAGGACATAGCATACCTGTAATGGTGCAAATCTGTAACTTGGTAAGCATCAGGGTCTGTCTTACCTGGCCTTAGTCGATCTGGGTGTCTCTTGTTCAATATTTCTGCAAAAATGGGGATTTTGAGGGGTTTGCCGGAAACCAGGTGGAATGAGTGGTGTGTGAGAGAAGTAATCACTATCAATTTTATTACTAATATGAAAATTTTCAGATTTGGAAGACTATTGTGGTCCAACGCAATACTGGGTTCTGATACTGAACCTGTTTTACTTTTCTTGATGGCGCATGCCTTCCTCTCAAAAGAGTTATTCTTCCAATGTTCATCACCATCTGAAAAATAAACACAATAAAGTAGTTAAAGCTGTGTTCTTTCCACTGCCAATGCATCAATCACACATATAAACAGCACAAAAACAAAAAGGATTTTAAGTGAACGAGCTACAAAATAACTTGGAAGAAAAGAATAATTTAGGAGATCCTGCTCTGCAATCTGATGTATCAGGATTAGATTAAATCCAAAACCATTTTGACATAGAGACAATAAGAGATTGAAGAAATACAATAACGCAATGTTTTCCCTGTCTATAAGTATCTATCAAGTTGCATTGAAATTCCAAATTCCAGAAGATGAAGCCAGTAATCACCTCCATAAAAGACATCTTCTACATGAAATTCGTCAGCTTCGCTTTTGATATTCAACCACTTCTTGACCAATGCCTTGGGCCATGAAAGCTTCGCGACAAGATAAACAAAGTCAGTTATTGGAGAACATAAGATTCACAGGCAAACAAATAATGTTATTTTCATTTTTCTTTCAGGCATTCTACAAACCTTGCCTTTCTTCGAGTTCCCATCTCTCATTTTTTCTTCTCAAGGTCATAAAGCCATTAGAATGATATGGCAATGAAGATGAATATGTGTTAGTCTTTCAGAAGTATAAGAAGATCATTTTTTTTGTTTTTTTGTTTTGGTTTTTGCGGAGGTTGCTTACGACAGAATTTTAAATTTTGAAAAAAGGAATAGACACAATCTCGTTAATTATCCTGAGAGTAGGATTCTTGCTCTTTTGCTCTGTTTTTCAAAGAGAGTGAAAGAAGTTAAAGATTGTCTCAAGGCTAAACCCAACGAGAGAAGAAAGAAACGAGTATTCAGTTTCCTGAGGCAATGAAGAGGAAACGACTGACGCAAAAAAGAGGATTACACAGCTGATCAACATTTATAAGCGAAATTTAAAATCCAAGAAACACCAAGTTGCACAGTTAAGCTCTTCACTTCTCTTCTCGTCTTTGTGCTCGTCCAAGGAACTGAGAAAATGAGGAAAGAAGGGAAACAGAAATAAAACCAATTCAAAACAACGATGCGTAGAAGTAAAGACTATGAGATCGGAAGAGCAAAACAAGACAATGCAAATACACAGAGTAGAGAAGAGCTTCTCTCGACGTCACCAAATGCTTTGAAGAGGGAATAAAGTGCAAGTGAAAGAGGTACGTTTCCCTCTCACTCTCTCTCGAGTTGAGGGAGGACTTCTAATTTTTACCATAATATAAAGTCCTCCGACTACGAGTTATTATTAAATAATAACTTAAAATTCCTGTCTAAACAGACACAACAGCAGTTTTTTGTTAGTATTTGCAATAAAACTTGACTGTCCACTGTCAGATAAGTTAGGTTTGATCAATTGTCTTCAGATTGGTGTTCTAATATTATGATTGCTTTGGATGGAAGTTGAGGTAAAGAAAGGGCGGTTAAAGCATGAGGGTAAAAGATAAAAGAAGGTGTATGTCACGTGAGATAGATTTAATGGCTTTCTGTCCTCTCCTTCTCTTCTCTGTATCTGTCACAAAGCTAGTGCTTATAGTTTACGCCTATATTGATTGATAAATCCAATACCTTGTAGGTGATAGGCAGCAGATGTATAAAAACTATAGTCAATGCGTAACTCAAATCCTTAATTCAAGAACCTCAAATGTTTTTGAGAAAAGTTGAGCCACTTCGTGGTTCCTTTAACGTGGGGTTTTTGGGCTTTGGGACACGCGTTGCTCCTAGGTAAGCATACAATTTTGGGCATGGCATTGAACTTTGGAGGCGAATGCATCATCACATCGGGAACTTGCTGCTTTTTAGTAATCCATGTGCTGGTCTCCTGTGCAAATTTGGGGCACTTTTTGACTCAATCTAGACTCGTGTCCAAGGGATACAAGACAATTGTGCAATTTTGAGGTTTTTCATTTCAAGAACCCTTAGTGTCTGTAAGCTTAAAAACGTATTTTATCGTGCATTGCATGAACTAAAACCACGGGTGACGCTGAACGTGGAAGTAGGATCTTGTCTAGGCCATTAAGGGTACTATAGCCCATCTAAACACGCGATCTCATAGGTTTTTGTGCAATATGCTAAAGTGCTGCCTAGCTACATGCCACTCAAATTTCCTACAATTGTTACACATGGGAGAGTGCTTCTTCGTTTTCATCTTTTAGGAGGAGTTAGCAAGTACCAGTTACTAACTTACTACTACAGTTTCACTGAATTAAACTAACGAAGCTGACAGTGCAGAAGCTTAATGATGTGATTAGGTGGGTGGATGTTGTATTTTCTCCCACAAAAACTCTCAATTCAAACAACAATTGCTAGTTTCTGTCTATGTCTCCAAACACTTCTGTTCGATATTATTATATCATAGCGTTATTGTCACCAGAAAGTATGTGTCCCTTCTACACTCTGCCTCTTCACAACCGCATAATATTATATCAACAAACAAGACCATTTGTGTTTACTTAAACGCAGCCACCACGTCGTAGCAATTACGTGCCAGCCTAACACAATCTAACCAATTCAACATCTCCACATTTGGGTCTCTCTCTAACACCACATCCGACACCGTAATCTGAACCTCACCTCTATAAGCCGTTATTTTCCCGCGAACCCTAGCCACAACCCCGATCTTGATCTCCGAGGCCCACTGATTGGCCATTGCGGCAATTAATCGAACATCTATGGGGTTGCGTCGCGAGAAGTACGGAGATGAGTGGTGGTTCAGCCAGAGCACACAACTCACGCAGCCAGTGCCGTCGTCGATCGCGAACTTGAGGAACCTGTTTGCCTTGTGCTCACAGCTGGTCACAACGCCAACGATCTCTGCTCGTGAAAGGGAGACTCCTTTGCGGGAGAAGGAGATTGGGTCCGAGGAGGAGAATTTGGGAGTTTGGGTGAGAGAGAGGAGATCGAATGCTAGCAATTTCGCGTGCGTGTTTTGGAATATTTGATTCTTATTCATTTCAAGAGGGAGAACAAATCCTTATGGAACAAATTGGAGATTACTAACGCACTAGGGTTTAACACAACCGTTGTTATTTACTAATACGATGGTAAGGACAAGTTGGGCTGGATTGTCATAGAAAAAATGTGGGCCTCGATTGAGCCGGTCCTAGAATCATACACCACAACCGTTGCAAATTACCATCTCATTGAGAAGTAACCAGTGGCATACACAAGACGAGAGTGCAGAGATGAAGACATAAATCTTTTCATAGTTTTAATAATACAGAAGAAAAGGATTATCCAACCATGGTGCGCTTCCGTCCCCGTTGACGAACTGTAACAGATTGTATAGCAAGATAAGTTTAAAGACCGTCTGAGTCTACAACAAAATCATAATCAACAAAAGACTTCGAGAAACCCACCTTGAGCCAGTTTGTTCAATGTTGATGACCACTGTTTTGAGGACTTCTTGTAGGCTCCAAGTATGCGCTCCATCTGCACAATCAATTTCAAAACCCATTTTTCTAGTTTTGAGTAGCAGATAAGAAATGTAAAGCATGTAATTGAGTTTTCTGTCAATCAAATCTGTACTTTATAACACTTGATCAAAGTACTATTCCTATGGTTTTACTAGTTAAACCATAAGTTCAATGTTGAATTCCCATATAGCTTCACTTTTCGATTCCAACAAATTGTTGACTTCTATTCTCTTGCGTTTCAGGAAGAATTTGATAGGATGAGAGAAATTAGAAGAACCGATCAAATGTGCATAAAATTACCACATCACCACATGAAGAATGCATTGAAAGCAAAGCTCGCTCCAGCACATATAGATCAACAGCCTTGTCCTCGGGCAGGGTTGATGTGAAGCTCAAACCAAAGTCAATGAGGACCTAAAACAAAACATCACATGAAAAAGTTAATTCACGTAACAGTTTATTCTTTCAAAGCAAAACAACTCACTCACCAGTAGATTGGTGCCATGCTGGATCATTATGTTTGATGTGGTCAAGTCACCATGAATGAGGCCGTCGTCATGTAACTTGCCAATAGCATCTCCAATCTGCTTTGCGATATCATCCAGTCGTTCTTGGATAACGCCATTGATTCCGAGTTCGAGGAAGATATCTTTCACAGAAGAACCCTCAATGAACTCAAATGTCAGAGTGTTCAACTTAGGATCCACAGCATACAACACCGGAGTAGATACGCCAAGTCGCCTAGCCTTTGTCATGCATCGAGCCTCCTGCTCCATCGATTTAATTCATTAAAGATGTCACATAGCTTATAAATGATGTATAGAAGCAAGGGAGAAACAGGTTATGAGAATAAACCCACCGCATTTAAGCGTTTTAGAGTAAGTTTAGAATCCAGAGTAGGGTGTCTATACTTCTTAGAGAAACGTTCCTTGACAATACACCTCCTTCCAACAAAAATTGAATCGAAAACTCTCTGAAAGGAACGTTAAACAAGTATAAGAACTCTCAAGCAGACATCCATCAAAATTTAATCTTGACTAGAACATCAAGCCAAGACAAAATCCACAAAACGAATTTAATCAAGAAGGTGCATAAAAGTAAAAGCCAAAGCATTGCTTTTTTCTAATCATCAGGCTATAATGTTCGTAAAAGGAAACTCACAGCCTCAGCTCCTTGCTTCAGCAGAATAAGAGAACCATCGTTGACCTCTTTATCAACCTCCATAGTCGACACCAAAAACACTAATAGATGATGGAGTGGCGGCCGTTGTTTGATGAGCGACGGAGAGGCACTCCAGTTCCCGGATAGAAGGACGAATTGCAGGGTCGTTTTGCAAACCCTAACGGTACAGATAGAGTGCGGGAATATGTCCTTTTCATTTCTTTTTTTTTTCTTCTTAATTTCCCAAATAGCATATAACTGTTAAATTAAAATTGATGCAAACCCTAGATATAAAGATGAAGTAAAATTGCTTACAAACGTCGTCGTCTTTTTTGAGTCCATTTAACTAGTAGATGCTCTCTCAATCTAACGGGTGCCCATTACTTGAACAGTGAGATGCCTCTCTCCGTCTAACAATTTGGGGTTTTGTTTAAATTTTGCTATGATCTTCGGGTTGTGGGTCTAGGGCAAAGCTATGACTCTTTCTTATTAATTTTTAATCTGTTCTTGGAATAATTATTTGAAGCTCTAATTTTTACGGAAGTCCTGGTTTGTAGCTTGTAATTGAAGAAGCATGAAGAGGCCTATGCCCTGGAGTGATGACGATGGGAATGATTCCTCGGGCGACGAGTCGGCATCCTCGCATTCAGATTCTGCAACCGACAGGTCAGCTGATAAAGCCGAGTCTAAAGAACGTAAATCTAGAGGTATTTCCCATTATTTTTATTATGATGGTTATTCAATTTCTGCTAACGTTGTTTATCCATGATTGCAGCTTGTCGACCTCTCAGCTTTAGTTGTTAGCTTGTATGGACTTCTTTTTCTTTTTCTATTGCACAGGAAATGAAATTATTCAAAATGGCTATTCCATTACGTAGGGGCTCCGAAATCATACATGAATAACGCATAATATGTGCTGAATAGTCTTTAATGGTTCTTGAAGAAGATAGAAATTTGCCGTAAACAAAGGTGAGTGCCTTAATGTTGGGAGTTCTTTATGCTACTCAAGTTGAATGATAGGTAAAAGAATAAAGTAGTTTAAAATTTGACAGTGGTTATTGAGGTGGAACTTAGAAGGGTAACTCCATGTACTAGTGCAAGGATTGGTATAACACCTTTGGTTGATTCTATAGCTTGAGGTCGGTATAAACCTGTATGCCTAATCTTAAACTGCTATATCCTTGTGTGGGAAACTTGTTACTTGGGCCAAGAAAGCAATGTTGGAGGAAGGAATTTGATTGGGGAGTGTTTCAGCAATACAAGTTCTTTTATACTTTGGTACCCTGGTTCATGCAATCATAGTGGACGATGTGGATTGGTGAATAATTAGCCATGGTGGCATAGAACCTATATTGTTTGTGGACATTCCTCATTTCAGTTCCTGTTTCTCAAATTCTCCACTTTGGTATCGGAGGAGAATTTGCTTTGCACCCTTATGTTTATTCTCCTTTCCACGTAGGCAATCGTGGAAGGCGAAAAGTCGTGGACTTTGAAGCATTGAAGCGACATGGCTATAAAGGTGGACTGTCAGTTTTGAATGTGCCTCCTCCGAAAGATAAAGTAGTGCCGGATTGGTCTTGGTCTACTGGCAAAGAACAGGGCAGAACTGGTGAAGTTGAAGAATCTTATGAAGAACGACAGAGAACGAGAGCTGCATTAAAGGATGGAGAGCAACTGGCCAATGTGCAAACATCAAAGGAGAAGAAGAGTCTTTCATTCTCCCAGAAAGAGAAGAGGAAACGAGAATTTGGTCAGGCTAGCAGGGGTAAGAGTTATGTTGAAGAAGAGAAAAGGTTGTTAAGAGATAGTGGCATCTACTCAGGCTTTGATACTTGAATTCGTAGTTCCTCGTAGCAATATAAGGAATTTGGCGTACTTGCAACAATGGACCTTTGATGCACTAAAGACATTTGTTGTACACATGTACTTGATACTGTGAACTTGAAAGATGCAACCTATTCAGTGGAATATATAATGAGATATGTCCGAATAGAAAATGAGAGTTTGCCAGGCTTGGTATCAAGCAATGACTAACCAAAAATACTAATTTTTTTTTTCTTTTTGTGCCACTTCTCAAGACTTTATTATGTTTGACAAGTTAAAAATAGTAGGTTCCAATATACGGTAGATATAAAATGGATAGGCAATCACTTCACCTTCCAGTAACCTTCATCTAGACCCTGTGCAGTACCAAGTTTCGAAGTAAAATGTTTCGGACCAAAAAATACTAGTGTCGTTCACTCGGCGACTACTCAATACTAATTGGTAAACTGAGGAGCTATCATTGAACTACCAACATAGCCTTACAAAACTGTCAGACTGAAACTGATTGTCATTTAACTTCAAAGATAATCTTACAGAAGTACATTAATACGAAGAAGTAAGCAAGTGAGACATCTACGTCTGACGTCGTCAGTTGGGTCTTTCAAAGTCAAAAGCCGATCTTCCACACCACGGATGCTTCCTGGTATTTGAAGTCGAGATGTTTTCTGCTGGATGTTTGGTCATTGTAGCATCTCCATTTGAAGTCAGGGCGGTTACTGGTGATTAGCAAGATTGATCCGCAGATCTATGTGGAAGGGTCCTGCGTATGGCTCTGATAGTATTAGGAGTAGTTCGGCAACAACCTCCAACCAGAGAAGCTCCAACCTCGCACCATTTATCTACGTACGAAACAAAATCTTCATCAGACACCCCACTGTTTTGCTGCAACGGAAACAAATGCAAACAGACATCAGTTTGCCATGTATAGAAGGAGGCCAATTTATTAAGTTTCAAGATTGTACTTAACATAAAATAACAAATGGAGTCCATATATTTCTTAGCTTTCACTTCCCCATTTCGGTTGACAATCCAACCAAGTTTTGCCGTACAATATGATTCTTTGAAAACTTAAAACCTGTGTTTGCTTGCTATTTCCAGAGTCAGTTAAAGGGTTCTACCTGGATACTTTTTTCATAATGCCTTCCATTGATTTTAAAATAATATGTATTCCACTGCAAAAAAGGACTTACCACCCACTCCTTTCGCTCAGCATCATAACTCTCCCCACTGTTTGGATATATGAGAATCGGCTTGGTAGTCACCTGAAGAATCTTTTATGTATAAATTTCAAACATAACAAGATAGGACCATTTCCAAATTCATAAGAACATAATCTCAACTATCCGCAAAAAGGACAAAAAGAAACCAACAAATTCTGTTTGAATAACCACCATAAGAGTACCTTCTTCATAGACAATATCAGTCCCTGAATAAATCTAGGAGGTGTGCAGTTTATTCCCACAGCTACAACTTTCTTGCAGGATTCAGCTATTGAGGCACATTCGATTAAAGAATCTCCACTAACCACGTTGATACCATCTTTAGAGTTAAAGGAGAACCAAGCAGGAATTGTTATGCCTTCATCCTCTAAGAGCTCAGCATAGGCCTGCAAGAAATAAGTTGCAAATCAAGCATGTAGGACCTAGCTAGCCTAAGATCCAGCATTTCAGACAATTTCCTTCTCCAACAAACTCAATTTGGCATTACCCAAACATCAATACGAAGCAGGTGCGTGGTTC
Organism: Erythroxylum roraimae; assembly: GCA_027568915.1. Classification (NCBI taxonomy): domain Eukaryota; kingdom Viridiplantae; phylum Streptophyta; class Magnoliopsida; order Malpighiales; family Erythroxylaceae; genus Erythroxylum; species Erythroxylum roraimae. Next base: position 12,669,944 of record JAOSBL010000009.1, read on the forward strand.
GATAATTGAAGAAAGTGCTAGCCAGGTATAGCATAGCACAATAAACAAGAATTTTGGCACTGAAGCATGCTTTTCCTTATGCCTTCAATGATACAAAATGTTTAGGAAAACCAAAGTAAATGAAATATTACAA
>JAOSBL010000009.1:12685735-12698266 GCA_027568915.1 Erythroxylum roraimae
GGGGGGTAGATTTAGGGTTAATTTTATCTTATTTGCAAAATAGTCCCTAGGATATTTTCTTTTTGCGGAATTACCCGAAATTTTCCGGTTTTAGCGGTACCGGCCGGATTTTTTACCCGGTACATTTGAACCCGTTCCGGTTCCAGATTCCGACCGAAACGGAACGTTCCGGACGGAACGGAACGGTATTCATTTCTTTGGCTTGAACCAAACTTTATCTTTTATCTGAAAATAATATTTTCCCCCCATATTGCAGTAGACGGAGAAGCTTTCTTGCATGATTTACACATATCAATAGTAATTAAACTTTTTGCATGATTTACTTCTTTCTATTCACTAAAGTTATTGACATTATTAGGGTCACTCTTAATGCCGTTGGCTGTAACTTCTTCTGTCTAATTTGGGCCGAGTTGCTAACGAATTAATTTGAAAATGTCTTGAAACTTTTGGTGATACAAAAAAGATCCACTTGCACATGTGCAAAAGTGCATATAAAATCATGCTTATAAGTTTCTTTTCCCCAATTATGTTCACACTTTAGATGTATATTTTTATCCAAGGAAAAGGAATTTCCTCTCCTTTCATCAGGTAAAAGCTTAGTGTCACTTATATTGTTTTTCTTCAGCCATTTCACTTTTCTTTTATCTAAAAAAAAGGACAAATTCAGTGAATGAGGCTCGTTATTTTGCGAGGTCAAGTAAGAGTTATCAATTATACTAATTTTCTGTTTGCATTTTAGAAAGAGACTGTTTCCGTGAATTAAACTCGTGATCTTCTAGTCATTAATTACTATTATATCCGTAACATCTATTTTGACATTTATAACAGTAATTTGATTTTTAAAAATAAGTTGACTGAAATCAATAAAAATGGAAAGTATATACATGTCCTGCAACATTAACCTTAAACAAATTACTTTAATCAAAATGGTCAACAACAATTATTAATTTAAGATCTTGATAGTGTGGAATGGAGACCTAAAATTTTCTTATCTTATATTACTCACAAAGTATGAAGACTATGAGCAGTCACGTGATCAATAAACAAAGCAAAACTTCTTGACCAGAATTAGTTTTGTGGGTTAATTTTATAATTAATTAAAAAATAGATCTTAGGATCAACTACTTTTTTTGGTAAATGATGATAAAACTATTTATTACCTCTAAGGAAAGCCTTCCCACTGATGTTCTTCATTCCCTTTTCTGGTTGACTTACTATTAGTTGCTCATTGTGTGTCTAGACTAATTCAAGCTCTACCGAGTACCGACCTCTGTGCTGGCTGTTTAATACTGACTAAGACATTCAGACTTGTTTACATTCAAATTTTCTAAGCTTGTGGACGTCATCAAGATAGGGGGGCAGATAATTCAAGACAAAATCCAAAATCGTACACCTACACCTACCCCCAACCAACCCAATATTCCAAGCTGCCTTACCCTTCTAAATAATAACCCAATGTGAATCAACGTCATCATCAGAAGAGTCCAGTGGCTTATGCTTGCCTGCATAATTAGACTTTTGAAATCAATATGATTTGTCCTAAACTTTTTGTTACATTTACAAAAGTATATACATTTAAAAAATGAGATTTGTTTAACGAAAGCTATTATTAACCATATGGACCAATTATGGCACTTTTAATCAACTGTGACGCTTTATTGCACTCACGCAAGAGATGTGGACCATCTTTCCACATGAAAATTGAACGTAGAGATATGCTTGATTATGACAATAATGTTTAAATATTTTAGTTGAATGAATTATTTATTTAGAATATACATATAGTGTTTGAATTCCTAAACAACAACTATTTCGTATGGGAAGGGAAGGATTAAAGTTTGTAACGGAGGATTACAGTATTCATGTTTTGCGTGGGGCCATATTGGACAATAGGAAGAGGATTTCAGATTTCTTCTGGTGGACTGACGAATGACAGCCGTCCTCGCCACCGCCCAAGTCCCTAATTTCCTTCTAAAGCGGACGAGACACCGTGTCAAACTCAATCATATCATCCTATAGGCAAGGCAAGGCAACACCCCTTAAAGATTCTTTCTAACAATGCCCCTAACCCATCGAAAAGACCCATTTGGCCTTACACCAAGGATCGATCATTGGCCGTTTCTTCTTTTGTTTACTTTTTACGTCTTTAATTTAGTGGTAACTGGGAATCAACGGCCAAAAATGGAGTTTAATGGAGTCATTAAATTGAGCAACTCTTCTGTCTTAATGTCAAATACCTTACCGTTGGATTCAAGTAAATTGTTTTCTTCTTCACTCCTTACTTACACTGTATCACATTTAATAATTATAGATGTATTTTTTATTTTATTACCAAATTTTGACATTTGACCGCACCTCCACTTTAATGGTAACAGAATCTTTCTCAACGATCAGTCAATAAATATATAGATTAAAATAGGTATTAACAAGGGCTGATTAGTAATTTCGTTAAGCCGTAATTAAGAGTCCTAGGATAAACAAAATCTCCCAGAATCACCCCAACCCCAACACGAGTACACTATACATATATATAACGAAAAGAACAGCAAAAGTCACTCACTTGGGTGTTTTTCCTAGAAATTTACGTTTTTGTTTTTAGTTTTCCTTGCCCCGGACTTTTGTTATGCTTTCCTCATCAGCAAACAGTACCTAACAAGCAAGCAACGCCCGGAGAGAGAAATAAAGAGACGCACAGACGCAAGCTGAGATCTAGCAACCATGGGTTGAAACTCCATAGCATATGTGAAACCTGCCAAACTTGTCTGTTCTTTTCCACTAACTGCTGATCAGTAGTAACATACAGCGTCCGCGTTCATATTTTCCGGTGAGATTCTCTGTCTTTTCTTTATGTTAGTCAACATGTTCAAAGCCGCCCTGTGTTTTTGTTGTTCTCGTGTTCGATTTTTGGTATTGTTGTCTTCTTCTTTCTTCATTTCTATCTCGCTCTCTTTTATTTTTCCTTCTCTACGAGCTTTCAAGGAATGTTTGTTTGAAGTCTTTCACTTCCATTCCACGTTAGTGCATGATAATTGTATGATTTCTCAAGTATGATTATGCAGCAACTTTTTTCTTTTTTTTCTTTTTGTTCTTGGATGTTTTTAACTATGAAACTCGATGATCTAACTTTGCTTCTATCTAATTTTTCAGTTTTGTGGTGTTTCCGCGATCAGGTTCATGCTGCCAGTTTTGGAGTTAGCAGTTAACCTTTGTTCCTAATCCCTGGACTACTTACGGTTGATCAGGTAGCTTAAGGTCTGATCTCAATTGATTGCGACTTATGATCTTACATTTGGAATCTAAATTATGGAATGTTTTGTTTCTGGAGGTTGTTGAAAGGACGGGCTTTGGAGCTTTATATGTGGCCATCTTTGCACGCTTGACTGCCGTTTTCGTCTCGTATTCTGGTTGGGTCATCCGTCTTTGTTTAAAGGAATTTAGTGACAGTGTTCTACTTGGATTTAGCCATGGGAACCGTCTCGGAGGCAAATTCTAAACGCAAATACTCTTGGTGGTGGGACAGTCACATCAGCCCAAAAAACTCCAAATGGCTTCAGGAGAATCTTACTGGTATTGTTCTCTTTTATTTTAGAAACTTGGTTTTTATTCTGTTTCAAGTATTGTCTATCTTCTTAGATCACCCTATAGATGCTGCCTTTGCAATGGGATTATAACTTAATTCGGCATGTTGGACTCTGTATGTACGCGACTTGTAGCAGTTTAAGGAAGTACTTACTCTTCACTTGAGTTGCTATTGAAAGACGGTCTTGTAGTTGTGAACTTTGCGTGCTAGTTATATGATATCAGAGATTGTGAATACCAGTGTCAACTACCTTACTTTTTTCAAAATTGTACTTGCTACTTTGAGATTGTGAAGGAAATTATCTAATTTATATACTGTATCGTGACTCAGTTTTAGTTTCCAGTATTTTTGAATAATGGTTTCACAAGTCATGTTCAGTAACAGTGATTTCAAAGTAGGTTCTACCGTTCTAGTGCTAAATTTGGAGATGGAACTTCTTCAGTCTTTCTGTTTATTTGTTTTTGCATTAATGCCTTGATCTGATTCTATTCTGTCGGAACAGATATGGATACTAAAGTGAAACAAATGATCAAACTCATTGAAGAAGATGCAGATTCATTTGCACGGAGAGCAGAGATGTACTATAAAAAAAGACCGGAGCTTATGAAATTGGTCGAAGAATTCTACAGGGCTTATCGTGCATTGGCTGAAAGATATGATCATGCAACTGGGGTGCTACGCCAGGCACATCGGACAATGGCAGAAGCATTTCCCAATCAAATTCCGTTTGTTCTTACTGATGAATCACCTACAGGTCCCTTGGCAGATGGTGATCCCCATACACCTGACTTGTCATCAATGCGTGCTTTTGTTGACCCTGATGAGTTGCAAAGTGATGCTTTGGGGTCGTCATCATCAATTTTCCATACCGCCAAGAGGAGTGGAGCGTTTACCGACGAATCTGATACTGGTGCTGGCAGAAAGGGTAGACAGCTCAGTGATAGTTTGGGGTCTGGACAAGTGGTGAACCATTCAAGGTTTGCTGAAGGAAGAGTAAGAAAAGGACTCAACTTTTCTGATCCAGAGGAGGGTAGCCAGGATCTCAAGGCTCGAGTTCCATCCGATTCTGAACGTGTGGGAAAAGCTGAGGAAGAAATTGTAACATTGAAGAATGCTCTCGCTAAATTACAAGCTGAAAAGGAAGCTGGTCTACTTCAGTATCGAGAAAGTTTGGAAAGATTGTCTAAACTGGAGTCAGAAGTCTCTCGTGCAAAAGAGGATTCCATGGACCTTAATGATCGGGCTAGCAAAGCTGAATCAGAAGTACAAACTTTGAAGTTAGCCCTTGGCAAGGTAGAGGCTGAAAGGGAAGCTAGTTATCTTCAATACCAGCAGTGTTTGGATAAAATAGCAGATCTTGAGAATAGCGTCTCCCTTGCCCAGAAGGATGCAGGGGAACTTAGTGAGCGTGCAAGTGAGGCTGAAACTGAAACACAATCACTAAAGGAAGACATAACTAGATTAGAATCTGAAAAAGACGCTGCTCTTCTCCAGCTCAAGCAATCTCTGGATATGATATCTGATCTGAGGGGAAAATTAAGGCTTGCTGAGGAAGAGGCAAAGAGGTCTTATGAGCGCGCTGAAGAAGCTGAAAGGGAAATTGAAATTCTGAAGCAAGCATTAGCCGAGCTAATAAGTGAGAAGGAAACTGCTTCTGCTCAATACGAGCAGTGCCTGGAAAGAATTTCACTTCTGGAGCATAAACTTGCTTGTGCTGAGGAGGAGGTCGGACGGCTCAAATCTGAGCTAGATAATGGAGTTGCTAAGTTCAAGGGTGCTGAAGAGAGGTGTCTTTTGTTGGAAACATCAAACCAAACTATCCACTCAGAATTGGAGTCTATATCACAACGAGTGGCTGCTCAAACTGAGGAACTTACGGAGAAACAGAAGGAGATGGGAAGACTTTGGACTTGCATACAAGAAGAGCATCTGCGGTTTGTGGAGGCTGAAACTGCTTTTCAAACTCTGCAACATTTGCATTCCCAGTCACAGGAAGAACTGAGGTCTATGGCTGTAGAGCTCCAGAATAGGGCTCAGATTTCAGAGGGCCTGGAAACTCATAATCATATTCTACAGAATGAACTGGCGCAGGTCAAGGTGGAGAATAAGGGCTTGAGTGAAGTCAATTTATCTTCAACTTTGACGATACAGAATTTGCAAGGTGAGATTTCAAGCTTGCGGGAAACAATAGGAAAACTTGAAGCTGAAGTAGAGCTACGGGTGGACCAAAGAAATGCTCTTCAGCAAGAAATATACTGTTTAAAAGAGGAAATAAATGAACTTAACAAGAAACATCTGGCTGTAATGAATCAGGTGGAATCAATTGGCTACAGTTCAGAGAGTTTTGGGTCTTCTGTGAAGAATTTGCAAGAGGAGAACACGAAATTGAAAGGGGATCTTGAGAAAGAGAGAAGTGAAAATGAAGCACTTCTGGGGAAGCTTGAGAACATGGAGAAACTTATCGCTAAAAATGCAGTTCTGGAAAATTCCTTGTCAGATCTAAATGTCGAGCTAGAGGAGCTTAGGAAAAAGCTGAAGAGTTTAGAAGAATCCTATCAATTTCTCCTGGCAGATAAAGAAGCTCTTGCTTCTGAGAAGACAACGCTGGTCTCACAATTGCTGGTTGCAACTGAGCATTTGGAGAAAGTCACAGAGAAGAACCTTTTTCTGGAGAATTCCCTTCTTGATGCAAATGCTGAGCTTGAAGGCTTGAGATTGAAATTAAACAGCTTGGAGGAATTGTATAAGGCGATGCAGAATGAGAAGTCTGACCTGGTCATTGCCAAAGGAAGCTTGATATCTGAGTTGGACATTACTCAGAAAAGTCTGGAAGATTTGGAGAAAAATTTCAGAGAGTTAACAGATAACTACTATAATCTGGAGAAAGATAAAGATGCAATACTTGATGAAGTACAAGAACTACGGGTTTCTCTTGATGCTCAGAAGAAAGAATATGCTAGTCTTGCCCAGTTCAGTGAGTCCCAGCTGGCTAGCATGACATCAAAGATCTGCTTACTAGAAGAAGAAGTTCATCATAGAATAAAAAAGTACGAGGATGAAGTGGAAAAAGGTGTTAATTCTCAGATTGAGATTTTTATCTTGCAAAGGTGGGTACAGGATATGGAAGAAAAGAACATTTCCCTCTTGCTTCAATATCAGAAACGACTCGAGGCATCTAAACTGTCAGACAAACTGATTTCTGAACTGGAATCTGAAAAAACAGCCCAAAAAGCCAAAGTTCAGTCTTTGTTTGACCAAATTAAAACATTGAAGATGGGGCTTTACCGAGTGATAAGGACGCTTGAACCTGGTGCAAACCAGTGGTATGAAGGTAAGGCAGAGCAAGACCTCCTGAACTATGTGGTTGACAAGATTGAAGAAACAGAAGAGTTGCTTTTCAGAAATGAGCAGCTGGTCATTGAGAATTCTGTTCTTGTTTCCCTACTTGGGGAACTGCAAATAGAGGTTGCTAATCTTGTGACAGCTAAAGACATTCTTGATCAGGAGCTCACAACCAGGATGGAGCAGCAGTTGGTTTTGCAGGGTGAGAGCCAAAAACTTGTAGAGTTGAATGCAGGTTTGCAGGTGAAAGTTACAGAGGGGCAAAACAAAGAGGACATTTTGAGGGATGAGTTAAAGAATCTACAGGGACAGCTTTTGGACTCAGAACTGGGTCATAAAAACATGCTAGAAGAGAATTCCAAGATGCTTTTTGAGCAGGGATTGTTGATGCAGTCACTCTCAACCTTGAAGGCAGAAAAGTGTAACCTAGAAGAGGAAATCTGTGCTGCATTTTGTGAATTGGTATCTCAGGGTATCCATTATTCCCTTCTCAGAGATATCATCTTTCGAAAGTCTCTGGAAGTTGAGAAGCTGATAGGAAATCTGGATGAACTCAATTATACAAACTATGACCTAAAGCGGAAAGTAGAGATAATGGAAAGCAAGTTAGAGAAGCTTTGTTCTGTGGAGAATGAGAATGCGGCACTGCAAAAAATGGTAGAGAATCTGAAGTGCAATTGTGGTGAGGTTGAGGTCATTCGAGCAGATCAAGAAAGACAATTGCTGACATTATCTAGACATTATGACGAGCAGAGTAGGGAGGTGGAGTGCATCCATGAAGAGAATAAGAAATTAGAGATTGAGCTATGTAAATTGCAAGAAGAATATGTGGTAACTAAAAGTAGGGAGGACAATTTGAATCATGAACTGCGAAAGGAAAGAGATGAGCTCGAAGAGTGGGAGTCTCAGGCTACTGCATTATTCGGTGAACTGCAGATATATGCTGTGACAGAAGCAATTTTGGAAGAAAAGGTTCGTGAGCTTGTTAAAGCATGTGAACTCCACCAAGATAGGGACTGCTCAAGAACTATGGAGATTGACCAGCTGAAGGAAACAGTACGTAACCTTGAAGGTGTAAACGAAGGACATACAGCTCACATGACCGCCATTATCCCAGTTTTCAATTCTTTGAGGGATAGCGTTACTTCATTAGAAAGTCACACTCTTCCTCATGAAAACTGTGCCCAAGCCAACGGCAAGGATGCCAAGGTGGTTGCTCACTTTTATATATACTTCCAATCTGCATCAATACTGAGTTTCTTTAGCTAGTGTCAATCTATAACTGGCAGTTAAGAGTAGTACCTCCACCTTTTTATTTATTTATTATTATTATTATTTTCAATTATGTGGAGTAGTATAATCAGTCACTTGGGAATTTTTTTTGATCTTACCTTACCGAAGAACTCCCAAAACTTCATTCAAACATCCATTTGTTCGTCAAGAATCTGTCCTTTTTTTATAAATATGCTTTCTGTTGAGAACCATCTTGGACATTCGTAGGATTGCTTTCGTGAAATGACTTAATAATCATTTTCTTCCCTGAATTCCTTGCATCCACTATTGGGTATCCTCTAAAGTCCATCACTTGCAGGATGACACAACGATCGTTCATACTGACTGGTGTCAACAATTGAGCGAAGGAGAGAATGCAATGTTCGGTGGTGGATTGCTGGCCTTGCAGGAAATGCAAATGAAGATCAGAGCAATAGAGAACGCAGTAATGGAAAAGGAGAGACATCTAATGGTGGAGAACATAAATGCTAACTCCAAACTGGAGGCTGCAATGAGACAGATTGAAAAGTTGAAATCAAGAAGCAGCTTGCACTGGCAAGTTAGTTCGAAAGGCAAGCATGCTAATCCAAGACCAGAGGTTGAGGAACTGGAACCTGTAGTTGTCGATCATCTCAGGACACGAAAGCAAAAGCACGAAATCTCTGAAGAGGAAGTGATGACTAAAGACATAATCCTCGATCAGATATCCGATTGTTCTCCCCATGGAATCAGCAGAAGAGAAGCCGATAATCAGATGCTTGAAATATGGGAAGCTACCAACAAGAATGGCAACATCGGCCTGACTGTCGGGAAGTCCCAGAAAGCGATCAGTTCACCGAATGGGAAGAAACACAGTAGACGGCATCCCTCATCCGATTCTCTGGTTGAGAAGGAGGTAAATGTTGACAAATTGGAGATTTCCAAACGATTCTCGGGATCTTTTCAAGAAACAAGTGAGAGGAAAGTACTGGAAAGACTAGATTCTGATGCTCAAAAGTTAGCAAACCTTCAAATTACTGTGCATGATTTGAGGAGGAAGTTGGAGATCACAGAGAAAAGCAAAAAAGGCAAAGGCTTTGAATTCGACAGTTTGAAGGAACAGTTAGAAGAGTCGGAAGAGACCATCATGAGATTGTTCGAGTTTAATCGCAAACTAATTAAGAGCATAGAAGACAACAATTCAATATCCTTCAATGAGGAAACAAGTTCAGCTCCAGATGAGAATGCTACAAGCAGGAGGAGAAAAGTTTCAGAACAAGCGAGAAGGGTGTCAGAAAAAATTGGGAGATTGCAGTTAGAGGTTCAGAAATTGCAGTTTCTGCTACTGAAACTTGATGATGAAAACAAAAGCAGTGGGAAAACCAGAATAATTGAGAGAAAAACCAGAGTTCTGCTGCGAGACTATCTCTACGGTGGGACAAGAACAAGCCAGAAACGAAAGAAGGGGCACTTCTGTTCGTGCGTGCAACCACCAACTAGCGATTGAGACGATTATATTTTCATCCATACATTTGTAGTTTCTAAATACCTACTTTTGAGACTTTCTTAGTTGCTTTGTGCATAAACTTCCTTTCCTAGAAATTTTCGGTAGATCTACAGATCCTGCTGTACATTTCAGGCTCCATCTAAACTTCGAGAAGTTGCTCCAAGAGGGCATTTGCTTATCTTGTGGGTTTGTTTCCATTTTATTTCTCTACAGATTCTATTAAAACATGTCTAGAAACACGTCCTAGGCCATCCTACAGGTGGGTTAAAAATGCTTGCTCATATTGTAGAGGTGGCAATGAAAGATACCAGGTGGTTTAACAATTAGGACGGACAGAAAGCCAAAGCTTTGACACAACCAAACCCTCCCGTACTCGTGTTACCTTCCATACCTAAAGAAAGTTTCTTAGTTCTGGAACAATGTTTGTTTTACATGGACTAGGAGAGTCCAGGCGCAGCTCTCTTCTTCTTTGTTAGCAACTGTTACTTGTTTGTTTCAACGATGTTGGTAGAGTTTATGAAAATATGCTTCTACTGTACAATTTCTGCTTTCAAATATGAAGTCCAACCATGCTTCTCTCACTACAAGATTAAGAGACTGACGAGCACACGCCTTTGTAAATCACCAGTCAACAACGTCAACAAACGTTGGTGGAGATCAGAATGAATGATGTATTAGAATCAGACATCTGTTCTTAAATTTACATGAGGCATATCCCCCACAAAATTCACTTAGGACCTGATCAAGGGTTCTTCAACTACAAGCTCTGGAATTCGGAGGCGGGATTTACTAATTCAACAGACATTTCTGTTTTGAGTATACCGCTAGGTTCTCCCTCGTGGTTTTCCCCAGTGGATCAACCTGCTTACAACACTGTTCTCCATAGCCGTAATCGTGATGGCCGGACAAAGCAACATCAGGATGCAGTTGATCTCCACTATCAATCATAATATTCTGGAGCAAACAGCATACCAAGATAATGCTTGGTAGTTTCCGCTTATCAGGTCTCCACATGACCTTATTAAGAATTCTCCAACTACCCTTTAATTGCAAAAAGGACCTCACTGCTAGCAACCTGGCAGACTCGTGCATAGAATTGAAACTGATCAAGGAATCAGAAAGTTCATCACTTCTATCAGGTGTTATGAGCCATGGAAGAAGAGGATAGCCGACGCCACCAACAATATACTCCCTGATCTCCACCCCTTCAGCTAAAGTCCTCAAAGTTCCATTCAGACGTTTCCCATTCTCACAAAGCTTGAAAAATCCAGAACACTTGAGGAGTCTCGACACTGTCATGCCTCCAGGCCAACCAGTCACAATATCAAGAAACCTCATCTCATGGTCAACAATCCCCTGCAAGAACATGCTGTAATTCTTCTCTTGGTCGCACCAATCATCCGAGGTTTGAACAGCTGGAAGTGTCATTGTGATGTGAGTTGAATCAATAGCTCCACAACAATTTGGCAACCCAAATGTGGCTTCAAACTTGGACTTTATTTCCTCCATTCTACTCGAATCAGGCCACTTGAGATGGTGCTTGGCTCGTTCTTCTAAAGATTCAATGAATCTCCAAGTCACTTGAGAGACAGTTGACTGGCCGACCCCAAAGGCAGCCCCAACTGAGACCTGAGACTTGCCGGAAGCTAGCCGTCTGAGAGCTATTGCAACCTGTTTTTCAACACTAAGAAACCTTCCTTCAATGTTGATGAGCCCAGAGGGTGGTCTTGATATCAGATCTTCTCTTACAAGAGAACAAATGTATTCAAAAGTCTTTCTTGAAACCCTGAAGAAGTATTTGAACCCTTCTTCTTCATCAGAAGGCACCAGAAAATCTACAATGTCAAATTCCAAATCCGAATATAAGTCCACTAGTAATTCAAAATTTTACGAAATCTGACATCGCCTATTACATAAACGCATATTCTTGAACATTTCACAACAGACCAACTGCAATGTATGCTATGTAAAGCAAATCCCACTGCATTCTATTTCTACGGGAAAACACACCAATTGAAAATAGAAAGGACCCAGATTCACTAGCACGAAATTAGTTTTAAATTTCAAACAATTTCACAGAAAAGGTGAGCAAGTGACAGCGAAAAAGAGAGGGGGACAAAAAAGGAAAAGGAACCTGGAGAAGAAGAATTCTTGAGCCAGAAACTATCCCACCAATCCGAATCAGAGGCTTTGGGGTCGATTGGAACCACACTGGTCGTGGGTTTGCCATGCTTCTTCCGTTTCTTCAATTTTTTTGAAACCTTTTTGCCTTTCTTCGATTTCTTCGGAGGAGCCATCTTACCCTACACACAAGTCATCCCCTTCCAACTTCGCTCCAAACAATATGTCTTGAGTAGATTGTCATTTACATTGCTTACGACTGATTTTTATTTTTATTTTTCATAGACATAAATCACATATTTAGATGTTATGTTGGCTTTTAAGAACAAACAGCAAATGCAAGAAGAAGACGAACAAGAATTTTTATTTGTGAAAGTCTAATTACACAGTACAGTAAAAATTAAAATTAAGATTAAAATATAAGTAATTAAGTAAAAATACAAAGATATCATAATCATTTCACCATCAGATGTATTAACTATACACTTGTACTCTTTTTTTTTTGTTACAATACACTCGGGTCTCATTTGGTTGGCACAGATTGTTGACTGAGAAAATAATCTTTTTCCTAAAATTTAAATTATCATGTTTAGTTCGTTTTTCTGAGTAGTTAAGAAAGTAAAAACTTTCCTAATTTAAGGAAAATAGTAGCACTTCTCTCTCTACTCTACGACTTTAAAATATATAAATTTCAAATAAATTTTGATTTAATAATTAAAAATATATAAAA